>RPOG01000376.1:0-403522 GCA_008086565.1 Thalassoma bifasciatum
GTGTGTGTGTGTGTAAATAACCAGGATCAAGTGAATGCTACTTTTTGTCTATATCTGTGTTTGTGTGAGGAATGATAATGGAGTCTCTCCGAACATCAAACACTGGGGGCTTTGGCCAACATAGCAAAAGACATAACTGTTTTAAAAGCCTTTATTTTTGGTATTAGGGGTAAGATGAAACTTTAATAATCCCTTTAGAGAGATTAGGCTGTTGTCAAAGCAAACAGAAACAGAAAAAAACAGCCTACATCAAAGTCCAGTATCTTACTACATAAAGCAAGACCACAACAAGAGAGGGTTATTTCAACATATATGAATGTCAACATTTCTTCAGATAAGGGAATCATCCTGGTCCTTTTTAATCTTTCTACCTTTATTAAGTTAATCCCTCTGAAACCATAAGCACCTGTTTTGACTGTTACTAACTTAGTAATACATTTTCCATACCTTGTCTGAGCTACTGCCAGTGTCATGAATCCATCTGCTAAGAGAAACAGAGAGGAGTAACCCCCGAAAGATTTTCTGTAAGAGGGAAAATTATTTGGCTAACAGCTGAGGAGTAAATCACTGTGATAAGATCCATGTCTCATTTTAGTGAAGCTCTTGGTTGGTGTCATCGAAGCCATGAGCGAATTAGGGGGGTCACTCTGTTTTCTCTTTTTGAAGGTAACTCATCAGAGTATTATTACATCTTTTGAAGACCCAGTGAGAACCAGCAGACTAAATAATGCACGGCATGTCAAAACAGTGAGTTTAGTGCTAGCCCCTTATTATACAGTAGTTCCTTGAAACAGTGCATCCAATGACTTTATTTTGTAAGCTAAGTATAAGTTGCTGTGTGAGTGCACAGTCTGTCACCAAAGTCAGGCATTCTTTTAAAACTGAAGAACCATTTTTTTTTACTTTCTCTGTTAGGTGAGGCTTATTCTTGGAGAGTGCTAATGCTCTTATGAAGGGCATAAAGTACAGGGCAATATTTGGGTTGTAAAATCTTAAAAATTGTGGCCTAAAATAGGTGTCATGATTCTAGATGGATACTTGAGTACTTGAACCGTGGAGCACATTCAGTGTTACCTGAATTAGATTCAATAAACAGTGTTGATATTGCAACTGAAAAATATAATATATTTGGTGTGTTTAGGGTTCAGCAGCAGTTTAGGACCAGCCACGGGTGGTGCAGGTCTGAATCAAGCAGCGATTTTCAGTCTTGAGAAATAAAGCTGATGACGGTGTTAAAAACTCTAGTTCCTCAAATGTTTTCTTGAGGCTTGCTCCAAAAGTCCTAAAAAGTCACATACATAATGATTTTAAAAAAAGCCAATTATTTCGTCCAAATGAACATATTTAAAACCTAGTGCATACAAACATGCTTCATCTGTTAGTGAGGAACCTAAAAGCCCCCCAACTCAACTGGCAACCGCGATCAATAAACTTTAAAACTTTTCCTTTGAAACCATTTAGTGATACTACTTCCATATTTTATTCAGCGTAAGGTCTGAATTGGCAGTATTCTGTTACTGCATCCATGTTTTTTCATGTCAGAGGGATATATATGATTTCATCAGCATGAAAGTAAGTCAAAAACTCCTGTGACTAACTTTTGTAATTGTATAACACTGACTGCAAAGTAGGCAGTCTGTTTTAAAAACCATACTCGACAAAGATTCAATACAGGTTGTAGGTTAACCTCTCATCAGGCAAATAAGTTTTAGATACTTCTGCGCACACTAAGAAAATTACTTTCCTCCATGGAAAATTGGTGATATTCATGTAAAAATCTAACTCTTCAGACCTTTTTTTGTATAAAATGTAAAATTGTCATGTTATGTCCTCCAATGACACTCAAGGGTGCCTTTGAATATAAAGATTGTCATTAGGTGCCCTATAAAGGGCTACATGTTAAAAGACAAAGATGGATGAAGCTCTTTTTATGAAATACCACTTTCAGAAGCACCACTTTATCACCAGTCACAAAATTTAACACTGAAATACAGTTTTCTACAATTGTCTAATATTCCAGATATGTTGTTGAGAGTAAAAATAAAACTGGGCCCAAGACAGAACCATGGGGCACCCTTTAGCTAATGAAAATAAGGGATAATTGTGTATCATCTGCAACTGTTTTTAACTACTGTGAACAAAATGAACTCAACTTTCATTCTTTTATGAATTGAATGAGTGTGAACTCACAGGTAGAGCTAGAACATTTAGAAAATGAATCTTGCAATGCTTTTGTCACTAATCACTTTAATAATCGTGCACACACACACACAAAAAAATACTACTTTGCCCATCATTCTGTGCCAGAGTTGGCTCACACTTTTTACATAATATTCAACTCCATCCATAAAGATGTAAGTACAGCAGGTTCAAACCCAAAAACCATCCAAATCCTTTTCATATTATTATTTGGACAGCTCACTGACGGTGGGATAAATGGGAATTTTCCAAGAAGGGTAGGATTAGTTACTCAGTGCTGGGTGACCATGGAAATGGCTGCATGGATGGACGCATGGTGTCATGTAAGAAGGGGTCAGGGATTAGTTAAGCCGTGTGAAGGATTTCCAGACGAGAGCAGTAATCTAGACGTGTCGCTATTCATCCTCTAGGGGGGACAAATACCAGGACAAGGAGATTATCTTGATGATGATTGCATAATCTCGGTGTGCGTGTATGTGAGTGTGCGTTACGGGGAGCAGACAGCACAATTAGTCACTCACTCAGTCATACCCGCAGGCTGCAACCAGACAGATACACGTCAAATCAGGCATGCAGCTTCAAGTACACTTGACACCAAAACACACTCCAATCACTGATGAAAAAGCTCTTACTTTCTCAACTGAGTTTTAATGAGGAACTTGGATTTCCCCTTTTCTCCCTCCTTCTTTACTGACCTTTTTTCTCTCGTCCTTCCTCTTCTTGTGTCCTAATTTCTGCCATTTTCTCTTCTGTTCTGTTATCTTTCATACACGTTCTCTCCAGGTCTTTTACTACCTTCTTCCAAAATTCAAATTTACTCTTTTTTTATCCATCCCAGCATCACTTCTTTTTATTTGCCCTCTCACTTACCCTTCCCTGGCCAGTATCTTTAAACAATTTTTTCCTTCATCTGTTCATTCATCTTTCTTTCATCCTTTTTCAGTGTTGCTACCATCTTTGCCATGTTTTGCTTCTGGCCCTTGGCATAAATCTTTCAACCATACCTATTTTTATTTGGCCAGAATTCTATGCATCATCTCTTTGCCAAGTTCTTCATTTCCTTTTCATGAAAATTTCTACTGCATCATAAATTATCCCCACTTCCTTAACACTACCTTTCTTTTGGCTTGCTTTCCTTCATTCCTCCCTCCTTTATACTCAATCCCCAAAACACTTCTTTCTTCTTTACTCAGTCTGTCTTTCTTTTTAGATCCCAATTTCCATAACTCCAAATTTCTATTCAACTATTACCATATGATCAAGGGAATAAACAAATCACACAGCAAGATGGAAGACAATGGACAGCATAACTGCTTGCCGCAGAGGAAATCCAAAACTTTCAGAGCTCCCCCTGGTGACTGGTTACAAAATAGGGCATAATGGATGTGGGAGGGTGGGTCCAACAAGAAAGTTAAAGCACATTTAATTGCTTTCTGTCATGAAAGTTTTACCCGGGTGATTTATTGTGTAATTGTTTAGAGGAGTCTAATTCTAGCAATTTGATGGTAAGAGGGGTTTTGGAGTCAAGATTTATAGCTCTACTGACAAATAGAAACTCAAACAGAGTCCTTTGACAAATTATCAGATTACAAGGGGGACAGAAAAACAGAACTAGACAAACACTATTGCATGAATTAGCATCACGAAGGTTTCCTCAATAAATATCAAAGGAAATCTGTTTTTAACATGACTGCTGCAACCAGACTGCTTCTATCTTGGCTCTAGGCTGTATTTTTGTGTGTGTTTTTTGTTGGTATTATTGTTATTTTTTTTTGTTTATGATGGGTGGAGAAGGAAGCTTGTTGTCAATTTCTATTGACAATCCACAGCTGCAGCTTAGACTCTGGTGATGGAAAATAAACTCTGGGTGAGCTGTTCCAATCATCTTACACTCTCAAAGCCAACTTTTCTTTTTCATGCAGCCCAGTGCTGACATTCACACTGTACCTTTAAATTCTAAGATATTTTTTTGATTGTTTTTCAGAAAAATGTGGGCTGTTTCAAGTCAAATTAAGGGTTATGGAAGATATATAAAGTCCCAATCATTGCTAATACTTCATTTGCTGTAATATCATCATCATCATCACAAAAGAAGACCCACCATCCATCCATACATCTCCTGGTCACAAGGTTTTAACAACTGAGAAAAGACAAAGAAAAAGGTATTCTGTGCCAGTGAATTTGAATCATGGAAGTAAAGGATCGTGATGTTTGAAGTCTTTTCATGCACATAATAAACTTATAAATTCTGTGTTTGTAAACTGTGACTCTGGTGTTCAGGTTTCTTTTAATCCTTACACGCACGACAGCTGCTCCACTGATGCAGACAGAATCATAGGGAGATCAGGATAGCCATTATTATTGGATTTAAAAGATTAGCACACACCTGCATGGCAAGACATTAGAGAGCCCCTGTAATGTTTTCCTAGTTTGTGTGTATGTGAGTGCTTGGGTGTGTGGGGGTTTATGTGTATTAAACATTAAACCCTCTTGAAAGGAAGATAGATGAAAGAAAATTTGGCCATTTTAGCCCCTTCAACTTCCAGCTTCCTGCTATTAGTCTCCACCATTGATCAATTCCTTCAGATGGACAAAAGAGAAGTGAAGAAGCCAGTGTTACTCTGCTCTTGTATAGGACTCTGGAGAATGAAAAAGATAGTTCTGCAGCCCTTTTGTGGTTTTAAAGTGGAAGTGGATGTGACTGTGTCAGGGGAAGCGGATGTGCAACCAATTTCAAATGCACACCAGTACTTACCTAGATAGAAAATCATTGAAGTTTATGTAAAAATCCAACTGTCCAGACCTTTTTGTATAAAATGCCAACATAATACAGATTCTTCTATTTTTGAAGGGAAAAACAAACCTACTCTGTTCAAAAAGCAAAAATGATTGTTCAAATGTATTAACTAATGCTGCTGGTATCAACATTTTTTCTATCTACTTCTCAAACAAAATATCAATCAAATAGGAATCATGATGGGTGAAAAATACAAAAAAGAATGATAAATAACGCTGTGAGGTTGACTAACACATTATTCACAATAACATTTTTCAGTGGAAATTACAAGGTCACAATCATTCACTCAGCTATTGTTCTTCGTGTGAGCATAATGAACCATTTTTCTGTTTACAGCATTTAATATCCAAGAGGATCCATCATGTACTATGTTTGCATTTCATTTGGAAAGCGGATGCTAAACTCATCAATGTTTGCTATCATCTCAACACGAATGCACCAACTCATTGTGTTTGTCTCAACTAAAGAAAAAGCGGTTAAGTCAGAATTAGCTGTCTCTATTGTGGATTAGTCTGATGATGCAGACAGTGAGAAGTCTTTACCGAAACCTTTCTCTTTGACCAGATTATGGGTAGAAAAGGCCCACAAAGAGGTGTTGCTAATGCAACAATGATATCTAAAATAAACAAGTAGAGTCATGCAAATCTACAAACAGGAAACACAGCAAACTAGTCATCCAAGGAATATGAGGACATATAAAGCACTAAAATGACAAACGACAAATGATACATCATGTAGAGATACAAAACGCATACAAGCCATGTAAAACAACAAAACTTATGCTAAATGACACATACAATTAATTATACGACACAAAACAAACATTGAGATCTGAAATCAAACAACCAAGTCATGCAATGTGACCGCACCCACATAAACATCCTACAAAGTGACCCTAAAGACAACAAGAGCACTCAGAAATACTGCTCATGAAATGTAAAAAACAAGGGCGTAACTCTGACTTCTGTGTCCCATTAATTGACACCACTTTGGGGCCTCACACAAGACCTTATACAACCCTGCATAACAGTGAAAACCTTTCCCTGTTTACACAGATGACTCTTTGCTCTGGGGAGAAAACACCTTTGCAACACTTGTAACACAGGATTACAGTTAGTGAGACTAAAACCCTCTCGAAGAACTGTTCTGAGGTCATCTCTTAAATGCTGTTAATGCGTTGATTAATAATGATCTACTGACATTAGTGGATTGATAGTAGATACATACAAGAGATTGTGCTCTGTTTAGGACACAGTTTGTGACACAAGTGATGCTTTGCAAATCTACCAGTTATAATGAATCTGTTGATATCACATTTGTGGGCTAGCTCACTGGAAAAGGTGGTAAATATCTGACTGACTCCCTGAAAGCTAAACTTTTACTAGCTTAAACCATTTATGAACTGTGTGAATTGACCTGTCTGGTGAAATAAGCTACAAGGACAAAGACCTTGATGAATTTAAAACTTTTATATTTCCTTTTTTTCTAGATCTCCTGATTTTGCTGTCTTGAAAAGACATGGTGCAGGAACATCACTGACTTCACTATCTTGTCAGCTGTTGCTTATGCTGTCAAGAGAGGTTCAAGCCTGTCAGCTTGCACGGGGCAGAGTAAACCATTTTGCACTCTGACTAGAGATGCAAGAGGCCTCATAGAGACAACATTGAAAGATAAGGAGTTCAGGTTTTTGCTGATTCATTCTGATGCTTTTTAACCTGACTCATGGCTGTTAAAACCAATAGTTTTCACATTTTCATTCCAAGCCCAACAAAGGGTCCCAACATCCACTTGGGCAATTAATTCATGACAGTATGACATCCAGTGTAAAATGACACCTACAAAAAGCTACACATCAGCAACACTTTAAGGGGACACACAGTCCAAAACTTTACCCTTAACAAGTTCATCTACACAAATACACCCATACACCTGTACCTATAGTCATAACTTCATGTTGCAGGTAAAAAAAATACAGGGCTGAATCTCCCCCTTATACATCAGGTAACAAACAGTGTAAATAAACTGTGCATCAATGGGAGGAGAAATGAAGGGTTCATAAATAGTGTAATATAAATACGCATACACTCACACATCCACACTTATGGACACACCCGACTGCTGGATTGACATTTATAAGTGTATATAGTTTCTGGCATGAGTACACACACATGAAGAAGCACGCACTTATGAAGTATTAATATCAAGGAGTGACGGGGGGCAGGAAGTTCCCTCAATCAGATAGCGCTAGCGGGGAAAGAGTAGAAACCCAATGCCCCCATTACCTTATCTCACCGTAGAAATGGGTAAGTTATCACTGTGCGTATGTGTGTGAGTGCATGTGCATGTGAGCAGCCTAGTTAGACTTTAAGCGAAGGTGCATTCCAGAGATAGTTTTACCTCGCAGTCATTTTCTCCTTCATTCTCTCTCTTGCTCTCTTGACTTCTTTCTCCCTTTTCCTTCCTCCATCTCTCTGTTTCCATTCTTAAATATTTCATCAATCCCCTCACCTGCCCTCTAGTGCTGACCCATTTTTCCCATCCTGGTCTGTTGATGAATCAAATGATTGAAAGTTCAATTTTGAATGCCACTGACTGATTTTATGAAACAAATTTCCAATGAAAAATACTAATATATGAATATTTTCAATTTCTTTTCCATGGGCTTTAAATAAGACCCAGGGGCTACCTACATGCTAGTCCTCCAAGTGAGAGGCTCTCAGAGGCTTTTTGGACCAAAACTAGTCAGTTCTTATACCCAGCATGCTAATATAACAATGCTGTGCAAAAATCCCAATCCATGTTAAAAAAAACCCAAAAAAAAACAAACAAACAAAAAAACCCATTAAGAATCTTTAACATATTCACCATTCATGATCAAACAGGAGTGGATAAGACATATCTGAAATTATATTTGATCGCTTACATCTCAAAGCACCAAACAGTGCAAATCATGTCCATTAGTCTGAAAGTCTGATTGTGGGATAAAAGGATGAAACAAACAAAATAAAATTCAATGACTAAAATCCCAATTTTCTTAAGAATGAAATTTAAAACTTTACAAAAATGAATTTGTGAACAAGAGAAGTCCGATTCAATTTTCAGTGACATCATTGACCATTTAGCTGATTGTAGAGCACACTTCACAGTGTGAATGTGGGGGTATAGCTCAGTGGTAGAGCATTTGACTGCAGATCAAGAGGTCCCCAGTTCAAATCTGGGTGCCCCCTTACACTATGTCTTATGTATTATAATAAAGATAATAAATGTACAAGTTTAAAGCTTCAAAGGCAAAGTGGAACCAGAGGACACAAACCAAAGCAGAGCTATATGATGACATTGTCATAACTCTTACAACCATTGTGCTCTCTTTTCTGTCTCAGTTGTGTGACGTAAAATACTCAACTTGCTTTTATTGCTTTGCAGAAGAGCCCTCAAATCAAGGCCTGATGACTCCTCGATCAGCTGTTTCACAGCATGTTTCAATTTCCGGGTTGAAACTTTGGGTTTTTAAAGTGTTTTGGTTTTAAGCTCTAGGTCAAATACTTTTCAGCCTTTTTGTTGCAGAGTTGCGTGTTTAGGAGATAAATGTTCAACAACGTAGCTGATGAGACAATGACCTCAGATGCGGGGTCATACACACCCTTCCACACAGACCTAGTGCATCATGGTCTCTGTGTGAATGGATGAGTCTGTCCTGAGAGGTTAGTAACACTCCTCTCCTGACGCATTTCCTCAACTCAAAATGTCTGCACAGACTTTTCTTAGCAGCTCTGCAGGAACCGCAACTGTGCAAATTTACACAGAAAAACCACCAAAACTTCCCCAGATGGTGGTTTTAGGGAAGTGGCTTTCCTTTTGAGCATGTGTGATATGAGTATTTGCGTATGTGTACATGCTTTATAAGCTGGGGTTGTGTGGGTTCATGGTTGTGTTCATCATTCACACTGGGTTGTGCCTTTTCTGTGACACTTATGATGCTTTGTACCAAAATTAAGACATCGAGTCTGTGTTTGTTTTTGTGTGTTTGTTTATTGAGACAGCACCCGCCGGTTGGAAAGAGTTGTGGTCGTGCCTCACTGAAAGTCGTTCATCTCGAAAGGTTAACTGCTGGATTTATTGAGGGGGGAACACAGGTGCAGGAAAGTTTTCAGTCTATTTCATATCTCTAAGCCTGCAGCGTGTTTCCTCTTTATTCCAATCTGTTTGTGCAAAGCAACTAAAGTGCAAATACTTTCAGATGGATATACAGTACAGTACAGTTGTGTGCTTGAAAACTATTTTATTCAATTATTTTTGAAGAATTTACATCTGCTCCTCCATGGTCGAGCTGCCCTGCAGGTTTTCTCCTGTTTCTCTGTGTTTGTGATCGGTCAGACACCGCAAACTCCACCTCTTTATGTGAGCATGCACTAATCCAGGCTGGAAAATCCTGGTTTCACTCAGCAAGTTGATATCTAAATTCGTAATACATATTATCTGGACTGCAAATGCCTCGCTAAATCAATCCAGGGTACAGAAAGAGATCCTGGATATGTTAATCCAGCTTCGTAGTCTCAGCCTCTGGTAGACTTGGTCGGTGACCAGAGGAACACAGACTTTGGTCACTGGGTTCACTATTATTCTAGTGAAAATAAGCAACAGTCGTCACCAATGGTATTAGGGGGCACCCAGAGTTGAACTGGGGACCTCTTGATCTGCAGTCAAATGCTCTACCACTGAGCTATACCCCCACCTGCCAGATGGTTTTAATCCGGAGATTAAAAAGCAAAAATGATAGTTACACTGAGCACATGCAATTACAATTACTGTCTTTGAAGTTTACTGAATACGCTGTTTTAACATCCATTGTCATAAATTACATATATATTACCATGTGTATATGTTGCATTCTGTTCAAGTCCCTTCCTCTCCTGGCTGAGAAAATGCACAAGATGCCACTGTTTTGCACCTGTATTTTTTAACCAGGAAAGTTTGCACTAATTAAAGCCACAGACAGATTGGTTACTAGAATACAGTTGTCCTGGCAAGCTACAGACTCAGTGCAATTTTCTTCAATTTCTTCAAGAAGAGCCCATGAGTATGCTTGTTAGTTAAAGAGTAAATCCTTTGGGAAGCTTGTTTTTCTTTTCACATTCCTTTAGGCAGTTGTGACAGTTACATTTAAATAGTCGTCCCCCCCCGTACTAGTTCTATATTTTCTTTGTGACAGTATTTATATAAAAGAGTCTAAAAATCTTTCCTCAATCCTGAGGGGAGCAGAGAGGTGGGCGGTGTCATTAAAGATGGTGCTTCAAGACCGTCATTTGTTTTTTAAACAGAAAATCCTGTCAAAATTTCGCTGAACTTACCTGAAGACATGGTTGGCGGAAACTGCTAATATCTGCGATGAAGGTCTCAGTCATTACTTGCTTTTAAATCTCTTAATAGTTCACTTGAAAGATGTAGGAGGAAGATGCTAGGCTTCATTGACACTTGGCAACCCTCCTTGTTCCTCTGAGCTGTTGTCAGCAACACATTGGACATGTTGTGAAAGTGTAAGAGGGAGCTGTTTGATGTATGACACCAGGACCTTATGGGAGACATATGGAAACACATGACGGCCTTGTTGTGGCAGGATCACAGGGTGATGAACAACAGCAAGGATTGAGTGTGGCTGGAAGAGGAGAATAAGGAGATGAAAAAAACGAGCAAGTGAGGAAGAAGAGGAGGAGTGTGCAAGGCTTCCAACCCCAAAGGGCATCCCCTGTTAATTTTCAGAGGAGTCAGAAGAAACGATCTATTTTTTCCTCCCGTGGAAAGTAGAGGAAGGGGACCCTCCTGCAGCAATATAAGGGGAAATTCCCACCAACTGAAGGACCAACCCGTCTGATCAAAGTGTCTGAGTGTGTGTATGTGCAGTTATTTGTGTGTTTAAAGGCAGTGCTACACCTGTGAGCGCAGCCACCCGCACCCTAACAAGCAAAGTAAAGAAGAGCTCAAAGGTTTGGGAGGAATGCATGCATTAAAAGCTGCTTGGAAACACAAGACTGTCATGTTGAAGCATAACCAGGCGCATCCAGACACTGTTTGTTTTCATGGTAATTCAGTGTCTTATATCTTGTGTAAAAAAAAAGAAAGAAAAGGGCCAAACACACTTTTAGGAGGCATCAGCTCCAACAAGTGTCCACACAGCAAATCAGGGAGAGTTAAATTTTGAGTGTTGGTGGTTTTTCAGCAAGTGTAGAGTTAATTCAACTCTGATGGAGTCAAATCCCAGCAAATGTACTCTTTGTTGAAAAAGTGTTGGAGTCAAAAACAAGAGTGAATACAAAGTGTAAGTCAAACAACTCTATGAGTGTCACTGCAGCATTTTTAACTCCGATTTTTTTCACTCTGGACTCTGAACCTGGCTGTGACACCTTAAGTGTTATTTTTTCGCCCCGCCCCCTTCATCAGACATGCTCCGACCATAGACTGTATAAAACAGGCCCCGACAGAAACCAACAGCAGACCGCGCACAGAGTTGTGGATTCGGCGGTACACCGACCGGTAAGAAAAAAGATTCATAAACGTTACTTGGTGGAACAACGAATGATACTTCTTGATTTTTTTTTTTTTTCAGTTGTTAACAACTGATAAGCCACTGTAACACTGTAAGCCAATATCATGGTAACTACGATACCAATGCCACCCAAACCAGATATCGTTCGTAGCTCATTCATTTTAGCTCGCCTAGACCCTAACTTCGTTTCTGTGTTAACTGAGTACTTGAGCATTAAGTTTGGCTTAAAGCCAGCGCGAAATTATCGTATTATGAAGAAAACAAACATTGTGGTTGGCATAGTACACTCAGCTTGTAAAACGTGCCTTACTTTTCGTCAAACCACAAAAAGAGAAGACAGAAAAATATAGGACTGCTAGCTGTAGCGGTGTATGCTAAGCTGTTTTGCCCTGCCAGCGTGTCGTGTTTAATAGGTCACTTCTCTTTAGGTAAGGGCACCATACAGCACGAGTTTGGTGGGTAAAACATTAAAATATATCCAGTTAGTGTGCCACTGCAGTAGAGTTGAGAAAAAAAATAACACTTTAATTCTACATTGATACAGTGGTTTGTTGTCAAAGATTCAAGTGTCTAACTTATTGCATACATAACAGAAAAATAATATGTAAATATTCTCTTGTGTGTGTATTATTTTTTGTTGATCTAGTGCATGTTTTCTTCAGTTCATATGTTGTGGTTTTTCCATGTGATTTACATGCAGCTCTTTAATAATGTGTCTTTTAGTGTGCTATCCCACGTGAAAGTAACTTAATCTTTTGTGTCTCAGGTTCTGAGGCTCTTTGCAAACATATCCCTGGAACTTATAATGGTAGGATGCAAATATAATTTAACTTCACTTAGCAACCAACCCTCATCAGTGCAAAGCACCCATAACCTTTAAATGTTTTTTGTTTCTCTTTTTTAAAGATTGACCAGGACTTTTCTCCAATGTTTGAGGATGAAATATCTGGAAGGTTCCTTGCAAGGTGGCCATCGTATTTCAAGCACAAAGTCATCGCAGAAAGCGATAGTCTTCTTTTAAGTCAATATGTGGAAGAGCTTCAGGCTGCTTTTGGCCCCATGGCAGAGAATAACTATGGTAAATGTGTTTTACTGTATGTAAAATACACTCAATTGCTAGTTTTATTTATCAAGCCCAATATGTAAAAGTAGGATTAAACAAAATGAGCCATCTTGAAATTAATGTTTGACAATTGAAAGAAGCCAAATTGCAATTCATTTGACCAGATTCAGCTAACCTTTTAAGAGAAACTGCAAGCTGAAGTAAATCTGTAACATTTTATAAACACTTGTCTTTATCCTCCACTTTCTCCTGCACTCATTTGTCTCCAAGGCTGGGATAATGATATGTCGTCACTCCTGCTGCTGTTGCGACTCCTGCCTCCTACATCGTGAGGCCGCAAAAAAACACCAAGATCAGCTCAGCACAGGCAACCAACCACCTTGTGAGATTTGTTAAGGTGTGAGCCATGAGTTTTTCATACATACAAAGTTACTTTTATTTCTGCAGAGGAAAAAATATATATACATTTGTTACAGGTTTTTACAGGTCTGCATAATATACTTTAAACTTATTTGTCATGTTCCAATGGATCTGTTTCATTCAAACTGCAGGAAGGAGCCAGCCTCACTACATTTCTGGACAAAGTTGATGCAAGTCAGCCCTTCTCTTCTTCTCTTCATCGATGAGCAAAAGAAGAAAATCCAAAGGTTCTTAATTTTTGTGGACAAGAAATGTCTGACATGTTTACAGTATTTGGTTTGTTAAATGCAACACAGAAATTGCCTGTGAAAATAATTGATAGAATGCCTTCAGATGTCAACAGACTAAACAAAACTCTAAAAGTTCTCAAACATGTTCATGTTTTCTTTGAAAAACTCAACACAAAACTTGTTTGTTGAAAGAATTGTTAAAATGCCACAATATAACATATAATCACAGGAAGTTTGTGCTCCTTTTGTTACAAATTGTTAATATATTGTTCTCCCCCATCCACACTGATGGTGTGAAATGTTACCGAAAGCATTTAATCTATGATCACCATACCATGTTCAAAACTTTGTACCCTGACAAGAAATTGATACCCAAGCATCACTTAATGATTCACTGTCCAAGATGTATTAAAAAGATTGGCCCTCTCATTCATGTATGGTGCATCCGGTTTGAAGCAGAACATAATTTCTTAAAAAGTCTGTGAAAAATTTTAAAAACTTTACTAAATCTCTGGTCAAGCAGCACCAGCGGCAATTGGCATATTACTATGAAAACTGTTATTTTAAAAGATTTGAGGTTGGTCCCGTAAAAATGAAATTCACAGATGAATTGTATGGTGGACAATTGTTGTGTCAGATTTTATATTTAGAAGAATCTACAGACGTTTCAACTACGAATTGGGTTTGTTTTAGGATGTAACGTTAAAACACTTTGCTTTGATGAGCACTTTTATGCATACTGTATAGGAGACAGTACTAATGAATATACCCTTGAAAGTAATGATGAAATAACTTATTTTAGACCCTTTGATGAACAATATTGTAATGAAAATGAAACAGCATACATTGTACCGTATTGTTACATGTTTTAGGATATATTGAATTACATTGTGGTGCACGTTTTGAAATAAATGTGTTTTCAACAAACATGTCTAAATTTTTGTGATATTATTGAACATTTTATGGGAATTTGTAATCCCAATGTTTACACCTTGCAGTGTTAATTGAGAGGTAACACTTTTAATAGTTAAAAAAGATACTCTGAAAGAGTTGATTTCTAACACTATGGTGCAGTGTTGAGTGAAAGTGACACTGGTTAGTGTTACCTGGTGTTAAATTTTAACTCCAAAAAGAGCCAATAATAACACTCTGACAGTGTAACAGAACAAACTCTCCAAAAAGAGTGACATTTACACTTTGTGGTGTGGACCCATATAGACACTTTGAAAGTGTTAATATTAACTCCTACAGAGTTAAATTGAGTATCCTGGTTTTGCTGTGCACATTTTTAAACTCTCAAGAGCACAGAAAACACCAGTTTGACAAATGTGTCATTTGTGCCAGCAGCTGAGTAGAAAACTCAACAGATTTTGACAAGTAAAAGATCAGTTATAACTGGAAAGGCTGCAGTGCAAGCAGAAGTGCAGAAAAAGATGCAACACCAACAAATTGTGTGACGCTGTGTTAATTTGCTGACATAATGTGGGAGTCACAGTGTTGATGGTTATGAGGCTGATTAATGAAGGGTGGATGATTGTTGGATTTTTAAGAAGTAAGAGTAGGACAGGAAAAAGGCAACTGAGATATTGTGCTAAAGTTTAAAACTTATTCCATAGGAAAATGTTGCACAGTGAAAAGTACACAGAAGCATCATGTTATTTTTTCGACAATGCTTTTTAAAAGTTACAGGCCAATGAACTGTGAGACATTAAGTAACAGATGAAACAAACAGACAAACAAACAAAAAACAACACAATATAAATAAAAGACATAGAGGTGTGATATGGTGGGAAAAAAAGTATGCAAGTATGCTTTTAATTTTTTGTTCATCATTTACTACTTTATGTCCAACTCATGTCTAGTCTACTCAATGTTCAAATAGGAATTCTCAAAATAGTTATTTGGTGGGTTGAAGAAGTAAACAGGTAGAGGTGAAGCTCATATATCAGGGGGTATAGCTCAGTGGTACAGCATTTGACTGCAGATTAAGAGGTCCCCAGTTCAAATCTGGGTGCCCCCTTAAACTATGAATTATGTGTTTAATTGGGCCAGAGATAACTGTCACAGCCTGTTACAAAAGTGGTATTGAACCAATGGCCATAATCAAACTCTGTGAAGCTCTGGTCACCAGTCAAGTCTACCAGGACCATTTCCACAGGTGTGAGTACAATGTTTGTCATCTATCCATATTGAGTAACAAATGCTTGAACCTAAGAAACACTATTTTAAGTCCTATTGAATTTTCAGTGGCATCTTTGACCATTGAGCTGATTCCTAGGCACATTTTGAAGTTTTGTATGTGGGGGTATAGCTCAGTGGTAGAGCATTTGACTGCAGATCAAGAGGTCCCCAGTTCAAATCTGGGTGCCCCCTGACACCACGAATTTGAGATGTGATTCTTTAATAATAATTGTCAACTTCAAGCAGAGTGGTATTGAACTCACGGCATCACCAAATTCTGTATTGTCCCGGTCATCAGTCAAGTTTACCAGGACCATTTCCACAGGTTTGATGAAATCTTTTCTTTTTTCTAATTCTTCTGAAATAAAATAACAAATTTCAATTTTGAACTGCCTCTTTAACTATAAAGCTCATTTTGGAGTACATGTTAGTGCTTGAATGTGGGGGTATAGCTCAGTGGTAGAGCTTTTGTCTGCAGATCTAGTGGTCCCAGTTCAAATTTGGGTGTCCCCTTACACCATGTGTCTGATTGGACCAGTGATGATAGTCTGTAACTTGATGTGTATGATTCTTCTTTCAAAAGGCATGACCAAATAATGTGTGATGTTCCTGTTACCAATCATGTTTATCAAGACCTTTTTATGAACAGTTGGGGCCTCATTGAACCGACTTAAACCCCTATATAACACCCCCTACATATGGCAGTTGCTTTTTTGTCCATTTAGCTATTTATGAAGCACATTTCAAGATTTCTTGGTAAGGGTATAGCTCAATTTCTTCTGCCCTAACACATGACCAAATTAAATATCATTCTGGTTACTAATCAGGTCTATCAGGACTTTTTATATGTTTGTAATATCTTATGATTCCTCAAATTACATAGCCAATGCTTCATCCCATAAGAACCACTATTTACCACCCTATACATATAGCAGTGCCTTCTTTAGCCAGTAGCTCTTTTAACAGCAAATTTCTTTACAGGAATGTGGGGGTATAGCTCAGTGGTAGAGCATTTGACTGCAGATCAAGAGGTCCCCAGTTCAAATCTGGGTGCCCCCTTATACTATGTATTTAATTGAACATGGTAGTTGTTGAGGATAACTGTCTAGAGTGGTAGTGTGGTAGTGGTACCAGCACTTGTTAACAAAGTTTGCTCTGACAATAAATCAAGTCTATCAGAGCTATCATTTACGGTTTGTGATTATTTATCTGTCCTTTTTATGAACAGTTGGGGCCTCATTGAACCTAATTAAACCCCTATTAAACATCCCCTACATAGGGCAGTTGCTTCTTAAGCCATTAAGCTATTTTTTGGAGCACTTTTCAAGAGTTCTTTATGGGGGTATAGCTCAGTGGTAGAGCATTTGACTGCAGATCAAGAGGTCCCCAGTTCAAATCTGGATGCCCCCTTGAACTTTGTATGAGATTTTAACCAAAGACATCACTAAATTCTATATTGCTCTTGTCATCAGTCAACTCTACCAGGGTCATATCACCATAACAGCTCACCATTTTAAGTTCAATTAAATTTTTAGCTACCTCATTGACCGTTAAGCTCATTTTGGAGCACATGTTTGAGCATGAATGTGGGGGTATAGCTCAGTGGTAGAGCATTTGACTGCAGATCAAGAGGTCCCCAGTTCAAATCTGGGTGCCCCCTTAGACTATGAATTATGTGTTTAATTGGGCCAGAGATAACTGTCACAGCCTGTTACAAAAGTGGTATTGAACCAATGGGCCATAATCAAACTCTGTGAAGCTCTGGTCACCAGTCAAGTCTACCAGGACCATTTCCACAGGTGTGAGTTGTTTACGAACTCAGGATAACTTAAAAGTCACCGCAGAAGCTGGTAAATCGACTAAGGAACCGTGTAATACTTGAAGACATAGACCCCCATATCGAGTCACCATCTCGTAAACTGACGTCTAGTTCTCCAGGGGTCAAGTTTAGACCCACGGGGGATCGTGGTACATAAATTAACCTAGTCGATTTTAACAGTGTATAAGTTCTGTTACAAAATGGGCATAGACAAACTCCGTGACACTCTGGTCACCAGTCAAGTCTACCAGGATCATTTCCAGAGGTATGAGTACAATGTTTGTCATCTACCCATATTGAATTACTAATGCTTGAACCCTTATAAACCACCATTTTAGGTTCTATTAAATTTCCAGTGGCATCTTTGACTATTTGGCTCATTGTAGAGCACATATCATGTTTTGTATGTGAGGGTATAGCTCAGTGGTAGAGCATTTGACTGCAGATCAAGAGGTCCCTAGTTCAAATCTGGGTGCCCCCTAGCACCATGTATTATTTCAGCTAGTGACAACTGTCACAACCTGTTACAGAATTGGTCGAACCAATGGGCATAGTCAAACTCTGTGAAGTTCTGGTCACTAGTCAAGTCTACCAGGACCACAGAGGCGTGAGGAAAATGCTTGTCATTCTTCCCATATTGATTGATTCCTCAAGTTAAATAGCCAATTCTTGAACCAAAATTAACCATTATTTAGCCCCTATACCTATGGTAGTTGCTTCTTTAACCATGCAGCTCTTTTTAGAGCAAATTTCTTTACAGGAATGTGGGGGTATAGCTCAGTGGTAGAGCATTTGACTGCAGATCAAGAGGTCCCCAGTTCAAATCTGGGTGCCCCCTGACACCACGAATTTGAGATGTGATTCTTTAATAATAATTGTCAACTTCAAGCAGAGTGGTATTGAACTCACGGCATCACCAAATTCTGTATTGTCCCGGTCATCAGTCAAGTTTACCAGGACCATTTCCACAGGTTTGATGAAATCTTTTCTTTTTTCTAATTCTTCTGAAATAAAATAACAAATTTCAATTTTGAACTGCCTCTTCAACTATAAAGCTCATTTTGGAGTACATGTTAGTGCTTGAATGTGGGGGTATAGCTCAGTGGTAGAGCTTTTGTCTGCAGATCTAGTGGTCCCAGTTCAAATTTGGGTGTCCCCTTACACCATGTGTCTGATTGCACCAGTGATGTTAGTCTGTAACTTGATGTGTATGATTCTTCTTTCAAAAGGCATGACCAAATAATGTGTGATGTTCCTGTTACCAATCATGTTTATCAAGACCTTTTTATGAACAGTTGGGGCCTCATTGAACCGACTTAAACCCCTATATAACACCCCCTACATATGGCAGTTGCTTTTTTGTCCATTTAGCTATTTATGAAGCACATTTCAAGATTTCTTGGTAAGGGTATAGCTCAATTTCTTCTGCCCTAACACATGACCAAATTAAATATCATTCTGGTTACTACTCAGGTCTATCAGGACTTTTTATATGTTTGTAATATCTTATGATTCCTCAAGTTACATAGCCAATGCTTCATCCCATAAGAACCACTATTTACCACCCTATACATATAGCAGTGCCTTCTTTAGCCAGTAGCTCTTTTAACAGCAAATTTCTTTACAGGAATGTGGGGGTATAGCTCAGTGGTAGAGCATTTGACTGCAGATCAAGAGGTCCCCAGTTCAAATCTGGGTGCCCCCTTATACTATGTATTTAATTGAACATGGTAGTTGTTGAGGATAACTGTCTAGAGTGGTAGTGTGGTAGTGGTACCAGCACTTGTGAACAAAGTTTGCTCTGACAATAAATCAAGTCTATCAGAGCTTTATTTACGGTTTGTGATTATTTATCTGTCCTTTTTATGAACAGTTGGGGCCTCATTGAACCTAATTAAACCCCTATTAAACATCCCCTACATAGGGCAGTTGCTTCTTAAGCCATTAAGCTATTTTTTGGAGCACTTTTCAAGAGTTCTTTATGGGGGTATAGCTCAGTGGTAGAGCATTTGACTGCAGATCAAGAGGTCCCCAGTTCAAATCTGGATGCCCCCTTGAACTTTGTATGAGATTTTAACCAAAGACATCACTAAATTCTATATTGCTCTTGTCATCAGTCAACTCTACCAGGATCATATCACCATAACAGCTCACCATTTTAAGTTCAATTAAATTTTTAGCTACCTCTTTGACCGTTAAGCTCATTTTGGAGCACATGTTTGAGCATGAATGTGGGGGTATAGCTCAGTGGTAGAGCATTTGACTGCAGATTAAGAGGTCCCCAGTTCAAATCTGGGTGCCCCCTTAGACTATGAATTATGTGTTTAATTGGGCCAGAGATAACTGTCAAAGCCTGTTACAAAAGTGGTATTGAACCAATGGGCCATAATCAAACTCTGTGAAGCTCTGGTCACCAGTCAAGTCTACCAGGACCATTTCCACAGGTGTGAGGACAATGTTGGTCATCTATCCATATTGAGTGACAAATGCTTGAGTCCTATTCAATTTTCAGTGGCGTCTTCGACCATTTAGCTGATTCCTTGGCACATTATGAACTCCTGTATCTGGGGGTATAGCTCAGTGGTAGAGCATTTGACTGCAGATCAAGAGGTCCCCAGTTCAAATCTGGGTGCCCCCTAGCACCATGTATTTAATTGGATCAGCTAAAATTGTCACATATTGTTCTGTTACAAAATGGGCATAGACAAACTCCGTGACACTCTGGTCACCAGTCAAGTCTACCAGGATCATTTCCAGAGGTATGAGTACAATGTTTGTCATCTACCCATATTTAATTACTAATGCTTGAACCCTTATAAACCACCATTTTAGGTTCTATTAAATTTCCAGTGGCATCTTTGACTATTTGGCTCATTGTAGAGCACATATCATGTTTTGTATGTGAGGGTATAGCTCAGTGGTAGAGCATTTGACTGCAGATCAAGAGGTCCCTAGTTCAAATCTGGGTGCCCCCTAGCACCATGTATTATTTCAGCTAGTGACAACTGTCACAACCTGTTACAGAATTGGTCGAACCAATGGGCATAGTCAAACTCTGTGAAGTTCTGGTCACTAGTCAAGTCTACCAGGACCACAGAGGCGTGAGGAAAATGCTTGTCATTCTTCCCATATTGATTGATTCCTCAAGTTAAATAGCCAATTCTTGAACCAAAATTAACCATTATTTAGCCCCTATACCTATGGTAGTTGCTTCTTTAACCATGCAGCTCTTTTTAGAGCAAATTTCTTTACAGTAATGTGGGGGTATAGCTCAGTGGTAGAGCATTTGACTGCAGATCAAGAGGTCCCCAGTTCAAATCTGGGTGCCCCCTTGGATTTTGCATTTAGTTGAACATGATAATTGTCTAGGATTATTGTCTAGAGTGGTAGTGAACCAGTAGTTATGAACAAAGTTTGCTCTGACCATAAATCAAGTCTACCAGGGCCATTATTTTTGGTTTGCGATTATTTCTTGTAAGTCTTACTAAATTAAACAACAATCACTTGATCCCAAGTGAAGCCTGTTTTAAGACTTCTGTTCAATGGTAGTGGCTGCTAAACTCATTGGTCATGACTTCATAGCACATTTCACAGTGTGAGGGTGGGGGTATAGCTCTGTAGTAGAGCATTTGACTGCAGATCAAGAGGTCCCCAATACAAATCTGGGTGCCCCCTAGCACCATGCATTGGAACGTTCCCTTGGTGATAGTCTCTAACTTGAGGCGCAATTTTCTTCTACCAAAAGGCATGATGATAATTTGTGTTGCTCTAGTCATCACCTGAGTCTTCCAGGTTCACATCAATAAATATGTAATGACAATTTATGAGATCCTTTTCAAGCTAATTCACATATATTTGAGTCCTTACAAACTACTACTTGGCAGCTTATACTTATGGTAGTTTCTTTTAAAATCATGTCTTCATTTTAGAGTTTATTTCATAGTGTAAATGTGGGGGTATAGCTCAGTGGCAGAGTATTTGACTGCTGAGCAAGAAGTCCCCAGTTCAAAACTGAGTGGTCCCTTGAAGTGTTTATGTGATGGTTAATTGTTACTTACTTTAAGTCCAATAGTAATAGTCAAACCAATGGGCATCACCAAGAGTGTGTGGCAATATACTGCCGATCAGGAAGTCCCCAGTTCAAATCTAGGTGCTTCTTTACAGTAGACGAGCGTATGTCCGAATAGGCTTGAAGTATAATTGTAGGCTATAATCAGAAATCATATCTACCTGTACCATTTCCATAAAGGGGGCTATTCATATAAGTTAATGTGCTTACTCAATAAGTTTGTCATTTATATTCAAACTGACTGTTGTCCTCAGATTGGTTGTCATCGTTATTAGGGAACTATGCCATTACTGTCTATCGTCAGATTTAGCGGAAGATATTGGGTCAATGCAGTGGGAAGTGTAATGGGCTTAAAAAGGAAAAACAGCATTGAACTCACTGTGTGTAATCTGGATAGATTGGACATTAATGGGCTGAGCAGTTATTTAAATTTGCTGACCAAAGTGAGAGAAAGTAGAGAGTTTCTGCAGGAAGAGAAAAGGATACCAATAAGGTGGCAATGGAGGCTTTAGGTGAACTACAGATGACACAAACAATGATAGTGACATGAAACCGCTACAGCTCAGCATCCTGGAAAACTGTATGTGACCAATTTGGTGGTGCAGATAAAAATACGCACACAAATATCAATGCAGATGGAGGCGATGTTGTCCAGTCATGCTGTCATGTGTTTATCGCTAATCGAGTCACATTGCGGGTCGGTATAAAGTCACAACAACTGCATCCGCTGTTGCCACAGTAATGAGGAAAAACGTCTGCTTTATTTCTTCCTGTTTTTTTTCCCTTCAGCAAGGAGGTCCAAGTCCCACATGATCCGGGAAGGGGGTGACTGGGTATACATGAACACATTCATACACATATAACAGACTACAACAAGAACAGCATTATGTCACTCCATGCAAGGTATCCTTCGAAAAAAAAAAAAATTTCTTGTTTTTCAGTGTTGAGCATATCTACATCCACGAAAACTAAAAGTGCTGCCTTTAATGACCAACAAAGCAAACAAGACTGTTAGCAACAATATTTTAAGTAAAGGGGTTAATAAGTGTACCATGCTGCCTCTCATCAAAATAAATGGCTAAATCTTTACTTCTTAGAGGTCACCCCATGAGAAGACAGAAGTACGGTGGCTGGTAGGTGTCAGACAATTTGCAAAAGTCACACCACAAATGCAAACCGAATGACTTTAATAGAAACGCCACAACAAGAATGCAAAAGCTACGATGCAATGGAAATATAGCTACACCAGAAGTTATGAGAGTTCAACTGTCGCAGTTTTCTCACAGACTGTTATCCCAAGAGACCAGTCTATGAAACAGGAAAAGAAAAATAGTGAGAGTGAGTTAAACATTTTAACTACATGTATGATATTTATAGCGTAGTAGGGGTCTTACTACTGTATATTTATATATTTACAGGTAATGGCAAATGGTTATAACTCTATTGTTTTCAGTTTGCATTTGTGTTGTGACTTTTGCCAATTGTCTGACACTGGCCAGCCATTGTACAAAAAGCACTCCATATTACTACCTTTTAAAACGTTTATATCCATATACAACACAGTAACATGGTCTAACGACTGATGAGTGTTATTTTTATTTGTAGAACATTAAAAAGACTCAGCATTTTAAAATGAAAGGAATAGGGTCGGATGTTTCCAATAAGCATCTGTGTAATACTGCTTGTTGTGACAATGTTTGACAGGTTTAAATCATGTATAATTGAGTCCAGGCTAACCTTATCAAAGTGTGGTTGTGCAGGTGATCACAGGTGTGTGCTTGTATCTGAACCTTTGTTGACTGTCTGGATGTGGGGGTGGTGATGGGAGGTATCTGGGATGAAGTGTGTGCTCTCAGTCATCTCTCCCTGTATAAATACAAGCAGTCCTCTGTGTTTCACACTCTTGAACCTGGTGACAGCCCTGTTCCACAGCTGCTTCACACTCCCTCCCTCATTGTGTTGTTTGTATATTTAGCTGCTCCATTCCACTTCCTCTGCTGTTGTGAGTGGGAAAACACACAACAATTCTCCTCCAACCCCCTCCCTCTCTCCTCAGCATCCTCCCCTGCCTCTCTTTTTCCTCCCTCGCGCCTTGCCCTGACTCAGTTCTCCCTCACTCGCTTTCCATCTCATCAAAGCGGTCTTTGAGAAGGAAACTGTAAAGTGATTCACAGAGCCACAACAATGCCAATGGGCAGCCATCTTTTCCGGCTCACACTTGGTATTTGATTAGCACCAGTTTAAATACAATATGAGAGCTGAAAATGGATTAAGAGGCTGTCAAATCTAAATATGGGAGGGGGGGAAACACCACCATTATTGCTCATACTTACAATTTGGCAAAGTTGCAAGCTTGTACTTCACTATTCTTAGTTCCATTGTGAACTTAAAAGTTGAGAACAATAGACTTGTGCATCAAAGTTATGTTAGCAGGTGGTTCCCAAAGCTTACTTCAACCTTATTTTTGAGAAACTGTACTAGTTTATGTTCCAAAAAATCTACAGTGAGTTGGACCGAATAAGGAAGTGATCACACTGGCCATCAGAATGGTGTGGTACTCAAGTATTATTCAACCCCCCCAGCGTGATTCTCCCACAAGACGGTATGGCCGGCGGTCACACTAATTCAATATGAACCAGACTTTGGCACAGTCGCAAGCACACACTCATGATAAGTTGTTTTGGACTGACACAGCCCTCAAACGTCCTCGCCATTGCTTAAGATGATTGTTGCGACAATCATACGTCATGCATTATGCATCATGTACACGGGTGGCTGCTGCTCATGCATGAAGTATACCTGACCGCAGTTTACTTGTGGTCACACTGGCCAAACGATTCAGATTTTAGGGTAGCAGTTTGCTTAAGAACAGAAATGCAGTCTGTTTTGGTCTGGTTCCAAATGTCTTTCTGCAGCTCTGCCAAGTCCACAATGTGCAGTTTCTGTGCAGTTATGTAGCTCTTACCAGCACCGTCTGTATTCACTATGTGGGGTGTGCAATCCTAACAGTTCTGATCTGTCAGTGAGGCTCAGTCTCAGCTAACTTCAATAGCTGTGACGTATAGATGGACTCTAGCCCATGATCAGTTGTGGAGGCTGTCATCTCTTATGTGAAGGTCAGGGGTTATATTAAAGATCTCACTGTTCACATGCTGAAGTGTGTTGGAGCAGGACACAGGACCCCAAACAGGATTAGTTGAAACTGATACACTCTTTGCAAAGCAGCCTCTGACATTGCAAATTGGTGAATAGTGCTTGCAATGTAAAGGCACCCTGAGCGGTCAGAAAACTTAAAAAAGCACTGCATAAATACAGTCCATTTATCCACACAGTACATATGGTTCTGTATCCCAGAAAATTTAACCAAGAAAAAAGTGGCTGCTTACTTACTGGAGCATTGATTTCAATTGAGTGATATTTTTTGAGAAATTTTTTGGGGCTTTCTCAGAATCGTGACTTCTTTTCCGGGAAACATAATCTTGGAGTAAAACATAAGCAGGGAGGTTGCTTTTGTTGTCATGGCTTATTTTACTGACTTGGAAAATCAGCCTGGGATTTAACACTCGTCGCAGAGCATATTTTTTCATGTTTCTTGTCAATATGATATGACTGGCTAAAAATGTTTGATTGTGAACGTTGTAGTATGAAGAAACAGATTCATGTGTTGAAGCAAAAATGGTTGGCACTGTAAATAAACCTGGCAGTGAAACTCAAATGTCTCTGTTATTGATCCTGTGGGGCATTTATTAGTGATAATCTCCACCAGAAGATCCTCCACAGATGATGTATACTCTGACAGAGGGAGAGGCACAGTGAATTACAGAAGTTGCATGTTGAGCCTTTGACCCGGATTTGAACTCTGGCACAGCAGCAGTTTGCCTCATCCTGAAAGTGGTGATACTGGCTGAGGAAGTTGGCAAGAGCAGAAAAGGGAAGAAGCCTCCTCATTAATTAGATCAGGATGTAAGACAGGAAGTTAATTAACACTCTCACACACATGCCCAATAAGATTTCAAAGCAGGATATAGTGGAGAGTGAAAGGAGAGGAGGTTTTGAGAAGAAACCTCCTTGGAAGGAACTTGAACAGACTGTCTGACTTGAATTAACCCAATATAGGCTGTTTTGACCCCTGTCTCTAAAATGTTACCAAGATGTCATTTCATTACTTCTGAGCTGGTTCTCATCACAAAAAAGGTCTCTGCTCTTTACACATTGAAGCCTCTCTAATTAAATAAATTAAATCATGGAAACACCTATGGTATCTACAGCATGTTTCATATATCCCCAAATGGAATAAATGGTGAAAACAATGGATGGCTCATGTTTCATGTTTGCACCCTCTGAATCCAAGCTACACACTTCTAAGATGCTAGTTACCAAAGTGACCAAGGAGGTGTCACTCTGTCCAAGCAGCCGAGGATTAGTTCAGTAACACTAAAGTTACTATTTTGACTCAAAAATAAAACATTTTGTTCACTTTATGATAGTAATAACCCACAACTGTAACTTCTGACCAGTTTTCAGTACTGGCTCAACACTGACTGTCTCACAGTATTTGCTATCCTTCAGCCTGCTGTGTTTTATTGCTTCCAAGCAAACTTCAAACTATGCTGGCGGGGATTTGCTTTCCCTACCTGTGTTTGGTTCTCGCTTTGTTTAAAACTTTCAACTGTGTTTTGTTTTTTTTGTTTTTTTCCCCTTACCTCCTGTTGTATTGTATCTGAACTCCCTGAACATGGGAAACCTCAAATGTTGCACTTGATGACAGCATTGAAGGTTATGGATTTTCAATGAGTCTATGATATCACACTACAGTAACTTCCTGTTAGAGCAGCTGCACTAGCTGTGGATTTATTCTTCATTATTTCACCTGTTCACACACACACACACGCACACGCACACACACACACACACACACACACACACACACACTTACATCTCCTTCCTCTACCTCCTTCCTCTCGGACATGCTGGGAATTCCACATTGCACATTGAGGACAGATAGTAAGCAGAACTGTAAACCTGAGACCCTCCCAGATTGTGACACAAACACACCAACACACACATGCATAATAAAATGTACATGTTAACTGCATGGCTGACACAACAGTTTCCTCTTCATCCCGTTAGTGACAGCACTATGCCCCATCTGACTGTCAGTCACCCTGCACAGTATGCATGAATGTGTAAGGTCAGTGTTGACATTGTGTGTGTGTGTGTGTGTGTGTGTGTGTGTGTGTGTGTGTGTGTGTGTGTGTGTGTGTGTGTGTGTGTGTGTGTGTGTGTGTGTGTGTGTGTGTGTGTGTGTGTGTGTGTGTGTGTCTTTGTGTGTATGTGTTTGCTGTCCAGGAATAGGAGCACAAGGATGCCTGCTTCCTCTGCCTCTGTCTCCTCTGGGAGGAAAAATCTGCTGTGACCTTTAACCTCCGTGACAACCCATCCAGCCCTGACCCTGAAAACAAACCCAGAGGGCACTGAAAAACAGTTAAGGTTTAGAAACAAAGGTCGAGATTTCTTCTAGTTAGTGACCTACTCTGTTAACATCAAACCAGCTTTATCAGAAACTGTGTGTGAAAATCACAGATTTGACTTTTAAAGCGTTGTGTGTTGTGACCTCATTAGCAGATTGATTATGATTCCGTGCCACTTGCACCATTTGCTTCCCAAAAAATATGTGCTACCAGCATAGGCATCAAACAAATATCATTCTGCTAGTAACAAAGTGTCCAAAAACAGCACATTTTTGTATAAAATTGAGACATCTCCATACACACATTGAGAACATAGGTTCCTAAAGTTTTTAGCCAACCAAAATAACCTTGCAAGGGACATGGGACCCCTACTTTCCCTCAAGGTGGTTAAATATGCTCAGACTTGCAGACAGGCAGACAGTAACAGGTAATTAAAAAAAAATTGGTATTAGTTCTATGCATTTGAGCAGAACAGCTAAACATTAACTGTCAATTTATTGTGAACTTGCACGTATCATAAGCCCCTGCTTGATATTATATCTGTGTATGCACTAGATGCAATAGAATGTCTAATTCTTAAAATACCAACAATTTCCTAAGTAATGTTCCTTTTTTATTACTCTTTTCTGAATCCCAAACCTTCAATCCAACAATAATCCCACCAGATTACAACATTTTGGGTAGATTTGATTTCCTTGTCCTGACTCATGTGTTCAAAAAATGTTTGAATGGCTGATGATGTGAAGCTCTCATTTTATTACAGGGACAAAATTAGTGTTCATATCTCATATTCAGTTTGTCTGTTCAGGTCTTGATGTTTTGTATTACATAATGCTCAATAAGAAAATGACTATGTATTTTTATGGTCAACTCATAGCATATTTTTAAACTGCAATCCTCCCTCTGATTAGATTACTTTCTGAGTCAAAACTTTCAATCTAATCAGGTGATCAGGGCTGATTAACAGTTTGTTTTTTAAACAGACATAAATTTCCTATGAAATTACAAATTCAAGAAATTTCTTATGTCTTTAGAAGAAGATTTTATTCTTCATTAGAAGCCCTGTGAAGAGTTCTCATGTTGGGTTGATTTTAGGAATTCCCGTAAATGAGATTGAGGGTGTTTTAACAGGATGAAGAAAACATTTTCCATGAGCACCACCATCTAATGTTATAATGACAAGGCTTTTGCTAAAGCATGCAAACCAACTGGGCTGCTTTTTAATACTTCTTTTCTTGGCTAAAGACAACTTTTTTTCACTAGATATAAATTTGTTAGGTGATGATTTGAATTATTAGCTGTCAAGTGACAGCTACAAAATTGTAAATTTTGAATTTATTAGCATTAGTTAGCTTACACAAAGTGACAAGACTTACCGGTTTAACATCCACAGTCACAGCCTGCTCTAGTGTCGCAACAATATACACATGACTTAAACATTTGGTCCTCCAAAAGCACAGAAACATTCACATTTTATCATAAATATTCAATTCTGCTGACTGTCATTTTCCCTCAAAAGAAAAGACACAACATCTTTGATTTCAATTGAAAGCTAGCATGCTTAATTATTCTTGTCATGACTTCAAACGTTCCCTTTAAGAGCACCCATGGGTGCTCAAGCCCACTTACACCTAAAAAGGAGGTGGTAAACTCTGCCTTCCAAGGCAGAGGAAGAGACTGGGGGCCCTGGCACAAGTCTGAGACCAAGAATCAAGACAGCAACATTAGGATTTCACTTCCTGTGGTAATTTTTGAAAGTAAAATAACATTTCAATGTCAAAGGTCATACAGCGAATGCAGCCACTATTCTTGGTAAAGACCCAGATTCACATTAACAAAGGACATGAAACATTATCCAGAAAGATGTTGGTGAGAAATCATGTTAAGTCTCAGTCACATCAAAAAATTTAATCACAGAGTAAATTCAAAGTCATATAATGTTGCCGTTGTTTCACCCAAACCTCAGCACAGTCTTGAGGTTCTTCAACAATAAACATCGTTTAAAATGTTCTGGAGGATTTTTTTGTGCTGAGGCTTTTTTTCCTCTTTGACAGAGCTGCTACTGCACTTTCATTTAAAATCGTAACAAAATGTTCATCTAACAAATAATTACTTTTTTCCTCATCCCAGATTTCCTGCACTTTGTCCAACATGTCTCACTTTTGCTCTTGAATCATCCCACGTTCAGCAGACAGAACCGACGTCTCAGTGCAAGATATAGTTCTGCTTCTTATTTTGAAAGCAAAACTCCTCAGTATCCGGTATGAGTCGTTGACTTTTTTTTCTCCCTCTAACAGTCTTGATGCTTTAAACTTGAGGAGGGACCTGTTCATGTGTGGTAAAGCTGTGCACCATTCAAGACGTAACCAGAGAAGAGAAGCGCAGGGGGCGAGAACAAACTGATCCGGCTGAGCCACTGAACAGAGACACACGGGGAAAAGAGCACAGGCAGGAGCAGGCAGAGAGAGATACGAAGAGCTTTCGAGAACGGAGACGGAAAGATAAGACAGGTTTGTCATTTGCAGTCAAGTGAACCGTGCTGGGGTGACAATAATTGGACCTCTTCAGTGGAGCGTCCGGAGGATTACGCACGAACGCACCATTGAAAGATGAACCAACTTTTACGCACGGACCTTTGGAGATGCGTGTTTCCACTCAGGAGGAAAATGCGGGGGCTCTTTTATGTGGATTTTTGATTGGAGTTTTTGGAGGCATGCGTTTGTGATCCCTTTTTTAAAATCACACATTTGGAGAATTTATTGGAGTCCTACAGTAGGATTGACACTCTTGAGTCCCAGACTGACACAATTTAAAGAAATAGTGTAGCCTTTGCCTTCGTGTGCTGTAGAGCTCCTCGTTGCGCACCTGTCCCACTACCCCTCTCTTTAGTGAGTTTTTCAGAACAGCAGCATGGACGGAGTCAGACGTCTGGCCTGCGTGTGAGTCACCATGAGCAAACATTTGGACACGCTGCGCTTATAAGCAGTGACACATTTGAGGATATTTTACAGTGTGAGCTTAGTGCGAGCCCAGCACACGACACAGGGACGAGGCTCGGTGCAGTCGGGGGGAATTGGACGCTGAGGTGCTAAATGCCCAGCCGGTCGCTTGCGGCTCCTCAGGCTGGGCGGCAACATGAGGTCCTGGGTCCTGCTGCTGCTGCTGGCTGCGCTCACAGCGGCCCGTCTGCGGCTCAGCAGCGCTAAGGTAAGACTGGAGGATGTACAGGGGGGGGATACATGACCTGAAACTAACAGACTTGGATTAAAATTTCATTGTTCAGTGCCAGTCTATGCACCTTAGATTTCAGAATAAAAGCATCACTGATGTGTGGACAATGCATAGCTGATTACAAGTGTTACCCTGCCATATTTCTTTTCTTTTTTTAAAAACAACCATTACGCATTTTCATTACCTCTTAAACACTGAAAGATGAAGTCATTTTTATTTATTGCCTTTTTAAAACTTATGTTGAGATCTTCCCTTGATCCTTGTTTAAGTTATAAAAAAACAGTTAGGTACATATTTCACCCTGACTTAAATTACTAACCGGGATCTCATTCAAAAAATGATTTACATCTAAAGAATGTCAGGTTGTAAATATCATGTTGAACTTGTTCATATCACAAAGTTACTGTAATAGGGTGCGATGCTAACTCTACTGGTGAGAATATTCCTTTCTCTGACGTTCATCATCTGTATCAAACCCTAAGGTGACATAGTGTGGGGTGGATGTTTTGAGTAACAGTTTTCCTGCAGGGCAAAACACAACTCACTGTGTGCTTTTTGAGTCAGTTCATTTGTATGTGACAGCTTAGGCATCAGTCTAACTTGTTCTCCCTCTGGTGTCTTATGAATGATTGGTTTCCCTCTGCGGCTCCTTTTCATGTTTCATAACCTCAAGTGTCATAGTGAGGAGTCTTGGTATCAGGGAGAGTATGAGGCAGGATATGTGGACCTTCATATAAAAGTGAATCTACAGTATGGAGCTGGATCCATGCATGAGTTGTACAGATGTTTGGCATATTCTCACATCAGGACCAGAAACCACACAGAGACTCTACTTTCATGTCTTCCCAATTCTCTCTTTCATTTCCACCAAACATTGGTGACTCCAGCTACTGTCCGATAAACAGAAACTGACAGAAGCCCCTATATGGCTCAAGAGATGAAAAGTCAGTAAATATTTTTGACTCAGCATCCCTCATCAGTTGTGTTGCTGGGCCCTTGCTTTTCTTTGTTCATTGATGCTCATCTTATTGAACAAAACTATTGACTTAATAGTGTCAGCTTTTTCACCCTAAAGCATACACATTATGTGTCAAGAGTTGTTTGTCTACAAGTTCAGCGGTTCACGCCATCTTTTGGACATATCCCATCTGTTGGTCATGTGAATGAGCCATCAGATGACATCTGTCACAGCGAGCAGTTGCAGCTTGTTGTGCACCAGTCCTAACCTCACTATCACAAAGACTGCGATCACATCACTCAATATTGCTTTGATGATGTGACTTTCAGTAAGTCAGCTGGTATTACAATTTGCCTGCAGTTTTGGCTGCTTGACCTTTGAACACTGTGCTGAACCCAAAGATATTTATATATTTTTTCCTTTTCTTCCAGAGCTCAGAAAATCACATTTTCTTCTGCTTTCTCTCCTTCTGAGTAATCATGCTGGATATTCTGAACTTTGCTGCCAAAGTTTATACCAACTGTGAGAAGATAGCACCAAGCAATGCTTGTTCTAATAGGGCAATTAGTACAATGTTTGTTCTCTGTTGGGGCTTCATTTTCTATGCCCAATGCTCAAGGTCAAGAGTGAATGAACGGTGGATTCAAGGCACTGAAGACAGTCCTTTTTTCAGTTCAGAAGGTACTGCTTGTCTTTTAGAGGTTACTTTTGCATTTGGCCAATTTCAACCTTCACAGGCTATGTTCACTGCACTCATGCCTGTTTTCATGCATGGTCATTTCACGTACTAAGCAGATAGATTTTATCATTACCATTATTTATTGCTGCAAACACTACTTGGTTGGTATAGAGACTAGATCTTTTCATGTATTTACTTTTGTTTCATAAAACGTGTCGTTATTGTATCACATTGCATCTCATATGGCACCACACCAAGAAATAATCTCACCCCACATTTGAAGACTGAACATGATGAGGGTCACTGAGTACATAACTATTGCTTCTAACAATATACCTTTCATGAGAGGCTGTTAATGGAGTTTAACCAGGGATGTTGTCATGTGCAGGATCAGTATGGAAACTGTAAACATGCTTGACTGCATGGGCATGATGAGTTATACTGCAGCTCAACACTTGCAATGACATCTTTTGAACATCTGACTTATTCTGACATTTAAAGGGAAACTGACCTGCCACATGACCCTCTAATCCTCCCCTTGTCTCAATTTTTGGAAAAAAAAAACTGAGACATCTTTAGCGTCCCAGTTCTTCCACATCTGTCCATGGAAAAGATTTCAGTTTGCAAAGTCACACACACAAACACACACACACACACACACATGCACACACAACCACACACACACACACACGCGCACACACACACACACAGTCCACACAGAGATTATTCAGCAGTCTACAAGTTCACTGAGACTGACGTAATGAGTGCTTTCTGAACTCTATCTTGATTTATGATAATATGTGACTGCTTCGTGTATGACAGTCAAATGAAATCTCAGAGATTAAACTATCCAAATACACAAAAAATATACTCAGCACACAGAAAATGAAACACATCTGGAGTGAAATAAAAACTCACAAAAGCACTCACACATCGGGTTAGACCTCAATTCTTTTATCATCTGCTTCTCAAATGACAACTCCCACATCAACACACACAATGTCACCCACTCAAAAACACACACAGCTGATTGGTGGCTCTTGAACAGGTTGCAGTCTGACTATTGTCTCTGCAGGCAAGCTGGGATGATTTGCTGCTGCCCGGCTTGATCCATTTTACATAAGAACAACAAATAATCTGCCAGGGATTTTGCTGACTTGTGTGGCGTGCAGCTGTGTGTGTGAGCACATCTGGTCGCATGGCCTCGTGTAGCTGCTTATGTGTTGGTGGACATATGTGCTTGTGGTTCTGTGTGTGGGCAGTGGAGGTGGGATTGTGCTGCTGTTCATGCATGTGATGTGTATCAGATAGAAAAGCGCAGCGGCACATAAGAGTATTTATTTGTAAGCTGTAAGTGCAGGACACAGGGCAGTTCCAATTTAACTGACTAGGAATAAAAGAAGTGAGTGATACGAGTATTTCGGGGATATGGACTTCCTTTTTAAAATAATTTAAAATAATTTGGTTGAAGTTGTAGGGTTGTAAATGTGCAGGAAATCACCAACAAGACTGTTGATTCGAATGTTTGCTAGAAAGAGCAACAAAAAATGCAATTATTTTCACCTGTCAGAAGAAACAGTAAAAAATTTGTAAGACGAAGGTCGAGACATCAGGTTGCGTCAAATAAAAGCCCTGCAGTCATGCCTCACTGCTGTCAGTATGACTCTCAGCAGCTGGGGGGCTTATTCTCTGAATTAGCTGCGGGTATGTGACTTAAAAAGCAAAAGATTACATGGAGTGCTTGCAGTTTCTTCAAAACAACAGGTGTTCATTAAGCAATTCCTGGCACACCTTTAATATTTCACTGATTTTAGAAAGGCTGGTGTGTAACGGGTTAGAAGGTGAGCTACATTCTGAATTCCTTTTAGAATAAATAATCGTATTGTATAGCTCCAATGACTGATTGATGCCTTGATTAAGCACATGACTCAAACTGTTGCTAAAAGATATATTGAAATCCTTGTTATATTTCATAGAACTGTATAATATCATCAAGCTGTTACATTTTATGTTTGATTGTCAGTAAAGAGAGCTCTGCTTCAGTGTGTTATTAGACAGAAACAGTGCATCATCAGCATACAAAGAGAGCCAGGTGATAGCATTTTCAACCTGATGTGAAATGACAGACAGTTTCAGTGCTGTGAACTCTGGCTGCTCTTGTTGTGGGAATTTAAAGTGCTGTTATAAACTTGCACAAGAATTCCCTTTGGTTTTCGCAGCCTTTTGCTGGTTTGATGACAAACTGTGTAAACAGTTTTGCTGCCTCGCATGTGGATCCTGCTCAGCCAGTCCTCATCCTCCTTTTCGACAACTTTCATCCTCTCTTCTTCTCTCCGTCATTCATCTCTCATCTGTATTCACTGTCCATTTCTACTATCATTTTCGCAGCCAGCGGGGAATCTTTCTTGAATGTCTGTGTATGATGTGTGTATGTGTGTGTATGTGTGTGTGTGGTAAGGAGAAGAGTTTTTGCAACAAGCTCTGCAAGTCTGTCACTTTTGTACGACACTATGTTGGCCATCTGCCATTTCTTTGATCCAAAAAGGCGTGAGTTGTGAAACCCCGGTGTGACAGTGAGTCACACAGCACACACACTTGGATTTGGACTTTTTTGTTTCTGTTTACTTTTCCTTACCTGTTCCTCTTTCAGATGGCATGTTTGTTTATGTAAAACAGTGCGTGTAAGTGTGTGTTTGTGTGAATGAGCAGTCAGCTGGCCCCATAATTACATTCCATCACACTTCACCTTTCTCCTCAAACATTCCTTACAATCTCTTTGCCTCCCAGGCTTCCTTCAAGGCCCCATGCAGCGTGTGTTTTTCCTGGAGTGTGTGTGTGTGTGCGTGTGTGTGTGACCTGCTTGTAGATCATGACATCTTGTCATCTTGTCTTCTCAACAGTTGAGCTTAGCAACACACACTCACAGTGCACCAGATTTGTAAAAACAATGTCACACTTCTAAATCAATGATCATGAGAATAGGAAGTTATTTACAGGCTGCTCAGAGACTAAATACAAACAAACAACAGAGGCCTATTTATGTGTATGGGCGTGTTAGTTTGTAGATAGAGATCTGTGTGTCAGATGCATTTGGGGTAGCATAGCTTTTCTGCTTTTATTAGCTTGTTGTCTGATTCTTTGACATTTTAAACCAGTGGTTAGGTTTCAGCGCACGTAGGGAACTATTTTCTGTCTGTGGGCTCTAATCTCAGAGAACGTTTTCTTATTTGTGTTTGAGATAAACACCGTTCCTGCAGCAACGGCTTTGTACAGGCTGAAAACTGTCTGTGTGTGTTTAAGTGTGTGTGTATGTACAAGGTTCTCAAGACAAATTGGGCGGATAGTTAGTGGTTTAAGCATATGTGTGTGAACTGGAAAAGAGGGGGCAAGTGTGTGTGTGTGTGTTTGCTTAACTAGGTCAGCCAATGGCTCATGAAAGTCATGCAGGTGTCCTGAGCCACCGCCGCCCACAAAGCAGACAGACAGAGGGGTAGAGAGTGAGGGAGGGAGGGGGGGTAGGGAGAGAGGGGAAAAATGCCAGAAAGTTATTTCAAATGGTATCTTTTTACTGTGGTAACAGAAATAATGAACCCCAGCTTGTAAAATTCATCATTCAAAATATCATATTCTCTTAAAAATTGTCTAATAGAAACTGTTAAAATGCACTACTAGTACTGCTAATACAAATAATATTTTAATTTTATGTTAAGAGTTCAAATCCTTTCTGACACTGATGGTGACATCATGGATTGCATATAAAAGAGACTTTCTTTAAAGTGTTAATAATATGATAAAAAAAATGTTAAAAAAATATTATTTAAATTCTGGAGTGAGATACAATCAAGTCCACATAATTATTTAAATCACATTTACCTGATGCAACCAAAAACTAGAACTGGAGTGAAAAAATAATGCACCAGGAAACGTCTGATCCCTGTGGAGTGGTGGGACAGAGATCATTGTTTATTAATGATAGAGGAAATTACATGTTGGCCCTATTTTAGTCACATTGTTCACTTCGTGTCTTGTGTCAATGATCAGCTTTTTTTTCTCTGTGAATATTTTATGGCATGCTACTGAAGAGAAGTTGCCACAATACTTTTGTAAGTGCCATATATTTAATGACATCATTTCTTTGCACTTGCAGCACCTGTCTTTTTGAGACAAAACCAAAGCAGGTCAGCATTTTCCTTAACACAAGACACTGTCTTGTTGTTGTCACCACAGACACAGTGTCCACCACAGACTTGTCAAAATGCAGGAAACGCCAGACTTTTGAAATAAACGCCCACAACAATAGTAAGGTGAAAATGACCACACATTTTTGGATGCAGTTGAGGGCTAAGGCTGCTAATGTCTGGGCAGAAATACTTTTTCATTGTTCCAGATATTTAATTGATACCTTTAAACATACTTAATGGTCACCAATGATTGAAGCTGAGTGCTGTGAGACAACTTTTAGAAGTGCTCTGAAATTGAGATTGTAGGCACTGACAGCTTAAAAGAAAAATACCGTCAGTGGACACGGGCCAAAATGGCTGCAGAGCATTTAGAAATGCTTGATATCGTATATGTTCTTGGATGGAGATTTTTCAGGCACAAAAACATCATTTGTTCTTAAGTTACCTGTGTCCGCTGTCCAGTATAATAAATCCCTGGTTTTATTTCTTGAATAGCATGCACAGATAGCTAAAGTGGCTTCACAGAGGAGTTCAGGTGAGGCTAAGTGGTGCTGTAACCTATTCTATGTAAAGAGCAGTGATGAGTGCAGGTGGTAGATTCCTAATGACTCTGACTGTCTATTAAGTATTCAAACAGTTGTTGATTTTGATTGATTGAAAATAAAATCTTGATAGCATATACAGCTGGGTACTCGCATTCAGAAAGAGTTATAAATCAGGTCGCTGGGGAAATAAAAATAAAAAGATGAAAGAGATAAATGCCACTAAATTTAAGTGTATCTAAAGAGCTGTGTTTATTTATCTTGATTCATCTTATCTCACTCTTTCCTCATAATTGAAAGAACTGAATGTCTACTTCATCGATATTGTAAACACATTATTATCAAAGTCATAAATATTGTGTCATAGTTGCAGTAAGAAGATAAATGCTTTCACTTTTTTCTCTCTGACATCTCCCAGATGTTTTCTTCACACATCCTTGACACTCCCTAATTTGTTTTGGCAACTCTTTGGCATATGACTGTATCAAGTGATGTTCCAACCACTTCAAGATGGTATCAAGTTACAGCAAAGCAAAGAGCTAATGTGACACTGAGAGCTGAGTAATTTGCCTTTGATCTCGGCACAGAAACCACACGAGTCTGTCCTTAAAACCATCCACAGGGCATCCTTAATGAATTCCCACTGTGGCATTCATTCAGATCTAATTAAATTTATCTTCTTTCACAAGACAGAATTGAATTTCTTGCATAACTTGTTGGCTTTCAAACATACCCAACAGTTTTCTCTCTTTGAAGATGTTGTTGGTATTAAAGTAGAAAAAAATCAGAGCACCGGTCTTTGAAACTGTCATCATCTTGCAACAGAGTCTGGCATTCACTTTAAGTATTGTTATAAATGGCAGTAATTTGAAGTGTAATTGCATCTAGGAACTGAGACCTGGATAGTTTCCTGTGTGACACTGAGAGTAGTTGTGCTGTTTGTGGGTAAACAGACAGGGAGAGAGTGACAATAGCAGCAACAATCACCAATCACAACCATCATTTCCTCTGCAGGAGGAAGTGAAACTGGAGCAAGTGCTGACTGGAGATGAGGAGTGAGATATTACACACCGGGCCTCTTTCTCTGGGTGTTCCTCTCTTTGTTAGAAAACATCCATTCTGTACCTGAGACTTTCTCACTTGAGTTTTTAGAACAGTAAAATGCAAATGTCCATTGATGTATCTAATATCCTTCAACTTATGGAACTTTTACTGAGGAGAAAGTTGCTTTTTTGCTCAGTTTTGTTCAATCTGTCAACATTACGCAGGATTATGAGATGTTAGCCTGTGCAGGGCAGTTTTGTTTACTCCAGATCTACACATTCTTGCACATTCAATATCTTCATTTCTGGTCCCTGCTGGCAAAAAGGTACAAAATAAAAAAATAAGGGATTTTTTTAGTTCATGAGTCTTTTTGAGCTGCAGTCCATCAAGGATGAGTCTCCTCTGGACTTAAAAAGAAAGCATATTTTCTTACAAACTACAAGATACAGATACTTACAAGCTACAGATGTTTTTAACTCAGGAATTAGCAGAAGCAGCAGGCCTTGGTAATTGCAGTGAAAATTCTTCTAAATATTTTGGCGACAAGGAATGGCATGTGATTAAATGTTTTTAAAAAGTTTCAAGCAAAAATGTAAAATAACAGTAACAGTAATAATAATAATAAAAAAACATTATAACATGCCATCTAAACCCAAACACAACATGAATCTTTCTGGGGATACCTTATTTTGAGCACTGACCCCTAACTTTCTTTTATTTATTGATTTTGAAACAATTCAACTCAATCACTGGAAGTTGCTTCAAAATAATCTAAGTTTGATTACTGGCATTCAGTTGGGAAAGTTAGTGGAATTTGACCTTTATCTCCTACAACATGTGTCCACATATGTGCCCATGATATCCTTGTCCTCTCAGACCCATAATACTTCATTTATCAAGACTTTGACCTTTAAGCCAGATTCAGGGACTCTGCCGACCTCATCTTGTGGTGACATTACAACATGACACCCATTGCAATGAAACAAACACTGAAGTTATGTACAATGACACTAAGAACTACTTGCTAATTTATAAAACAAATAACATGACTTCCTGTACAAAGACTAAGTCTATTATTATAATTATTAAGTCTTCCTTATCCCACTTTGCAAGGAGAAATAAAACATGCATGCCAGACAAAAGCTCTCAGGGTCTCAGGATGTAAGGCATTCATGGAAAAGATGTTTGGATTTTTTGTTCTCTGCTTGATTTATAAATTATAAAAACAATATTCTGGCTGGTTGTGAAGACAGTGTTTTGCACCATCATCAAAATTAACAATAATTTCAAAGCAAAGAGTAAAAAATTAATAATGCACAAATTGACTTGACCAATACATACTTGAGGTAGAATATAACTCCTGATTTCTGTTTTATTTCATTTTATTTGATTATTTATTGTCTCATGAATTTGGACACAATTGTTGTTACAATGTTTTGTAAGGTTTTCATGTTGTGCCGGTTTCTACAAAGCTCAAAGTGTGTTACAACTGTCATCTGTTTATCTCTACAGGGTGATCCTCTACCCACGTCGCTGGTCGACCTGGTGAGGAACTCTCCCATCTCCTCAGTGGACGACTTGAAGCTTCTCCTGCAGCAGGAGACAAATGCAATAGGTACATATGGCCACCACACACACACACACACACACACACACACACACACACACACACACAGTGAGACAAACACAGACTAATAACTCAGACATGGAGGAGTTGAGAGTGTGGGTGTGTCTGCAGAGGCCTGAGGAGATAGGAATGCAGCAGCATACATGCCAAGCCCCATGTTAAGGCAATATTTACCCGAGACAGCAGCAAGAATGATGAGCCATCTCAATGAGATTGAGGGGGGAGAGAAAGAGAGACACCAAGAGGGACAGAGGAAGAGAGAGAGCTGCTTTGACCTTGTTGTGAGTGGGACATAATAAGGCAAAGAGAGGGAGAGAAAGTGTGTGACTTTGAGCACAAGGTCACTTCATTGTTCTCCATGCTCTGTATTCCTATCCAAGTTTTTAAATATAAATGTGAGTGCATGTTTGTGTGACCATCTGAGACCAGCCCCCCCTCCACACCACCAACCACCCCAAAAAGAGAGTCCAAAACAAACTTGTGCATGCAAATTAGAAGCTAATTAAAAAATCATTCATGTAACCACTCTGAGGAATCAAGTCACATATATTACTGGGTCATTCTTTGATCATTCCATAATGCATAAATTACAGAGTGACATAACAGCGACCATCGAGGGGAACCCACAGAGGAAGGGAAGGATGTTCATTAACAGGACACAAGGAAGTCACTCAAGGTGGTGGCAACATGTTCTGCAATGACCAACTCTATATAAAACACATTAGACAAGTTATGATAGTTAAGTAAATGCTTGATCCTTTAAGCCAGCAAGGGACAACTGCTGTTTGCAAAAGACGAAGTGTGATTTTATTGGTATGCATGAGAAAATAACCCAATCCTCAGATTAGCACCTTAGAATGACTGTGAAATCTCAGAACCTGGAGTGTAAAATAAATTATCTTACTGGTAACATTGAAAGTGCTTTTTGCACTTATTTTTCTCTGCTTTGATGTATGACTTATAGTCCCATTATGAATAAAGTGAAGTATTCTTAGGGTACAGCTAATACAAGATTTAAAAGTCACTGTCAAAATGTAAATCAGTACACTTGATTGAAGTCATGTTGTGTATGTTGTCTAGTTTTGATAGTTTTCTCATAAATGTGAGCATTTAAGTGTGAAATTTTATGGAAATCATTTTTTTAAATTGCATCATACCTGAAGCCATGAATAGTCACTGGAGTTTCTTCAGACATCAGCTTATCTAACTTGGCGATAAATACTGGATAAGAAATACCCTTTCCATTATTTGTTGCCTGTGTCAAGTCACTGATTTAATTTTTGCACTCAAAAAAGTGCCATCAGAAGGTTTGAACTGGAGTAAAAGAGTGAGACAAGTTGCAAAAGCATCAGTTATGAGTACCCATGTTCTTATTTTTAATGTAAGTCTTTCTTTGCAGAATAAATTAGGTCCCATGTTATCACATAAAAGAGGAAGTCTTGGAAAAAATCCAGTCACAGATAAATGCAAAGATAAAATAAGAAAAAAGCTTCTGGGAACAATGCAAAACCGTGCTCTGTCAGCACCAGGCAGTTAATTAGGGCTAAAAGGCAACTTACTTAATAACACTTCATGGATCTCTGTTACACACACACACACACACACACACACACACACACAAATACACAGTGACCAGCAGCGATCTGCACTTGGAATATAATTAGGACCATGGGGCTACAGTGTGGAATGACAACATATGTTAAAGTGCAAACACACACTCACGAGTCCACACAAGAGCTATTTTTAACAGCTCATATCTTTCCTCACCAGTGTTCTCGACAGTGCCGGGACAAATTGCAGCAGAAAATAGCTTAATTGTTTAAGCGGGAGGGGGAAAAAATGACTTTCTTTCTGCTGTGAACAATGTGCCTTTTTGAAAATGTGCTCCATCCGTCTCATATACTTTACACGTCTGTCATCACTTGTTAAAGAGCAGTTTCTCATTTTTCTCTCAGATAATTGGAAAATAATTGTACTTTATAACTCTCTGTTTATGTTTTTTTTAAATATTATTTCCTTTAATTATCTCCCTTTCTTGTAACCTCTCATGTATTTTTTTCCACAGAAGAGGAAGAAGACGAGCATGATATACCTTTAAACCGCACCCACGGGCGATACACTAGAAGTCTTGGTAAGTTTCTGCATCTATTCTTGTCCCTTCCTGTCTGCATTGGAGTGTTTTTAATGTCATTTGTTTCTGCCATTTATCTGTCAACATGTCTTATGAAACATGCTTTTTTAAAATATCACATTTTTCTTTTCTTTCTCTACCTCCTCTCCCTACCAGTGGAGGCGCCGATGGCTCAGCAGGCAGCATGTAAAGTTCGGACAGAAGTGATGGAGGTGACGAGGTCCATGCTAGATCGCCGCAATGCCAACTTCATATTGTGGCCGCCGTGTGTAGAAGTGCAGCGTTGTTCTGGATGCTGCAACACCAGGCTGCTGCAATGTGTCCCCATTGCCACCTCCAGCAGATACCTTCAGGTACATGAGATGCAAGGCTGCCAGAATAAATTCCTCTTTTCTGTTATAATGTTATCGCAGATTTTTACAGATTTATAAAGCCATGCTTTCTCTTTGCCTCCACATCAGGTGTACAAGATCCAGTATATAAACAGGAAACCCCACTATGAGAAAGCCATCATCTCAGTGGAGGATCATGTCAACTGCAGATGCCAATCACCTCCACCCCCCTCGTCTTCCTCGTCCATTCCCATGCCTCGATCTTCTATTCTGAGCAACCCCAACCCACCTCCACTGCAGCAGCCCCCACAGTCCCCGCATGTCCCACGGCCAGTTCACCCTGCTCCACCAAAGACTCAGACATCCAAGGCAGACCTTCATCGACATGACGACCTGAAGTACAACCAGCAGCACTACCAGCCTGAGGAACGTGATTCAGTAGCGAGACAGTGGCAGCAGGGTAGCTACACCCAGTTAGTGCACTGGACACAACCCCGGATGCACCAGACTCCAACACATGTACAGTCAGGGGTGCACCAACCAAATGTTGGGGTGCATACACCGGTCAGCAGCTGGCCGTCTGAAGCCAGGGCAGAGCATAGCGTTATGGGAAGTACACAGTCTGTCGGGCATGGGAGCGGATATGATGGAAGCAAGGAGGAAAGTGGCGTACATGTAGCGAACAGCGGTGGTGAAGTGCATCATCCAGATCACATGCAAAGGCAGCAACAGTTGTTGCAGCATCAGCAAAGACAGCAGCAGCTTCAGCAACAATACCAGTATCCTCAGCAGCCACATTATCCAACGCAATACAACCCCAGTGCACCACAGGACCAAGATCTGAGGACACAATACCGCCTTAATGCTCCACAATCAGACAGCGCCTCTCCACCTGCCAGCCCAACCAGGCTGCCCACCTTAGAGCCAAACCTCACCCCTCTCCTGACCACCAAACAGAAAGACTCAGTGACCAGCCAAAAAACTACAGAGGTCCAGAATAACAAACAGACTGAGACTGCAACAGTTAGTCAGAAAGTACCCAGTGAAAGAGAGGAGAGTGGGTCAGCTAATAGTGGGACTGGGGCAGAGCTGACCAGTCAGGCGAAAGAAAAAGACTCAAGAGTGACCAGTGGATTTGGTCATTTAACAGAGGAGGAGAGGAGACGGTTGACTCTGGAGACAATACAAAAGGAACTGGATCGAGAGACACATCTTCATCCACATCATCCTCAGCAAAGACCAAAACCGACAACATTTAAAACAGGTACTGCTCTGCTGATTTGAGTGGTGATTTATTATTATCATTATTTCAACCATATTTTTACATGATTTTCCTTCTCTGACGATCCTTTTACTCAAAGAGGTAGCATGAGGGGCTATTGAAATACTGAAACTGTCACTGAGTTTAGGGTCTTATTAGGGTTAAGATTAAAACAACACAAGATGGGATGTCCTGCCTGTATGCTGCATTTTATCCACCGCAGAAACTGGAGCAGGAAATTACACTCCTGCAGACTTAACAGGATTGCCATAAAAGGTTTTGTTGAGGTGTGAAGCATTGTTTGCTATAGCAGTGTGAGCCATTGTTGGCACTTCCTACTGATAACAACACATTAAGAAGTATTTTTCTAATCTTAGAAACATATCCATGCAGTTAACAGCAGTGTGTTTAGGACTGATTTAATGAGAATTTGGTGTGTTAAAAAAGATTTATCACCCTCCTTTACCTCAGTGGACGATCTGGTTGTATGGTTATGTATTTTGGGAATAGCAAAACTTAAATGTGTCAAACATTTGAAATCAAGTATCACATTGTGTGATGAAAACCGCAGAAATTCCAGTCCAGTAGCATGCTGGCTGAAAAGGGAATCACAGCAAATGCAGCCATGGTATTGATATTTTCATGTATGTGAGAACGAGAAGCAAGTTTCCGAGGCAGGAAGTAGCAAACTGAACATATGAGACTAAATATTGGACCACATGCGTCCTGCTATTCTTCCACCATCCCCTGAGGGTTTTGTTTCCAGAGATCTTGATTTTCCTCTGCTTCACGTTTGACTTGAACCTGCAGGCCCACACGAGTTTTGTTAGACAGGGCTAAAAGTGGTTAGCTGTCGTTCAGGAGCCATCACAGGAGCTAGACACCAGATTATTATAAGTTGCTCAGGCATTTTACTGCTTAGATTATTACTGTGTCATAATTGCACCATTTTCTATGAGTTTTTCACCATGTTGTCCGTTTATGGTCTTTGTGCATTCCTATCAATGCAACTTGCAAATATAGTGCTCAATTTTGCAGACCAAAACCCACAACTATTACTTTTTTACCCAACCTCAGACCAAAAGGAAGAGAAAAGTAAAGAAAAAAAACTTCAAGGACAAATATCTTTGCATGTTAAAGTCAAATGCTTTTTGTTTGATCCTGAGCAACTGTTTAAAGTTTGCCTCCCAAAAATGTTGTGATTTACTGAGTCCTTAAGAATAGAATAGAATAGAATAGAATAGACTTTATTGTCATTGCACTGTTTGGGTACATTGAGATTGAGAAATTTACCTCTTTTTGTTTTTTGCAGCCCTTTCCACACCGTCTCCGGGCTTGTCATCAGCCCGCCAAGCCCCATTTAGACCAGCCTCCCCTCGCCGCCGCAGGAGGAAACATCGCAAACGCATAAGCAAAGCAGCCATCAGAGCCATGATCATGTAGAGCTGCAGGTGAGAGAATGAGCCTGAGGAATGGAAAATAAATTTCCCTTCTGATCTAGGAACCTCAAGGTTTTTAGACACGTTTGTTAAGCAGTATAAATGATAACTGAAATAACAAAAAAACGTTTGTTCTGTCTCCACAGGGAATGGAAAGCTCATCTAGAGCTTCGGCAATGCACATTGCACCAAAGGAATTCAGAGGAACTTGTGATTTCCGAATGTGGAAAGAGTGAATCCGTAAATGGATGCAGAGATTTCGGACACTGCTGCTTTTTTCAGCGGAGATCTACCAAGAGAGTCACCTTTCCTGCTCCAGAGCTGCCGCAGAGCGTCCAGCCTCCTGGATACAATAAAAGTGCAATCTTATGAACTCTTTGGAATGGAGGATATTTATCACACTAACACTGGAACTTATTTGTATGAACCTCAAATCCAGTTAACGTGGATTGATGAAAGCTTAATGGACTTCCAGAGAAAGACTTAAGTCATTTCTGCAGCCATTGACTGGCTGCAGAAACACTTGTGACTTCCAGCCCAGCTACTGATTGGTCCTCAGATGGAGGACTTGGACTAAGAAGTCATTATTGACAACTAAATGTGGAGCTCAAGATGAAACTGGAGAAGTGGAGAACTGGATTTCTACACTGGGAAAATAACTGGAAACTAGAGTGTGCAGCTCAGGCCTCAATGCCAAACATTACTGTTATCCTTCCATGTTTGAATCTTACTGTATCTAACACTGGAGTAGCCAAACACTGATCCTAATACATTGACTAGAGAAGTGCTCTACTGTGTACTGTAGCGTAATGTTCTGGAAAATATCGATAACCTGCTCGTTTTGTACTACTGCCAGATCCAAATGGAATAACAACCAAATGCCTGCCTAGATAACATGCTATGAATATCCACATTAAAGCAAGTCTTAAAGACCTGGCCTTTAGAGATCGCTGTCAGCCAGTTATAGCCAACACTGTATGTACAAATGCTTCTAGAAAATTATTTCTGAGAAAAGAAAAACTTTATTTCTTAACTTATTTAAAAAAAGGAGGACGTGAAGTCCTCCAGTTCTCAAGTGTAATTATTGTTGCAAACTTGTCTCAGATTATAATTATTGGTTGTACAACTGTTACTCTTATGAATGTTATTTTTAATAAAAAATAAAAATATTGAACATACATAGTCATACTTGTGATTCAGCTTATATGTGTGTGTGTGTGTGTGTGTGTGTGTGTGTGTGTGTGTGTTTGCTTGGTAATTATGTGGGGGGAAAAAGATGTGAGAAAATGTCTGGGTCTTGTGTGTATAATCACAAGGTCCAGTTAAATTTTATCCTGCCTTCCAAAAAATCCTCCTTAGGCCCAAAATCAGAGTTTCCATGTGTCCTGGAAAACCTGTAAAATGATTGACCAATTTTTCAGTCATGAAAAACATAAAAATGAGAAAGAAGGTTAAATTTTCTGGAAATGGTTAAGTTATTCTGGATTATTTATCGTCCCATTGCCTTGCGAGCAAATACAAACAGGTCAAGAGTTATACACATGCATGTCTGTTTACACCAAATCTTTTGTGTAAAAGAGAGAATTGAGAAGGGAATTACCCAGTTGAACATTGTAACATCAGTTTGTCATGCTAATGAAGTGCTACACTGTAATCTGTGTTTGGGTTATTCTAGGGCACGTTTGTCATAATTATCTTTCATAGATAAGTTATCATGATAGACTGCACATTTAATGCCTGAATGATAAAAAGAAAAAGTTTGCGTTAAGTTACAACTGCAGAAAGTGACAGCTCCAAAGAATGAGAGCGACAGGAGAATGTACTGGTGTGTTGTGCAACAACTTTTCTTTGGGACATCTTAAAATGTCCTGGAAAATAATTTCAAGGAAACAGTATGAACCCTGCAAAATGTGAAATTTTTTTGCAAATTGAGATAGTTTCAAAACCAAAAGATTTGAATGAAGAAACTGTTGCTGATCTCAACTTGTGCGGCACATTTCCATCATCTCAAGTTGAACCTGGGACAGAAGTTCAACACTATTTCAAACAGACATCAATGTCATTAATCAAGTAGTAATCAGCTGATGGCTGGTCGATAAAAATGTTTCTTCCCTCAAAGTTTTATTTTTGGCTTTTTTGTCTTTGTTGGATAGGACAGCTGAGGAGAGGCAGGAAATGTGAGGAGAAGAGAAGAGAGTTGTGAGGCTAAGAGTTGAACCACCAATCTCTGTGACAAGGTGGATAGTCCCTGCACACGTTTGAACCACTAGGCCAACAGTGCTCGAACAAAGCTGTTGGTCTGTTCAAACACAGCTTCACTCTCTCTGATCCTTGCTGCAGCAGTTCTGCTTACATTACTGCAGACAATGCATTGCCTCCCAAACCGCTTTCAGTGTGGCCTAAAAGCTGAGCCACTGAGTGTAATTGTATATTAACTTGTCAATAAATGTTCAAAAATATGAACTAGAAAGTTTGTCATTAACTGTTTAAATTGGTTTCTTTGTGTATGTTTATTTATTCTTTTAATTTTTTTTTACCAGTTTGCAAAGTTTTTCTCTCTGAAGTTCACGATCATGTTTTCAGCACAACTCCACAAGAGGAACCAAATTCAAGTGCACACGGTTGAAGTGCTTGTTGTGTATGTGCACTCACACAGTAGACCCCCCCCATTTGCCCTGAACGTCCTACGGCTCTGTCACGCAAAGCGAGGCAGGGGTCAGCAGAAATGTCTGGTTGCTATAGGAACTAGCAGACGGACCCGTCAACAGAGAAGTATCGTATGGTGAAAGAGAGACGAGGGAGGGAGAGGGGGGTGTCAGTCCAGGAATGGAGGGCAGATGAACGGCAGAGAGAGAGGGAGAGGTTGAAAGGCCCAGTGAGGGGTACAGTGAGCTGAAAACTCTTCAGCAAAGTGCAGGTGACAGTGGGGACATCAAAGATAAATAAATAATATAATGTAAGGGGTTTTAAATGCATTTTGGAACAGAGAGCATAAGTCGACAGCCTATGAGAAAATAGTTCAAGGGACAGAGTCAGTTTAAATATCATTCAGTTGTGTAATGGGGTTCCCCCTGCAAAGCTAATTCAGTCAGCGAATTCTTCTCTTTCAGAACGATGACTCAGCATGCACTTTACCAGGCCTTAGGGTAAATAAACACACCAACACACATAAGCACACACACTTCAAGACTGCCTGGATGTGGCAACTTTGATGTGCAGGTGGTAAGTTTCATGTTATCCAAGGTTAGCAGATAGTTTGGTGAGACATGATAATGGCACCATTGTCAATGCTGGAGTTGTGCTAGCTATTTTTGTAGGGTCACAAGTCATGCCAGAGGGTGAAGTCATCGGCTGCAAAGGAAAAAATGTCACCAATAACTATCTGGCAGATATAACAAGCTGTACTTTACCAAAAGGAACAAGAAGGAACAAGAAGGCGGGGGAGTAATAGAAAGAGGATTATTCATTCCTGATGACGTTTAAAGACTCAAAAGAATTCAGAGGAAGTAATGGGGTGTTTGTTTTAAAAATGGCTCAAGTAAACTGTTCTTTTTTTTTATAAAGGACAAAGAGTCTGGGTTGCAAGGCAGTCAGAAGATCTACCAGCAATCTACATGAAATCAACCCTCTCAATAACACGTGATATTAGACAGCCCATGACTGTATGGGTTACATGAAAAATTACCACAGCCAATGCATTTTGGTGAACTTTTATTGGTGGACCACGGGCTTGTATTGCTAACCAGGATTTAGGGATTCTGGTGTAACCGTGCAGTCATAACTTTGTATTTCAATATGATGAAGGTGATTTACTTCTTACCATGAAAGATCATCATTGTAACACATACTGAATGCCCATATGTGAGCAACCTCCTACAATACAGCGTTCAATACAACTGCAGAGTAGTTGATCACTAGTGTGGAGGAAGAAGAGAGAGCATATCACGTATATTTGCAAACAAACAAAGACTGCAACTGAGATTAAACACTAAAAGATAAAAATTTTACATGTCCAATTATGTAAAGCTAAATGAAAAGAAGCACACCAAAGCTGCTGAGATACATTGCATCGTAAGTGTTTAAGTGTGTTCAGTGGTGGAAAACAGTGTTGTAACAGAGTCAACAAACCTCAAGCCTGGGTCAAGTCTTGACTCTCCAGTGTTCAGTGTCCATGTGAGAGTCCAGGTTATGATCCCAGTCAAGCCTGACTCCACATTACCTGAAGATTTATGAGGAGGGCAGCTGGTTCACTCCAAACTGTTCACTGTATGAATCCCAGCTGACTGTAAAGGACCTTTGGGATGTGTAAAAATACAACATTTCAACTTTCTAACATTAGAATCATGTTGATCCTTTCAGTCTGTCTGGAAAATTATCAATGAAGCATAGCTCTGCGAACCATGCAGCTCTCGTAATGTTTGTGGTTGTGCTCCTGCTTGCACATTCACGAGCATTCAGGTAAACATATTACAGCTGTTGCTCGAAAACAAAAATATTGTTTGACACGAAAAACTCTCTGTCATATCTGTGCAAAAAAATAGTACTGACTCAATCCTGGGTTCTACACATGAACTCTGTAGTACGAGTAGAAGGTTACTCAGTCCATTTACCCAAGTTTTGGTCATCATTTCTGTAAGTTATACAAATATTGTGTTCATCAAAGCAATACCTTTGAAAACAGCACATTGCTTCACCAAGGAATTAAGTCAGACAAGAAAGTCGGGACAAACTCATCGCACCTCCAGGTCTTTAGATTTCAGCTTGCTTCAGGGTAGCATTGGTAACAGGAATTAAAATAAATATGGGGTTACGGGAAAGAGGAATTACTGATTATCAGTTGTTGATTGAATGTTCTCTCCCTCCTGCTTCTTGAGAAAACTTTCCAACCAGTATTGCTGACAAAAGTCTTTTGGACATTCACAAGACTGTGTGAAAAATACGCAGTCATCAAGAAAATTCAAGGAAGTTTCGCAGAGTTCCTCCAATGATGATATGTTTTAATGTTCCAACCAAATAGCTCATCCATTCGATTCTCCTTTTGTCTCCACTTCCTTTCCTATCCCCCTCACTTTTTTCTTCCATCTCCTATTTTTACTGTCCGTTCTGATTGTTCCAACAAATTGTTCAGTTTCTAATTCCTTTTCTTCTTTCCCTGCAAGTCATGACCCTGCAGCTTGGTCCACCAGCCAAAAGGCAGCTAGGTGTGAGGATACACGGTGTAATAAGCCAAAAAGGGTGAGCCAAAGTTCAGCCAGGTCATGGAGGCCAGACAGACTTTCAGAAACTGATGAACTGTGGTCTGTGTGCGCACACGGATGAGTGGGTGTGTGCATGTGGCCGCCTGCCATACCTGTGGTGTCCCTCTGACGAGTGTGTGTGACTGTGTCCATGTGTTGTGAAACAAATGGAGAGTGTGTCTTCTGGCACCATGTCCCTGTGTGAGCAGCTTAATGAGCTGGTTGCTGGCAGCCAATCATGGCCGACGGCAACCTCCGAGATCACACCATGGCGTCTTGTGTAAACAGTGCGGTTGGCCCGCCCACATTTGACAGGCACCTGACAAGACGTACATACACTTTAGAGGAGAGGTCGCAGTGGTTAGGGCACAGTTTTAGCGGATAAACAGAGATGCTTAGAATGTAAAAAAGCAGACAAACACACACACACACACACACACGCACACACACATCGACACACCTTCCTGACTCATCGCTGTGTATTTATGTTTGTGTGTGTGAGATACCATCCCTTTCACCGAAGGCGATATTCAATATTACTCCGAGATGATTCACAATGATTGTTTCCAACACAATATTCACTAAAGGTACAACACGGCGCACACCTGTTGCTGTCTCATCTTGCATTTTTTCATCTAACTATTTTTTGATTATCAGCGTAAATATATGTGGTATCAACAGCAGGCTGAGCAGCGAAAGGTAGAAAAAGACCTGAGCAAGAAAAAGAAGACATTGAATGAAGAAAAGGTATTCAGACCAAGGGAGCTTTTTGGACTTAAGGTTCACAAATGTCATCCAGTAGACTGATGTATGGCAGCACACCTGAAATAAGTTGATGTGACTGTTTTTCTGTATTTCTTATCTGAATCTGTGAATCTACAAGTGATTTCATTCTGACAGAAGAAAATTTGCACCTGTTATCACAAGCTGGTAAGTCAAATAAATCCACAGAACTCCTGAAATTTTCGGATAAGTTCAAAGTAGGTTGCATTTGTGATGTCACTGGAAGGACCTAAAAGTTTGAGCTAAGATATTTTTGGAAAGTGAGGTGATGAAGAAAGCCATTATATTTTGTTTTTGTGTTTTTAATTTGATTTGTTTTGTTTTTCAACAGAGATTTTTGAGGTCATCACTTGTTGTGGTGATCTGTGCTCTGTCAAGTCTTCCCTGGTCTCCCCGACAGAGCTTGGATGGCACTCTGTGCCTCTCTCTGACCCCCTGCAGCTGTGGTCACTTCACTTGAACACCTGGCACTCATCACCCTCATCAGCAGGCTGCACTTAAGCTTGGCGAGTTGAGGAGCTGGAGCCACATTATTCCCGTTCCTACAATGGCACATTGCTTGAATCTCCTGTGGCAACTTTCTAAGATTTCGTGTTGCCTGATTCCCCTCTAATCACCTATGTCTCTCCTTTTCCTCCAGTGCCTCTTGGAGTCTCCCACACTGCCAAGCTCTCACCTCAGCCTCGTGCTCAGTCCTTCTCTCATAGATCACACTCACACACAGGATTCAGAATCACCATTATCTTATCACCTTACATACACATACATCACAATAAAAAAACCTTTAACTACTTCCCTGCCTCGATCTGCTTTTGATTCCCAGTGTTGTGAGTGTTTTAACACCCTAATGCTTGTTTTTATGATAAAAGTTCAAGTTAAACAAAAGATTCAAAAGGCCTTACATTTCCTTCCACCTCAGCTATAAAGTGCTTGCATGAAGTTGGGGTAGGCGTGAGAATGCAATGTCAGAGCAGCAGAACCATTTCACAAGACAGAAGAATCTCTAAAATGCATGCAGAAACTGCTGTTGTGTAACTCCTGTTAATTTGTCTGCATTCATATATGAATATTTGTGCATGTGCACTCAGTGAATGTGTGCATATTTTTTGTGCATTTCACATTTATATCCTAAGTTGAGGCATCAGGGGAGAATGAGAAGTTTCAAGGTCTCATTTAGACTTCTGAAAAATCAATGGGTTCTCTCAGCTAATGTAAAAAAATGTTAATGATCCTTGATGAGTTCAAAAAACACATGGTTTAATGAGCTAAAATCTAAATCAAAGAGCATGATTTTTTTCTTTATGCTTATGGCATCACACAGCCCCGAAGCCTCTCTATCAGATGAAGACAGAGCAACTTCTGTCTACTTTCTCATCCACAAATGGTCACCGCTGGCACCGAAAATGTGAAATCTGAGGCTTCAAAGCTGTTGCCCACAAACCACTGGGTGACATCATGGTGGCTAGATGCACTTCCTGCAAGCAGTCTAATTTTACTCATAGATCCACAGTTCATTTTCACAGTTCAGGGAGCAGCAGCAAAGTCATTTGGGGTTTCTGTGAGATAACAGGTGGGTGTCATCAGCATAGAGTTGAAGAAATGAATGAAACTTGAGCATAACAGATCTTATTGGGGTCCACCCTTTTTTATTTTCAATATGAACTACAAAGGAGTTATGGTTATATGTGGAAAACCACAGTGAGTGCTGAATACAGGTTTTAAATAATCCCACCTGGTCTCAGCAGGTTGGAAATTCAAGATCAGTCTGCCAGTAATTGTGTTGGACTGTGTCAATATTATCTGTCTGTCCCAACAGGGAAGTGAATCTCCCTCACCCTGTTTATTTCACTCCCCGAAGGAAACCAAGATGACCACCCCACCCGACCGACAGCACACAGTCATACACACAGACACAGTCTCCATCCATTACAATGGTGTTGTCATGTGGTGGGACTGTTTGTATGGGCAGGGCTGGTAGTTTGGTCTCCCTCGTGTTTGCTGTGAGGGTGTTGTGGCTCCATGTCGGCCTAGCCTAACCCCTTTCTGCTTTGTCCTCGGTCGGCCCTCTGTCACAGGACACACACATGCAAGCACATGTGCACATTTTTCTTGATAGGTTGGAAGTGTGACTCTAAAATTCTCAGGCAGGAACAAATTCTAGTTTTTGCTTTAGATAAGGGACAAAAAAAGTTTTGTCTTTTGAAGCAAAACCCTGACTCTGAATGAGTGGTTACAGCTTGTCCCCTGATCAGCACACACTGTTTGATTATTTTATTTAAAGTAAAAACAAAAACTTGACATTTAAAACTACAAATTCCCAGGGGCTTAGCCCTTAAAATATCCTGAAGTTGCTTGTTCACACATGTCCCTTAACCTTCTGTGTTATGTGCATACAGTTGGCGAGGCAGATCATACTCTGGAGGTTGGATATGTCACCAAAAGCCCACAGCAAAATTCGCCATGTTGTGTTCAAGCCATGGTGACAAACAACAGTTTTTACATTTATTATAAATCAATGCTACATGCAAATTTATTGCACGTAAACATCTTCACTGTTATCATTTCAAAAATGTTCCTCCCTCAAACTTGGATGTTTTTTCATTTCCTTGAATCTTATCACACATATTCCTTTGAAGTGACCAGCAATAGATAAAAATATTGTCATAAATTCCAAAGATGTCTTGTGGCATTTCAAAATAAACCTCAAAATAAACTTTTGAGGTCTCAGGGGTTTTAAAGCCAAATAAGGTCACATAGCGAAAAACATCCTAAGTCACAATATTAGGTCCTCCCAGTGATTGTACAACACTGTAACAGCAAAGTACTTCAGCTCTAAAGTATCTCTATATTTGTCATCATTCTAGCCAAAAACACAATAGGCTTGTTCTCAGTCTTCCAGCACATCGTCCTGCACAATTTCCTGTTATTATCTTACACAGAGCTGAAGTCATGATTACTGTATTGTATGAGTGGGAGAGGGAAAATCTATTAAGGGAAAGACCAGTGCCTCGTGAATCTACCAGTGAATTTATTCTCCCACAGACAAAGAAGTTGCACTTTTTAAAAACATTTCTTAATGTCTTCATACTGAAAGAGCTACAAGAAGACTTACAACCTGTCTGTACAATGACTACTTTGTACATAGTGTCCTAATGGAGGTGTACTTTGTCCACAGGGAAATTAACTTTCCTCCTTTGGTAGCTTCTTATACAGGGTCTGAACAGGGTTTAGACCAGGCCCTCATGCTGGGTCTGAAAATACTTGAAGAGAGTTTATTTGCTCTGGGACCTTGAGTCAGTTCATCATTAACCCTAATTTCAGTCCATGGGAAAGACAAATGCTGGAGTGGCACCAGATCCAGCAGATCAGGACAGCTCCAAGTATTTCAAGAACAGGTTTATTTGTCTTAAGGCTCTTAGTTACTGTAACTATGCATTAGCTAATTTCCAGATATCCCGTGAGGTTTACAGAAGTGAAACGAGAAGTGCACGCTCCTCCATGTCCTCCTCCCGTCCTTTTGTTTGTGGAGAAGCGCCAAAATCCATGTCTCCCTCCATCTATTCTTTTTTCATCAAGCTGTTCTCATCATGTTGCTCTGCACTTGATCTGTGCAGAGAACGAACGCTGGGGGGAAGCTACATAGAAAGAGGAACCATTTCTTCTGTCTAACCAGAACTATATTTGTCTGTAGTTTCTTGGGGGATGTGGTGTAAGGTGGCCCCCATGTTGCAACGTTTTGCAGAGACTCATTTCCTAAAAAGACACCCACACACTTTTCTGTTGGTGTTTTGTGCTAAATGCTCACAATTCATTTTTCTGTGACTAACCAAACATAACCTCAGTTCATGGTTGTATTGCTCATTTGGTTCCCTTTCTTACCATAGAAAATGTCCTCATTGTTTATGGATGTAAACTTTTACAGACTTGGAATTGTTTATTTTGAACAGCCCTGTTAGCACTGCGTTATCCATTTTAAAACTTCTTTACTTCAGTGGATCTATATCAAAGCAAAACAACATGTTTTTAAATTCAGACCACAAGGTGACCAAAAGTGTGTGGACAACTTTTTGCATATTTCTTTGTTTTAATGGACTGTACTTTTGGTTTAGCTTTGGGCAGCAGTTTTGGGTGAGGTCACAGTGTTTCACCGGTGAGAATATGTCCTTGTGCACATAAGAAAAACAGGGAAAAAATGCTTTTCTTCTCAGGCCTTTGTTAAAAAATATGAGAAGCTTCCACATGACTCTTAATTATATCACATCCACACCTTCCCACTGCTCAAACTCACCAATGAATCAAAATTACGTCTCTAATACAAAGATACCAAAACATATTTGTGCATCAAGGTACGTTGAGTATGGTTCTGTGTCATTATATCCCGATAAAGCTGCCCAAACTGAACCTTTTCCACATCTGGTATTCTGACATTGCGATTTAATCTAATTAGCAATTAATTGCCCAGCCCTACAATATAGATGTGTGAGCAGTAAAACTGAGAGACAGTAGCCTGGAGTAACAGCATGACTGCTGCTCTGTAGATCTTGATCCAATCCAACATTGGTGAGGTGTGCTTGGCTCCTAAAGGTAACCTGTAAAAGCTTCATTTTACAGAACATCAACAGTCTGCTGCTCACATCTTGGTGCCAGATACCAGAGCACACCTTTGAAGGCCCAGTGGAGTCTATGTCCTTCAGGTCAAGTTCAAGTCAAACTTCTCTGACCTTGTGAGAACGAGGTGTACTCATTAACTGGCAGGAGGTCATAACATTGTGACTGACTGGTTTGAGGAAACATATTTTACAGATCTTGCATTTTATTGCACAAAACTGAGGTGGTTTATCTGTAAGTGCACTGCCACAGATCTTGTAGCACAAGAATGAGCAACCCAAAGAACACCCTTGTTTTGCAGGTATCAAGAACAGAGATGAAAAAATAACTTATTTTTCAAAAACCAATTACGTATAGTTTGTATTGATGCCCTCCTATATATCTATATTTCTATAAATGCCTTCCAGATCAAGGGATGATTAAATGCAACTGATTCCCATATTTCTTTTTACATATTTTTCCATACTCTCTCTTCCTTTACTCCCTCCAGTTTGACTCAAAGCACTGTCACTTTGAATCTCTTTTTGTCATTCTTGAATCCGCTGTTGTCCTCACTGTTTGATTGTAATGTAATTGCCCTTTCCCAGCCTTTCCTAGAGCATGTGTGTGCATGTAGTGGTGTTTTTCTCTGGGTGAGTTTGTTTCTTGATTAAAGAGTTCCTTGTACTGATTCAGCGAGTCTAGCTGGTTAAACAGTCATTATTCTGGTCATTAGACGTGTGCCAGATTCCTAATAAAAAAAGCAGGAGCCTGCAGTCATACATAAGATGGATAAGAATCATATAAACAGTGAGACTTAAGATTGAGTATGTAGTGTATGTTCATTTTGGTGCATTTTTGAGCATGAATAACAATCCAGTAAATTTAGAAAACCGTATCCCACATTTGCATATGTGCAAACATTTGCACACACTGTACCTGTGTATGTGTGTGTGCATGTGCCTGCATATCATCAGTGTGAGGTCAGTGCAGTGGAAACTCTGACAGTAGAGGTGTGCTGTAGCCTCCGAGGCTTCAGCTTGTATAAGAAGCCAGGTGTATCTGTTCATCACGCACCCACTGAACCAGCACACAAACATACTGTAGCTGAGACATGCTGAGCAGTGGAGGGCAAAGACAGCATATTTGATCACATTTGTAGGGTGACTGCTGCCCTGCAAACATATTTTTTACTTGTTAAGGAATTTATGATGAATGTCTACCTTTACTTTTTCTTGTGAGGGTCAGTATCATCAACAGTACTGACCATTTTGACGACTTTCACCCTCGAACACAATGAAAACGAAGACACAACAAAGACCAGAAAATACATATCTTATTTTAGTCCTCAGCCACTCATTTTTTTCCCAGCAGATCTACTGGCCCTTCTTTTTTTCACCTATCTCTTTGTCGCTTTCCTTTGCTGAAAGCCGACAGACACAAGGACAGCATTTCCAAAAAGTCACAAGTCAACACTCAACTTCCTCTTCTTCTCTGCCTCCCCCTCTGCAGCAGTATCACTGCCCCGCCCCTCTGTTTGTTCCTCTGGATATTGACAATAGCATTTTCTGTGAGCAAGTGACTAAGACTCAAAGAATGTGAGGCTGTGTGTGTGATTTTGTGTGTGTCCCTCCGTACTGTCACAGGCTGTCAAAGCTGGAGACAGAGAGAGGGATGAGTCTGACAGAGTGACAGCAGGACTGTATTTCAGTGTCCCATTGTGACTAAGTCAGGGTCACGAACCTGGTGTGACTGCTCAGAGACAGAGGGAAAGAGTGATGAAACGAAAGAAAACAGGACTAACGGTAATTTTTGAAATACGTGAAATTATTCAGTGCAATGATCTCATCATGGCAATTTTCTGTATGACTTACCAAATATTTATTGAAGTATTTGAAAGCCAAATGAATGATCTGGATCCAGATTCAGATCCAGATACATGCCTTTGTAAATATCTTTTACATCACCACAGGAGGCTTTTCAAAGTGCTTCAAGAAGCTATGTTTTCCTCCTGGGTGGGTGACAGTTGCAGTGAAGATATAGGCATTCACATTTGTCAGGATTTTGGGAGCACTCATCATGTTTGTTGTGGTGTATTTTCACCTCTTTATCTGTGTGCACCATCCTCACTCAGACACTGTTCAAGCAGTCAATCAGTGCAGTGTCATCATCACAACATTACTGCTCACTCAGATTCCTGCATTGATATTGAGGTCAGAAACGGATGGGCTGCAGGTTTTGCGACAAATACATCAAGGACATGCATTAAACAGCTAGAAATGACATTTTGTGTTTTCTTTGTTAATCCCATACCAAGTCTGTAAACAAGTCCAAGTTTGTTGAAAGCAAGAGATGATCCCAATTTATTTTGGTATACTGCATTAAAAAATGTATTCACTGTATGTGTAATCAACATCTGAATATTGTACCATGTTAGTGCGTGTGTGTGTGTGTGTGTGTGAGAGAGAGAGAGAGAGAGAGAGAGAGAAAGAGAATTTGGGCACATGTATGTGTTTTGTATCAGAACAGTGTTTTCCAACTCCTGGGGCAGGAAGTGCTACCTAAGCAACATGAGGAAAACACAGGAAGTACAAAGTGCGTGCCTTGAATTCCACCGTTTTCTTACAACAGAGACTGAGCAGAGAGAGAGATAGATAGAGAGAGAGAGAGAGAGAGAGAGAGAGAGAGAGAGAGAGAGAACAATGAGCAACACAGTTTCACAAAAAAGACACAAATGTTCATACTGGGGAGCTTGAGTCACACAGATGGCTAGACAGACACAAAAGGTCAATTATGAAGCTGTGGAAAGAAAAGACAATTATGGTGGATATGGGCGAATACGCACGTATAACCAGAAACAGTCGCAGCAGGAATGTCATGCTGGTCTCATAAAAATAATAAACCAAATACACAAACATCATCATTGCATCACTCAGACAGAATCTTAAAAGTCAAACACAGGTCAAAGTGAAACTATCCACTGTAAACTCATCAGCTGTGAATTCAGCCTCGTCCTGAAAACAAATCACCTCTCACAGTTCAAGAGACAGATGACGGATGTCTGCTACTCATGAAAAATGCTAACACCTGTTTGGTCACTCAATCAGCCTGTTTTTCTCTTCACACCCCCTTTGCACTGATGCAGTCAGGTAACCAACCTGGAGTCAGCAGTGAATCTTGATTCTTCAGAGCGTCAAGCCTGAGTCACCAAAGAGGAACTCAAGACAGGTCAGAGTCCTTTACTTATTACCTGAGTCAGGCCCCAGACGAGCTGTCATGAGATTATCATTCATTGTAAGGAATGCTGCTGTCTCTCCCAAAACTGCTCTGTGGATTGTGTGTAAATGCCCCTCACGCCTCTCTTCGGATGATGCACTCACATATTCTGCTGCAATGAACCCCCATCACTGTCATAGATTGATAAATTTATGGCCTTATCCTCAGAAGAATATCAGTGGGGTGTAAAAAATGTTCATCTTAACATACCTGAAGAGAGCTGGGCATAAATCTGTTGTCAGTGAAACACCAAAATACCTGTAAGTACAGATTCAGTTTGTCACAAAATGCACTTTAGAGCCTAACACGGTCAAAGCAAAGCTGTAGCCACTATTCTTAAAGCTTTCTGTCATTTTAAGGTCTTTTAATGTCACCAAGCAGCTGCTTTGAAAAAAACAAAAAAACATCATGTATTCAACATCCTCAGAGTTTGAGAGTCACTGATGTTACAAGAGCAAACTATATGACACACCAGTCCCCTCTATCCATACATTAAGCCTCTGCTGTGGGCTGCATTTTCTCCTGCCATCAGCTTCCTCCTCAAACTCAATCTCCCGTGACTATTCTTGATTGGATTTTTCTTTCCCATCACCACCTTCAAACACCTCCCTGTATGGCAGCAAACATTAGGTTGACTTTATCTTTCCACAATGTAAGCTAATCTCGCCAAGATGTGAGATTTAAGTGCAAGTCATAAAAGTTAACTTCCCCAAGTGCTAAGCTTAATGAAATGTAAATGTTTATTCGCATCATGGCTATCAGAAGCTTTTCAGCTCCTCATTTGCAGCATCAATGAGGTTTTTCCCACATAAAGAGGACTAAGAAGACTCAAGACTAAGTCAAATTTTGGATGAGCTCAACAGAATCAGTAATTTCTTCACCCCCTTTCATCCCTCTCAAACCCTTTCTGAGATCACCACGAGTTTATAAAGTCAATCCTCAATTAGTTCACTCTCTAAATTGTGTTTGAATGAAAAGAAGACTGAGTTTCCTGTGAAAATCAGCTACGTCCTCAAAAATGTGGCAGTTGTAAATTATTGGACTTCAGGTTTTCTCTTTAAAAGGATTGTGAGGACTTTCCATTTAAAGTGGATTACAGCATTCATACGAACAAACTGTCATGATGACATGAGTCTTTATAGGGCACGTTTGTTTTCATTTAACACCATTTATGTCAACTTGTGTGCATGTTATCAGGCCAAAAGCAGGATATAATACACAGGATATTTAACGTTTGATCAGGGTCATTTTGGTAGCTTCTGTGGTCATTATGATTTAAAAAGAGTAAACACAGCTGTTTTTTAATAAATGTCTTCACCCAACCACTAGCCATGAATGACTGAGAACTTTTTGTGTTATCATTCATATTCTCTGAAAAATGGCCAAAACTTACCAGGAAAGTTATAAGCATGAACACTTAAGGATGAGCACCAAATGTAAACCCTGCCATTTTCTTTTTTAGGAAAAACCTGGGCACAGACACTCAAATACAGTGTACAGATGTATTATCTGCTTGTAATCTCAATTTACCATGCAGTTTGTGTAGAGGTATTTGTGTGTGAGTGAGACCATTTCAAAATGAGTGAAAATCTCCTCACAGTACTTTTCAGTCCTCTTGTTGTCAAACTTTAGTCTGTGTGTGGTTTTCATACCTCCTCCTCCTCCTTGTCTTCCTCTTCTGTGTGGCCTCGCATCACCTCTCTCAACAAAGTCCCATCACTCCCTCCATCGCTTCGCTCTCTCTCCTCTCTGCTCACTCGGCCGTGCAGTCTGTCAGCTCATGGGTGACGTTATTATGTTGGCATAGATTATGCCAGGCCAAATGAACGCTGGGTGGATTTATATCTCTGCTGCTGCACTCCTCTCTGTCTGTCTTTTTCTATCCCTCTTCTAAAGCTCAGCTGAATCCCTTCCTTACCTACATCTATCTTACCCACCTCCTCATCCCTCCTTTACTTCCCTTCCATTTTAAATATATCACCTTCACTTTGTTACAAGACTCCCTTCTCCTCCTCTCACACTTCTGTCTCCCCCCTTGTCCTACTCCCTATTGTTCATTACTTTCTGCACTTCTACTTCAATCTACATCACCCAGCTAAACATGGTTGTGCAGGTTAGAAAGATAATGGAGTTACCCATACAATACAAAATACAAAGTGATTCTATATGAAAACTGTTGTTGGAAACCTGTGCCAACATGCATATCTCCCATATCTTGGGCATGATACCTATTCCATCACGTTCTTCATTCTGCATCATGCACTTTATAACTCTTTTTGGAAAAACTTTTCGCCTCGGCCCACTCTGTACCTGCATCCCTCCCACCCCCTGTCTTCCTCGCTTTTCGTCTCTCTCCGTTCTGACAGCGTGATCCATGGGGGCATTATCTTTCCATTATCAGTCCATCCCATAATCGTTTCCCTCACCTCGCCCGGCGTCTCTGGAGAATATTAATCAGCTCTTAGACAAGTTCTAATCACTGTTCTGGGGCTATAACGGGAGCTGCAGTCCATCACACTGCAGCCACACACACACACACTGCAGCCACACACACACACACACACACACACACACACACACACACACACACACACACAAACACACACAAAGTCATGCAAGCCAGGACAGTTTCCAATTAGACCGTTACGCTCACCGTCCTGCTTTCCCTCCCATGGTACACTCTGCTCACATTAATCATAACATAAAAAGTTCAGCTCATACAGATGGGCTATTACAAAAACTAAAACAGACAAGCAATTTGTCAGGTTAACCCCCTACCTTCATACAAAATGTGCATTCCAACAGGTTATTTATGACATTACCACGGTGTGTGGGATAAGTCGGGTAGACATGCTTTTGTAACATCAATTATAATGAGGATTTTGGTGCTAGCAGACCAGGCAAGGTAAGTTGATTTACAAAGCACTAATCAGACAAAGAGAAGTTTCAAGTTCTGTACAGTTGCAAACAAAAAAATATTAGAGCTGTTGAAAAAAGCAATATTAAGCAAAACTGAGAGGTTCAATGTAGGGTCTGCAGGATTTTCCCAAAAGATAAAATGAGTAGAATTGCAATGCTGGGCCGGAGAGTGTGTTCACATAGCTACGGCTTTTAGCTTTGGTCAGAGGTAGTGGGTGTGTGCTGCTGTTGGCATCGAGCCAACAGGAGGAGCCCATTTCAGATGCTGTGTTTACAAATAGCAACAAAAATTTCCAATAGACCCTACTTTTGAAATGTAGAACGCATATAATATACAATACTCATGTTGGACATGTATCAAAGAAGGAAGTGCTAAAAGATGCAGTTCTTTAAAACCCAGGAATTTCCATTTGCGCCCAGGTCAAAATTCAGATTTTACTGCTGAATTATGTGTTAGAGCCTGTAAAAACAACAACAAAAAAATCTTGAGCTCATCTGTTTCAAAGATAAAGCTTACACATGTTACATAACCAGGGCAGGGCTGACTTCACTGATAAGCACTCACATTTCAGTTGTATCTGCTGGTAACCAAGACGCTGTCATCACTTGGATTCAAAACTTCAGAAACAAATAAACAACATCACAAAGACCTCATTCAAGATTTGGAAAGTTTAAAGCTTCTATCATAAAGGGTACACTTATTAAAATAGAAAAATTGAAATAAATTGTTGAGCAGAAATAAAGCATTCAAATAAAAAGCATGGCGCTCATAGGGAAAACAGTTTTCATCTACTGATTTTGCAAAAGTGGTCATCAGAACCAATGCAACATGAGTGTTCCCCACTGTGGTCTTGATTTTTTTAATATAAATATTAATGAAGGGTGTGTCAATAACAGATAAGACATCTTTCTGAGAATGTCCAGCTCCATATGGTTCCAAAAACTTAATAGTAGTTTTTATTGGACTTTTACTGCCTTCATTTTTGTGTAATTTCTGTGCCAGAGTTTCAAATCCAGAGAGCATCCATTAAACAATGTCGTTCTAGTTAACAAAAGAGTCTATGTAGTTTTCCATAAAACATCACTGCTCTCAATTTGCTCAGAATTGTGAAGATTCTGCAGAGGGGCGAAGTCATGCTGTGTTCAGGTTGACATGATATAGAGGTACCAAATGACTGCACCCTGAAATGAAGACACTACTTAGAATTCTAACTGAGCATGTCAGCATTTCGTGACAAAGATAAAGACATGTTTCTTTTTTCTGTACCAATGTTGTATTTCAAGTGTCCTTTATTTGACTTTCGTAAAATCACGACTCTTTCCCCATCATTTTTCAGTCACTAGATATCTCTGTGTTCACACACTCTCAGTCTCACACTGAATCCATCCTAGACATCAAGCCAGTTTCCCCACTATAAATCACTGAAGCTTTTTATTGAAGCAGATATTTAATCCAAACGGCAGAAGGAGGAAAGGGCAAAAGATGAAAGAATATGATGCTTCCCCCCCAACAGACCTCTTTTCTTCTAGAATGATCCTGATTATGAATAGCTGCCCTGAGGAGGATGAGAGGAGGAGGAAGAAAGGAGGGGTGGAAGGAGGAGAAGAGAGGAAGATCAGAGGCTGAGGAATGTTTGCAATGGCAGCACACAAGACACACACACACACACACATAAAACTATGAATGGCCTCATGCATGTGCTTGCACACATACACTTACAACCAGGCATAGAGGGAGAGATGCAATAACACACAAGCATCTGTAAACATTATCCAGTTCCCAATATATAGATAATTGGACTTGCTAATATGAACACTGTGCACACACGTTTAGTCTCCCTGAGCACACACATCTACAAATCTCTAAATTTCTCTCCATTAAATGGGTTTAAGGAGGCAGGGAGGGGTGTATCGTGAGGTGGAAAGATAAGGGATAAGGGGTTACGTGAGGAAGTATTTGAATGTGTGTGTGTGTGTTTGTGTGTGTGTGTGTGTGTGTGTGTGTTTGTGTGTGTGTGTGGGTGTGTGTGTGTGTGTGTGGATAGGCTGTAAATCCCAGGGGGGACTGCAGCAGACACAGCTGTTTCACACCCGTCCAGATGTCAGAGGAGAAGGAGAGAGAGAGCTACATGGAGAAAGAGAGAGAGACATGCACAGACCTATACTGTACACATCAAAGACAGAGGAAAAACTCACATACTCACACATACACGCAGGCACACACACACACACACACACACACACACACACTTTGCACTCATGGCAGATGGCGACATTAAGACTCATTGAGAGCATCAGAAAGAGCTTTGAACTGAATGAAGAGCTCCTCAGCCTCACTGCAGAAATAGAGCTGGAGCATGTAGAGGCTGCAGATGGAGGTTGCAGCAGAGTAGTATGAGTGGCTGGCTTTTGAAAGCTGCAACACATTAACTCTTCAGTGAATGATAGTTCACTGGAAAATAACTGATTTGTTTATTCTTTTGATACATTGACTGTAGCTTGTTTGGGTTCAGCAACCTTGGTAATATGGTGATCATCAGGTTTTTAGAAGTAGATTCTTGTTTAGTTAGTACTTCATACTCTTATATGTGCAAATCGTGTGATGAAGGTGTACTTTCAGCAAGTCACATTCAACATTGTCAGCCAGAGACATCCCAGACATAGACACTGACAGTATAGAAAAATGTAGTGCACTTTGTTTCTCAGCTGGTGCATTCAAAATGGCCAAAAAGTTGAATGTGAAACACTGGACACTTCTCACTCTCAATCTCAGTCACCACGTTGGCTACGTAGAGGAAGGTTGCAAGTAATGAATGGTTGCAAGCAATGAATAACCAAATAACACTGTGAATGGTTGTGAAATGAGATTGTATTTTTTGGTAAGTATGAAGTTGCTGTGTTTGATTTGGGACAACACCACCCTGTAAGATTTTGTGCACCGTTTCAGAAAGTGCAGGGTGTACACGGTGCACTTCATGCAAGTGTACTTATGGAATTGTGAGATTTGAGACACAATCAATGACTTTTCTTGTAACTATACAGTAATTAAGGCTTGGGTGATGTCTTTCATGCAGTTTACTTTTTCAACCCTGACTTTCACCACACACTTGATACATCAACAATCTTTTGTTATTTTTGTCCCCTCACGTTGCATTATTGATCAGTACCCTAAGAAACAATGCAAACTACCACCACACTAACACTTAACACTGAATTGGAGAAAAAAAGAAAAAAAGAGTGTTTGGTGTGAAGTGGTACAGTACAAAGTGTATGTGACAGAGTGAATCTGCTGCTCCTGAGGAGAAAACAAAGCTCTGTTGTATCTTATGAGGGTGACTGTTGGAGCAGACACTCAAGCTCTAACAAAGCGTAACAGCTCTGTATCCACAGAGGCCCTGACACCAAAAAGGAACAAAACATCCACATCCAGCTTCTTACTGTACTACCATGCACCCTCAAAGGCTCAGATGACTTTTGTTTTAATCGGATGTCTGTCTCTACAAGGGGGCATTAGATTTCACACAAAGTGCCTCCATACTTGTATTTAAGTGTTAGCAAGATTAACTGCCTGTGCATTCCTCAACACAGATCGTTCAGTTACTGTAACAATGCACAACGAAAACTGTTCATCACACTGAAAACAACTCTTAAGTTGAAGCAAGCAAGGTCACACTGGCTGACCATTAATGCATGGACTGTTTACCACTTTCCATCAAACTGGACAAACTAAATGGAGCATAAAGCCAAACAGAAGATGGATGAAGAAAACACCTGATGATCACAACACCTGATGTTTTCCCAGCTCGTCTGCCATCCTCTAGCATCACATTCATCTTCCCTGAAAGTCAGCATACAACTTGCCAGGACGCCAACAAAGAATGTGCAGACTGAATTGTCAAAGTTTTAATAATGTAATATGTGAATGCCACAATGCCGCAGCCTTTTCATGCTTTTGTATTGTGATGTGCAAAAATCTATACATGGATTGTTTGTTTCACATTGTCCAAAAGTAGAAGACCTTTGTGAAATAGCTGCTTTTTTATTTGCAAACTAATAAAGCTCAGTGTTTCTACTGCTCAACGTCTCCATGACTTATGAAACTGATGAAGCTTTATTTGGCAACAATTTTCTGGTTCATGATAGGGTTTATAAGATCAAAATCAAAGCAGATTTAAGAAGACTGTGCCCTGGTGAAAGAGAAGACCGGTGTTGTTTTTATTACAGGTCATACATGCCAGTGTGTCTTTTTTTAAAGTGGAAGTGGTTTGTTAGCGAAAGAGGATCCTTTTCCCATCGGGTCAAGTTGTTGATAGGGGATGAATGCACTTTGGCTAACTTCTATCTCTCCACAAATGCTGAGGGTTTCTCTGAAGTGTGAGTGTATCTCTTTCCCTCTTCAGGATGTTTGGAAAGTAAAAGTGGAGCCTCTTTGGGCTTTTTTTTCTGGAGTTCATATGGGTGCACATACACGCAGACACAAAACACAACCTGCATGTGTCACTTTAAGAGGAAATGTTAATGTGGTGCAGGCACAGCTGCATGTCGAGGTTTGTTAGAGCAGACAATACAAACATATATGAAAGGAAACAGAGGGGAATCTCTTCTTTGAACCATAACTGACATTTTTAGGAGATTGAAGAAGTTTTTATGTTTGTGATGAAAGGCGGACAAAAAATCTCTTAATGTTGTATTGAGCTGACAGCTGTGACTGCTGAATTGCAGTGTTTGAAATCTCAAAATTTTTCTACTCCCCTCTGTGCAGCCCCTGAATTCTGTTCCCCGTCATATAAAAAACAGTAAAGAGGGTTGATAAATTGGGGCCAACTTTCTTATTTTCCCTCCACTATCCATGCTGATACTTTCTTCTTATCTATTTTTTCAGGTTGCCATTCAGAGGCAGCATTTTTCAAACTACAGCTGCTAATGAGAAAATGTTCACGTGTGCGTTTAGAGATTTAGCCGCTGTAATGCAGTAATCCTCACCTCACTGTAATGATTGAAGGATGAATGACTGAGTCTTTACAGCTAAACACAGTACAGGAAAGGTGCATGAAACAAGTCAAGCTATTGTGAGTCAAGGTCAAATGTCATATCACATAACATAAGCTGTTTATGCAGACCTTAGGGAATTAGTCTGGTCCAGAGATGGTCCAGAGCAATGTGAACCTATCAAGGTCAACTAGAAAGAACAGTAAAAGGTCAATGTTAAGCTTTTACTAAAACCTTTTTACTGAACTTCTATATGAGTGCAGTACTTAAGAGGCACTTATGATAAAAATCATGAAAGATTAAAACTGCCTCCGTGTGAAAGAATTTAAATTAATAAAAAAGGATGGATCAAATAACCTATTACATATTTACACATTTACCTATTACATAGGGCCATATTGGCTCTTTTCCACTGACCCGTCTTAGCCCTGCTCTACTCGACTCTCTACTGGTTTGTGTTGAGTTTCCACAGGCGCAGTACTACGCATCAGATGCCAGTTTTTAGTACCTGCTCTGCTCTGGTTCCAAGCGAGCTGGGCCGATACTAAAAGGTGATGTCGACGGTCCGCTGGCCACTCATTGGTCAGAGAAAGTCGTCTCCGAAGCTTCACTTTCTGACTCTGTACATATCACTTACAAGAGGCAAAGGAATAAGTCAGCAGTTTTTAATGACATTTAAACCCGCCGGCACAGAACCACACTGAATGAACACAAAATACCACCTGAAAATGCTCCTTCATGATTCCTAAATAAGTTAAAAGTTATTTTTAAATGAAAAAGAAGTTAACAGCAAAGACAGTTCGGTTTAATGAGACTTTTCATTTAAATCAAAGTTCATTGGCACAGGAGCGATCTGTCTGCCATAAGAGTCTTTGTGCACCAATCAGTCCATTAATCCGCAGGGAACCAAAAAGGAAAAACAGTTCAAAGAAGAATGATTGATCAACAAAAAATCTTTGGTATACCAGGCCCAAAAGTCAAAAATTAAAGCGATCTCACTGGATCCAGGGAAGAGTTGATGTCGGGAAGCAGCTCCTTCGTTTTCCTCCGTGTGCAGCAGCACATGGCTGTTGTTTACCTCCGTTGTCATGACGCCCGACGTTGCCACTGTATTACTTTAATGACATTTTTTGAAAGCTTTGTTTTTTCCTTTAAAGACCTCGGTGGCACATATGTTAGTACAAAATTACGTTTGTGTCGAGTGACATGCGCGCACTTCTGCGCAGCACTTTAGCGCAGCCGTGTGATAAGATCCACGCCCACCGTGAGTCTGTCGTCAGTCTAGTGGAAAAGGTAACCAAACTGAGTAGAGTGGAGTAGAATAGAGTCGAGACGAGTCGAGTAGAGCTGGAATTGTATAGTGGAAAAGGGCCATTAGTCCTGCCTCCAAGTGCAATGAGCCATTTCTGTCCATATAGCAATTTCCATACACTTAGAAATTCTCCACAAGGCAGTCCATCAAAAGGCACTGCAGTGCTTTTCCCTCCGCTCAAGCATTTTGAATGAAACTTCCTTTTGCTATTCCTTACTTTTGTTTTTAAAACAAACTATTTTGGTGTTTAATATTTGGCTTTGGTTTCAGTATGTGGATGGGGCTGAAGCAGTCAATTTTACTTACTTTACATACTTAAAGATCACAGCAGTTTACCCACCAAGGAGCTCCATCATAGCCTGATTAAAGAAATTATGGATTCAGCTGTGACTCTGAGGTGAACCACAGAAACTCATTTAAACACATTTGGGTCAGGGGATGCAGATACTCAACAGCCCCAAAAACAACAGTGGAGGTGTGAGTCCTTCAGTAGTTTATCCACACAAGGCCCATCAAGGGCAGCAGCTCTTTGAATGGGCAAACCCTAATTACAGTTTGGACCGTCATGAAAAAGCTTCCGCTCCAACATCAAATACAAAGTCATTGAAGTACAAAGGCTTTCATTTTTCCCTTTGTTTCAGATGCCAGCGCAGCAGAAGGAGCGGAGCACCGAGGAGGAAGCGGCAGGAAGATAACGGGATTTAGAGAGAGCCGACAGGGAGAGCGAATTTGACATAGACAATAGCTGAGACAAAAATGGCATGGCAAGACAAGGCGATAGACAAGAATGAACAAAAAATGGAAACATGATAAGAATGATGGATGTCAGAAGAATGGACAACACACACACACACACACCCACACACACATCAGACGGCTGAAAATGTCATCAAGATTGTGTGTATGAGGAGTAATGAGAGATAAAACAGATCAGAATAATACAGGAGTTTCCCAGTTTACTCACTGACTGTATGACCATCCGTGTAAGAAACTATGAGACTTTTACGACCACTTTCCTGTCACTTTCGGTAAATGTTGACAATAGTCTATTCTATCTAACACTGAACTGGAGACTGACACACCCACATCCACATCTGAGCACTGTTCATGTTTGTGTGTGTGTTAGTTATTTTTGGATGGGGTTATTCTGATGACAGTGATGGTAGGTGATGTTGTTAACAGTTTTTTCCTGCCAAGTGTGTGACGAAGACATTCAGTGTGTGTGTGTGTGTTACTGTAAGTCAGTGAATTGAATAGTTTAAACAGCATGTAAGGGATCTTGTTTAGAGAGCAGGTGGTTGAGTAATAGAATTGTAATAGAAAAGTAATAGAATGATTCGCAGTTAAACTTATCACATGCACAGCCAAATAGCCTTGACTTTTTGTGGCCTCTTGCATTTACTTTTCTTGTAGTGTAAGAGAGAGTTGGCTAGGATGGGCAAAAGCAGCTCTGGGGACGGGACATACAACATTGGGATCGAAACTTATCTGATGCAGACAGGTTTAAGTCTGCGTTTTAAAGAATGGTGTTCAGTAAATCAGATAATGCCACGGAAATTTGGTGATATCCTTCCGTTGGTCTAATCCAGTCCTGACATTTAAGTCCAGCTTGTTTTACTAAGCCAAATAGGCCTTAGAATAAAGACAATGCTGAGACATAAGGTACATGTCTTTCATCCATATGGTCAGGGAGGTGAGAAACAGGCAGAAATTACATTTTTATTTCTCGCCTATACTTAATATATGTACTTTTACTGTACTTCCTCTATTTTGTCAAGTCACAGACACACGAATAAGAAAACAAAACCCACACACACACACAAAAAAACAATCTTCCTGGCTTACTGTAATCCAGAAAAACAGATTTGTTACTGTAAATCTGGTGATGGCTTCATTTTTATTCCAAAAATGTTTTCTGCTTTCTTTATCCCCCTGCTCTATACTCCTCATCCTGTTTTTCAGTCTTTTTCACATCTCTTCCAGCACCCACCTGTCTCAGCTCCATAATAACTTCTCTACTTGTCCTTCATATCTGTGAGAAACAGATTTAAAATGCACGCAGAGATGGAAACATACCCCCTGACACACACACACACACATACAATGCCCAAACCAACATCTCAGGCCAAGTTCTTGACAACAGACTCCCAGCAGTCTCTGCCTCCTCCACAGCTTCATAATTGACCTTCTGTGTGTGTCTGGCCATCTGTGGGCCTCCAGTCGCCTTGTTTGAACATTTTCAGTGTGAGTGCTGCTCACTGGTCCGTCTCCACCCGTTTTATCTGCCCTCTCTTTCTCCTTTTCTGTCTGCCTATCCCTTCAAACCCAGCAGGCCTAAGTGGAGATGACAGTATCGAACAATTCCCCCCATGAAAATTCCACCTCTCTCCTCTCTCTGTTGATGGAAAATTGAATGCAGTGTTGTGCAGTTTTATCCAGTCAGGCTTCTGCTCTATGGCATCTTATACTTTCCATATCAGGATTTAGGTGGGGGCCACTACTGAAGAAGATTAAAAGGTATAAGATGAGAGGGCTTGGGTTACTTTATGACAAACATTCATTAAGTCCAGAGGAGTAAGTGTCATGTGCTGTGATTGGTTACATTTTTGCAACAGAACTCCAGGAAACTGAAGAAAGCTGAGTGGAGGGCAGTGAGAGGTAATTTGGTTTCCTTTTCAAAGACTCTTATCTGCAGGAAGCTACTAATGTTGATGATAATTATGGTCCTGATGCTGACAGCTCCAGTGGTGACGATGATTATGTCGATGAAGATGAACTGTGCCTCTGCAGCCCATAGTCAGCTCACATCTACTCAGAGAAGATCAACAGCACCTCTCTGTGGTGAGGATGGAGAAGTTTACAAAGGAGACAATGATGAGACCATGGATGGATGTCACTAGAGTAACATTTAAGGACAGCGCTCACAAATTTTCTTCTTGATAGTTTCCTTCTCCTGCAGTTTGCATGCGCCTCACTCTCTGTATATGGTCAAAGAAAAATACTAAAGTGTGAGATAAGAAATACACAATGAAGCTGATGGTTTAACTCTTTTAGAATCTTCTTTTTCCCCTTATTTTATTCCTAATAACTGAAGCAACTCATGTAATGAAAAACTTGAACTAGTTATAGCTGATGCGCTATTGTTTATTTTTCTTCCCATCTTGAAAGACAGCTTCAAAGGACACAGGAAATGCATCCAAAGATTTTCATAAAGTCACCAACATAGCAAGATTTATCATCTGAGGAATGACTAACATAAAAAAAAAAAATTCAAATATTATATAAATATATAATTTTATATATATAAATTCTGTCACCGACAGAAAACTCCTGATGATTCTCTCAATTTTACAGGATGAGCAGCATGTGTGATGGAAAATGACTCAAAATTTTCACACCAATTTTACCTGGAATCTTATTTGTTAGATATTTAATAAAATGGACAGGGTGATGACATTATTGGTGTGAACCTAGAAGAGTAAAACATGGTTTAACGAAAAACAACATCCAAGGCTGAAAAGGGAAATCATTGTTAAAATTAGGACAACAAAACATGTCTGCAAATCAGTTTGTTTGCATGCAGCATAGGTGGAAATGTAAAGTCTTCAGAGTGCAAACTTGCCTCTCAATATTCATCTCCCTCTCCTTCAGCTGACAAGAAAAACATCATGGTATGTAGCAAGACATGAAAGGACATCAAACTCTGAAAAGTGTCAGGAACAGAGTTCCTGAAAATTTCTTGGCGAAAGAGGCTCAACAGTCACCACTCTACACTAAAGTTTCTCCCTTTTTTTTTTTTTTTTTTTGGGGGGGGGGTTGCAGACGCTCAATACAGAAATAAATACCCATTAATTTTAGAAATACAACAGAGGCCATTAGGTGCTCTCTGTGTTAGACTTTGACACAAATCTAAAAGTTGTGTTTGATAGCAGAAAATGGGAGAAATGTACAACTTGTTTACAAATTCACAGATTTCATCATCTAAAATGAAAGTGCTGACAGTGAAGGTAAGTCTGGTAAGTCATATTCCTTTCTTTACTTTTTAATTTAACATTTTTTTTCTAACCAGAATGAGACTTAATATTAAATCTCTTCTCCAATAGCGTCCTGGCCAAGACAGGCAGCAACATGGTTAAATGATCACAACAGACACAAATACACATAGCAAATCCAAAACAATTTGTGAACATCAAAACTTCCTCCTGGATTTAAAAAATCATACATTAGCCAAGACTTTTACAGATAAATGCAACTGCCTCCAAACTATTTACATCACACATTCGATAGATCCCCCAGCATGTGCAGTTGAAACAGCACCTCCCTGTGTCTTGAGAAGGAAATTCCAGGTCAATCTCAAAGAAATGAATCTAAAATGAGCTTTTTAGAGTAAATGACAAATTGGTCAACCTAAATGGGATGAAGCCATGTTTGTTTGTTTTTTTTTAATAGAATTGGCACACTGTATTTTCCTCATCTTTCATTGCAGCTTCATTACCCTGACATCTCTCCCTGCACACAAAATTTTACACAGGCTCACTTTTTATTCCAACAGTTCCAGATCTGAGCTAGTGTGTGTGAGTGCCAGATGTAAGCCTATACATGGTCATAAATGTAGATGAGAAGTGGGAATGCTTGCTGGCTAGAATAAAATAAGATTTAGATGGATTTAAGTTATCAGCAACAAAACCAAAACAACATGCAGAGATCCATTTCTCACCACCTTAGGGCTTATGCGTGCGTGAGTCTGTGTGGTTATTTAATACATCTACAAATGCACTGAGCAGGAGAAAAAGATACTAAAAAAATGCATTAACACATCGACTTACATCCTTGTTATGCTCTGTGCCACAATGAATGGAGGTGCAATGCTGCGCTGCTCCACTATAACCTGTGAAATCTCACATGTATAGAAAAACTGTAAAGTGTTACTGCAGCAATTATCAACAATAATTACTCTCTGTACTGTTTGCAGAGTCTGCAGTACTTGTGAATGTCCTATGAGCGGCAGCACTTCACAGTACTCGGCTGAACTCTAAGAGGATCAGCACAGAGGAGAGCGGGGGTTTTATGTTAAATAACTGAGACTCCTACAGATCAGATCAAAGACAAAGATGAAATTACATATCTCACACAAGCAGTTGTGCACTCAGAGTCAGGATTTGGTCTTTTATGTAACTCTGCAATGTGTGATGCTGTGTATCAGCAGGGCTCTTGATTACATTAAAGACTAGAATAGAATTAAAGGTACATGAACAAACTGAAGAGAAAGAAACAGTAAAAAGTAGTGTGGTAAACTGGATATTTCTCTCTGCAGCACAAGGACTCTCTTTGAGGTAGGCCCTCCAAAAAGTCATCTGCACTTCTCTCTGTGAAGACAGAAATTTCAACTAAGAACACTGTGAACACTAAGGTGATGTTTAAAGGCTCAGGAGTAGACATGTATTAACTGTGTGAACCTTTAGAAAAAATACCAAGGCAACTGGCACTCCAGGGATTCATATCTGATTGGAGGTAAATTATTGTTCATCAGGTTTAAACCATACTGTAACAGAAGCTATTTGTAATTCATAAGTCAAAGGGTCGACCAGAACACCAGCTTTTATATGGTTTTCCAATCATTGTCAATTACAGCAATCAACTTGTCCAAGAGAGAACTAAAAGTGAGTAATTCAGAGCTGTGGGATATATTTCAATTAGGTCTGAATAACAAAGCCCTATTGGAGCCAGATATGTAACAATGACCCAAGATGTATGTAATACATGAAAAAATAAAATAAAAAATAAACTGTAACAACTGGTCAATAATGTAACAAATCCTCACCCAAAAACGTAATAACTTTTTGCCCATAATGGAACAACTTGTTACATTTTGGGTTTTATCACGTCGTTATTACATTTCAGATCATTGTTACATGTTGGCTCTACCATACAGTTGCCCTGAAGTGCAAACCACAACAGCTAATAGCTTAACACAAATGCAAAATAAAAAGCATGACAGCAAAAAATAAAAAATAAAACAAATAAATAAATAAAACAATGACATCAAGCTACCAGGAGAGGTACTGGTAGGTAAGTAGATTAGAGAAAGTCTCTGGTACTCACATGAAACTTACTGGTGAGCATGAGAAAGTTGTACTTTTATTTTGTCTGCCTTTGTCCCTTTAGGAGCACCGTATGACCCAAATGTAGAATATCAGAGAATTTTTTGATTCAGGACGCACATACTAGGCGATACTGGATACACTCAGAACTCATCATGACATTTCAATGAGTATGAGCTTTTTAACTTGCTGTTGTGTTTAGTTATTTGCTGTTGTGGTTTTAAATTTAATGTTGTGGTTTGCACAGTTCTGAAATATTATCGAGATGTTAGATATCAGATCTTATTTTTATTCCTTTTTCTGATTAATTGACTAAAAAGAAGATCTGCTCTCCATTTATTTGCTTCCAAAACAAACATACACCTTGGCAAGAGTTACACCCTCACATCAGTGGGATATGGTGCTAATGGAAAAAGACTAGATCGTCCTGACAACACCATTAAAGTGAAATGAGGGTGCACATCAATATCGTGATGGCCTCTCTTCAGAGCAGTTTATGAGAGGCAAAGCTGTTCAATTTCAACGAAATCTGTAGCACAAGTGACATGTTCTAGAAAGAATAACAATTAAATCTGGTCTGGAAAACACAAAATCATGCAGCTTTAAGTGCCTCACACCAACAGTAGGATTAACTTTATCAGGAAACTTTTAATGGACCTTCTCACTCTAAAGCTTTTCCAAAAAGCAATTTGGGTGTAAAGTGCGTACAAGTGATGTTATTTAGACAAAGTCAATCTCCTGAAACTGGTGAAAAAAAGACAGAGAACATGAGCTGCAAGTTCTCCTGAAGTGATATTACTTCCTCTCATACTGTGCTGAGTGGGTACAGGTACAGGTAAGTGTAAAACTGCTTCGTGTAAAAGGAAAGTTTATGTAACTTGAACTGCTTGATGGAAAAAAACAACGAAAAGAGGCAGAGAGGAGAGAAGAATGGAAGGTCAGAGGAAGGTAGAGAAACTACATGTAAAGAGCTAGAAGACAAGAATATTGTGGGGCAGTGAACACCATCCAGACACGACTTGTTGGTAAATTCAGCATGTCCTTATTTTTTTTCTCTGTAGTTTATGAAAGGTTATATGTCACAGCTTCTGTCTATCAAATTAAATTACATCTATAAAAAACAGTGTCTCAGGTTTCAATGACAGTCTGTGGAACATTTGCAGCTCACAGACTGACATGATGTAACTGCAATGACATTCATACACAGCTCCATGTACAGATCATCAAAGTAACCAAAGATTAATGCCATTAATGAAACATTGGGTGCAGGCTGAGCTATAAGCCATTTCCTTCTCTCCAGCACAGAGACTGAGAACAATAGACAGAGAGATACAGACCGTGAAAGAGACAGGTCGTCAGACAGGCAGACTGAGTCAGACTGAAAAGGAGAACTTCACGAACAAACGGTAGCAAAATGTTCTCCAACAGATGCAGCTACTCTCTGCTATGGATCTAACCATTCCTGAAGTCTGGATTCTTGCACTTATGTGTTGCCAGGTTTGGAAACAAATTCAAACATGAAAGATTTCTGAGGTTACCGAAGATCCAGAATCAGATTGAAAGCACCCAAAAGCTTTTCTCCCTTTGCATTTGGTTGAACATGCAGTGGTGTTGTTATTTACCTTTAAATATACAAAATCATTAGATGGCAGGGCACCACTCTCTGTAGGTTTTTGGGCACGCACAACAAGTTTAAGACCCTTAGGTAGACCTTAAAGAAGCTGTAGGAAACCAATATTTATGTAGTCTGGCAGCAGGATCTCTGAGGAGGAGCTGGAAAATTTTGCAGGGAAGGGTTTCTCTGCCTGCTGTCCCCAGGAAATGGTTTTAGAAAAGCAAAGAAAACTGAAAATTAACTGAAGCCTCCCCAAAAAATCATTATTGCAATTGCCAAAACTATTCACTATATTATGAAAAACCCTTCTATTTCCTTTCCCCACGCTCAGCTAAGGTTCACTGGATTTTGGTATTACAGGAAGTATTGGTATTTGATCCAATTCATATTAAGAGAGCGAATAAGCTCATTTCTTAAAACCATGTCACAGCAAAGCCGGAGCATTTTCCAATCACAGATGGTTTAATCAAAGTGACTAGAAAGTTTTTACTCATTTTGGGAAATCCAGTTTTAAAAGCTTAACCTGAACCTGGAAATTATTCCCAACTCAATGACAGCTTTTCTTGGCCACATAATAAACAATGTCCTTGAAGGGACCTCAAAGCCACACATGCTTACTCAGGGTTTAGTTTTCCTGGATAAAAGCACCATCAGCTATATGTAAGTAGAAAATGTGACAGCAGGTGAACTCCACAGTGGCTATGATGGCTTCTACTTTTATCACATCAACCACAACAGAGCAATCACAAAGCCTGGAGCCTTGAAGGCATCAACGTGAGAGAAAAAAGGTTTCTTAGTCGTGTGTCATGGCTGTTTATCGTGTGACAACAGAACAAACAACTAGCTGCTCAGCTCTGCCAAAGTCACACCAATGTCGCTGGGCTTTTCAATCTCCTGGGAAAAGAAAATCTTACTTGCACATTGAGGCTATGAAAGATATAAAAATGTTTATATTTCCTATTAGACTTGATCCATCACAGAAACAGCAAGTGAATGACACCTGAACTGACACCTGAAAAATCAACAGAAAGATGGTGTTTGCTCTGTTGAAGTGCAACTATCAGTCTTCTCTGGTGTGATAAGCAACTTTTATAAGATGCATAACTTCCACAGTGCCTCAGAGAGACTGTTTAAAGGGAATATAAGGAGAATAACTTTGCATTACAGATGAGGAAAATCTGTCATCCCAGCAAAGGCAATGTGAATTTCCTGAGGCAAGTGTGAATGAAATGCAGACACATGGAGAAAATGTGAACCAGACAGAGCTGGAGGGGATAAACAGAGGAGCCCAATTTTAAGTTAAGACATGTCCCATTAGCCGTTCATGTCTGTGGTTGGTTGATGGTGTTTATTAATACCTGATGATTAGTTTGTTTTGGAGGATTTAAACTTTGTTCTTTGCTCTTTTCTCAAAAGTTCAACAGATTATGTAAATCATGTCATTTGAGCTACGTCACAAAACAGAAAAGGTTTGATTGGTGAGGAAAAGCTTAGGAATCCATCACATAAGAGAAGCAAGGGTTTCAAATAAAAGTTAAGACAAACAAAAGCTTTTATTATCCTGTGAGGAAAGACTTTTCTTCAATCTTAAGGACACTTTCTTTGCTAAATGACAGCGAGGACAATTATGTTATAAAGAGAGAACAATCTAAGACAAAGCTTTTGACTTGTAAAGATTGTGATGCTTTTTTCCACAATTTTTGGACATCAATACGACCAAAGATTGCCTTGGCTATCACAGAATAATTGGCGGGAAAATCAGTGGTGTATTTGAAATGCTAACCAAAGATTTATGTTGTTGATCATCTTAAGGGTAAATGATTCCTGTTTTTGAAGTGACAGAGTAAACCTTTTAATCCTGAATATCAACTGAAGGATATTAAATTTCCCATTTGATGGTTACTCTTCTTGATAAATGAACAATGAAAGGAAAAGTTTAAGCATTTTAAACACTGAAATTAAGCTTCAAGAGCCAGAGACCGATGGCCACTTCTCCTGACTCATTCGTCAACAAGCTCTGCTCCTCCACAGATCATTTAATTCAACAAACAATTCAAAGTAACAAATAAATGAAGCACTCAAAATTGAGGTAAGCCATTATTTTTTTATTATTATTAAAAAAGATTCCTTTTACTCCATCTCTTAGGCCTCACTGTTGTAAACAGTGAGGTCAGAGTCCAGGGTCACATACAGTTCCCATGGAAACTGATTGACAGGTCTCTTGACATTGCCCTGCTGACCTCTGCTCTCCTTGATCATCAGCTGCACGTCCTCGTCGTCCAGGATACGGATGAGGTCACCGTCAGGGTCGCGGTAGTTCAGGGCAATGTCATCCACCTTGAAGACGTTCCTGCCGAGAAATGTTAATGAAAACAGAGAATGACATCAGACTCAAAGCTTTTCAATGTGTGTAAAATGTAGACAATTCATTTATTTACTCATTGTTTGCATTATATGAATTACAGAGGTTTAATTAAAATATCTAATGTGTTTTATTTGTTAGAAGAAACTTCATACATAGTGGTACAAAATACAGCAGTACATCATTATCCTCAACTGTATGCTAAAATTATTAATATGATAAGGCTAAATATTAATGTTTTCATTAACTGATAAGATGCTCTAAACAGCTTTTCCCTTTACACAAACTTGATACCATAAGAGGGCTGCAAGACCTTGGACTCTGAAGAGGTAAAATGCTGGCGCAGCTATCAATGCTTAACCAAGACAGAAGAGGGAGAACGTACTCAAGACTGCACAGAGTTAAACTCATCTGCGATTGGAGGACTTCACATGCCACATGAAAGCCAGTGCTCAATGACAGCAAACTGGGAGCCTATCCCAGCTGTCTTTGGGCACAAGGCATGCTGAAAACACTCACACCTACAGGCAATTTAGAGAGACCAATTCACCTGACAAGCATATTTTTGGACTGTGGGAGGAAGCTGGAGTACCCAAGTACGCACCTGGGGAACATGCAAACTCCACACAAAAAGGCACCTGTTCATCAAAACAGAAACCTTATTGCAAGAGAAGAGAACTAACTACTATATCATTAATCCTGTGTGTATGAGACCAAGGTTTGCTATAACTGCACACCTGCCCTCTCTTCCATGTGCATACATGAAAGCTAAGGAAGGATGAGTAGCAGCAGAAACCCTCAGGGGTACAGAACAGAGCAGGCTTCAATAACTTTACATATGACACTGGTAAAATCAGAAACTGTCCGACAAAGCTTCAAAGGAGGAAGAGGTGACGGTGGGTTGCAAAGCCGTTGTTCAAGGAAGCAGCAAGAGAAGGCAACAATGTGTTCAAAAAAGAGATCTCAGCATAAATCTCCATAAAGAATTAAATAAAACAGTAAGAGGTTAAAGGCTAGTGTTTGAAGAGTTTAGGTAAACAATATCAGCAGTCAACAACAAGAGGTAGTAACAGTTGTGAAATAAGTCTTTTTCTGACATGAAACTTAAATCAATTGGACGTCATGTGAAGCAAGACAGCCATACGCTTTTTTAAATAATGTAATCAATATGAGGTTTAAAGGAGAGATCAGGATCCATCCAAAAAAACAAGATATTTGAATGTGTCAACCACACTGACAGATTCATCTAATATAAAAATATCTATGAAGATCAACTCTACAAGATTAAAGGTGACTTAGTATGAATGTCATGCAGCAGGACTCCTTTTTGTTCAGTACAGGTTTGTTCTTCTATAAAACCAGTCTTGAACATTATCAAAATCTGGGTTTGACATATATCAGAGTTTGAGGTATATATAACAGTGTCATCAGCATATAAGACGGAATTGCAACTTAGGAGCCTCACTGCACTCCCTTTTTGATCATTCAAAAGTCCAATAGACAGGTCAATGAAAATTGCACTAGTGAACTGACCCATGCCAAAGGAAGAGCAGAGGTAGTTGAAAAAATCCTAATCCTGACTGGAATGGCCATAGAATACTGAATGAGTTTAATTATTGTGACATTTGGTCAAGAAATGAGCTTTAAAATCTTTTGCGATCACGCAAATAATAGAAATGGGCCAATAATTATTTACATGAGGGGAATCTTCACCTCTATAGAGAGGGGTTACCTTGGTATGCTACTGTATCTTTGGAATTGAAGGAATGGACAGGGACAAGTTAGAAAAAATCTGCAAGGGGATGCAACAAAACATGCGGCAAGTTTCATAAATTTAACTTCAAGGACATCTGGACCAGCACTGGTGTTATCTTTTAATTGATGTAAAGCAAGAAAAACTTAGTTAGAAAAGAATTTACAGCAGGTTACAGCAGTTTCATGTAAACCATTTGCCTTTAGAGCTTGCATTAGCAGTTGATGTGTTGTGGGGCGAGCTTAAATTCGGACCTGTCTGAACTGACAGTGTGCTCATTATTTTCAATGCAGAGGCCTGTTTTGTTCTCGAAGGTTGATTAAAGATGAAAGTCCATCCTCATTTGCACAAACTTCTTTGTCCATCATCTCATGTTATTTTGTATTACTTGGCAAAATCTTAACAAGTTTGGTTGCCTAACCATTTTTGTGTGTTTGTTTTTCATGAGTTTTATATGAGATAGTCAAGCTTTTATGTCTTTCACTTTGAGTAGTTGTGTACTTTAATGTTAAAAGCAATAAAAAAGTAATTAAATGGCAACATTATTAAAAACTAAAGCCTTGCACCAAGCTTCCAGAGAAGAAAATGACTGCCCTCATAAGGCCTTTGTTGATGTATTAGGGTTTAATTAAAATTTGGCTGTGAGAGTTATCACCAAGAAAACATGTGCTAGACCAAAGAAAATGGTTAGTAAGAGCAGATCGAGAGTTTGACAACTGCACCACCTTCTCCATATTTTTTTTATTTGGCCATTAACATGGAGTGGCGCTTGTGTTCAGGACTGAGTGGGAAAAAGAAGTTGAGAGACAAAGTCAGAGAAGATGAGGTTTTCTATAGGATTCCTGTAGGCACGATATGATTAAATGTTAAATCAGATAAAGGATATGCAAATAAAAAATTCAAAGTCATTTACTGCCAACAGCAGTGAAAGGATTTTTGAAGGTTCTTGCATTCCTTATCTGAGTAATTTAGATTTTTCTAAATCCCAATGTACAGCTTAGAGCCTGACTGAGATATCTGTTGGCTGATAGGTCTGTGTCCAGTAGGGATGTTCAGAAGCCACTTATTTCCTACTCCTTCAATGTCAACCTATCAACTGGCCTACATGTTAAAAAAAAGTTAAGAAAACTGTCAAAACAGGGGCCAGGGCCTGCAGGTAACAGTGTTGATGTGTTTGGCTACAGGTAACAGAGCTGCAAGTTGACGTCCTCATGCCTGGGTTGGATCACAATTTGTGCAGAGGTAGCTGGCCAGTATCAATATTAAGAAATTGTTTAACTGACTAGTAATTCTGCAGCTGACCAATAAGAGTAAAGACATTTAGTAACTCAGTCAACTAAATGCACACATCTCTGGTGTCTCTACATAATGTGTAGACCTGACAAATAAAAGCAATCAAGCATTCATTTACAAAACATAAACTTTATCTCATGGCCATACTTTTCATCAATGTTTTTACATTTTAAATCAAAGTAAAGACATTACATGAAGTTTCTCCAACATTTCACCCATTGCCAAAACAAATACAAAAAGAAGTCTGATCTTTATAACAGCTGATTACAAAAATGAGCTCAAAATGAAAGTTTCTAAAAGCTCCTGTAATATGATGTGATTCTGTGTGAAAGTTTACTGAGTACCTATTGAATTTTGTCCAATTTAAAACTCATTAAAACTTAAGAAAACATATTACATTTTCATTTATTTAACTGTCTAATAGTTTAAGAAGCTTTTTCATTTAACTCTTTTCAGTATTACCAGGTGTAATTTCTCCCTCCTCTCTTTTCTCCCTCCCTCTCATCTCCTCACACCTCCACCACTCCTCCTTCATTCTTCACCTCTCTACCTTCCTTATCTGGGCCATATTAAGCTCCAAACCAGGGCCTCATCCATCCTACTCCAGGGCACAATAGCCTGAACACAGGGAAACAATAATGAGCAGATAAGAGGAAGAAATGAACTGATTATGAATGGGGGTTTGCATGTGCGTGAGTGTGTGTGTGTGTGTGTGTGTGTGTGTGTGTAATCATCATGGTGCTCACCTATCTAAATTACCAGATGATGAGAGACAGAGGGAGAGGAAGAATGAAAGAGTGAAGAGACAGAGGAGAGCAGATATGATTTTGTAATGAGCATGTGCTTCCTGTGATGTGGGATGGGAGGGATGGTGTGCAGGGAGTCAGAGGCCAGAAGCAACTAATGTCATAAGCGGCGATGATTGACATCTCGCATGTTTGCAGGTTTTATGGTGCACTGCGGCTGAACATGCTGCCCCTTTGGTTGGCCTGGTGAATTAGTGAAACTCTACAGATGTTTGCTTGGTGAGGCAGTTAATTCCTGAGAGTGTAGTTAAAAGGTTAGATATCATCTCAGTTTATCAGTGCATTTGAAAAGATCTGCATGCAAAAAATCTGCTCAACAAAACACTTAAATTTGTGATTCAAATTAACTTCCCTTTAAGTGTAAATGGTTTTAGTAAAACATGCTGAACACATTACAGGTCAAATGTTGACAGTCAAATATCAAAACTTCTTTGTTTTTTCCACGGAGCTTACATGAAGTTTATAAGTGACTATGATGCACAAATGTGAGGCTTTTCATGTAGAAACCATGCTTCACTTTCAGCCCCTGTTAAATATATCTGTTCCATTAACACATCTGTTTAAGGGTGTTTGTAATTCACCCAAAGGTGTGAGGATCGGTACACTCATTTCCCCTCTGCAGCTAAACACCAGTCAGCTCTCAACGCCCACAAAAAATTTCCCACATGAGTGTAAATGAAGTCAAAACATGACAGGAAACAAACTCTCAAATTTCCATCAGTAGTTCTGTTTCTCCCTAAAATTAGCTCCAGCACTTTATAACAAAGAAAAAGAGGACGTTTAACTTCAAAAAGGTCTGGACATGTGGTGCACACATACCTCATACGAGACAAGAGGTCCTTGTGCGTTGGCTGGATTGTGAGATCTTCTTGTACGCACACATCTCTGTGAGAATGAATACACAGGAATATTTTAAGCCATACTTGCAAAAAAATTACACCAGCATCTACAATCAGTGGTCAACAAACATGTATTTAGCTCATAAACTATCTTCTCATGGCAGCATATCAAAATTAAGTCACTTTATGGAGATATCTGTCTCTGTGTAACTTCTGTCCATTCTGCACCGCCAATTTTATACACCCCTGAGCAGGGGGAAAAGATGCTCCTGTAAATAAGTTATTTTGTTGCCAACTATTAACCTGGAGGCAGTTTTTCACCATGATTCTGTTTATATTGATCCTGAGCTAGCAACATAAAGACTAAAAGATAACTTACATAACTTTTACTTTATGCTGTTTTTAGGGGTATGAATAATTTGATGATGCTCCAAGTAATTACATAACAATAAACAAAAATAACAATGTGGGTAGTGTATTTCTTTTGCAGATTTATCCATCAAAACTCCCTCAAGGGAATGACCACAGTCATAAATTTAATGATATACAAGGTTCAGATTACTTCTGTAATATAAAGAAATGTTTTTCCTTACATTTCTACTCTGTAAGATGTTTTTGACTAATGATTTTTCTCTGTTTATATGGAAAAGAATATGAGAATGAATTCACAAACTCCCATTAAACTAACCTGGTTTGAACTCCAGAGGGGGTCAACAAGAAGCAGCGCAGGCAGCTATAGGTGTGGCCTCCACCATCACCTTCTGAGTCACTGTCTGGGAGGGGTTTAATGATTTTCACAAAGGATTGTGGGAAAATGCCTGTTTGGTTGTTTACTGTGCCCTGAGAAGAAAACAGGGGAAGAGAGAAAACATGAATAAAATGATCATAGGAAATTACAAGTGTGTAAATTCCCAGGTGATGGAGTGATGTGGGACTTATAAGATGATGAGGTAGTTAATGATTTCAGGAAAAGAAACACATGAAAGCAGCATGGACATGCATCTAGAGAGAAGTTTTCCCAACTAATTAGCCTGTTCATAATATCCTGCAGATGTTACAGGCCTTCTTACTACACCCCTGGTGTCTGAGTGTGTGCAGCACGAGGCAGCAGTTTTATATAACACCGTCCATGTGATCAGGCAACAGTAAAATCAATGATCATCTGAAGGCTTTCTGATCTGTACTGGGATGTTGCACATTTCACCTTTTCACTTGAATGTGCAATTTTAAAAATTTAGAGAGCATAATGATGCAACTCACAGCAATCACTTTCAAAAATGCTATAAAAGTGTAATCACTGATAAATATTTGCTGAAATCTATACCTGATTCTAATTTTATACTAAAAAACTTATTCTGCATGGCTGTGTTTGTTTGATGAAAATAGTTTCAGACCTCCACACTTCACCCATTGCCTAATAAATACATGTAGTAAAACACCTGAAAAGACAAGTCCTTTAAAAAAAAGTCTCTGTAGAATTATTATTGTGAAGTTACAATTATTATTGTTTGCAGAAACAGAACTGCAGCATCAGTGTGTGACATTGTACTGAAACTCAACGAGTCACATCGACTACAATGGAAGCAACACTGCAACATTCAACCTACACAGCTAACTGGCTGACATTAGAGAAACCAAACCTCTCTCTTCAGTTAAATATGGTTAAAGTGAATCCTACAGCCAGAGTCCCTTGAACAGTCGCTATGCTGTTGAAAAGTTAGCAAGTATTCAGCTGAATTATGTACCACATTAATCCCTCACTATGAATCTAAACTGCCAAAATCATGTGTTAACTGTGTCATAAAGTACAAATTTGCTTTGTTTTCATTTGATTCAAGGTTTGGTGATCTACAATCTTGGGAAAGAGACTTCAAATTAGCATCCATCACTTCTTTTATACTGCAGCCTTGGGGCTCATGTTGGCTTTATTGCTTGTTTCTGGTGTTTTTTATTGGCTGTCCACATAGATTTCTTTAAATGACCTTTATCAGATTCACCTGTGAACTGGGTCACATGCAATGCAACATGGTGTTCACAAAACACACATTTTAATTAAACTTCACTTAGTGGCGTGTTGAACAGTTTCATGTTGGGATTGATGTGGAGTGGGACCGAGCATCTCCAATGACGAGGTGACAGTGAGGAGGAGAAGGAGGAGGAAGAGGAGAAAATGGTTAAACTTTTTGAGATTTGTTGTTTGTTTGCTGTTAAGACTGAGGTTGCTGCAAAAGGTCAGACCTCTGTATGATACAGCTCCATAAATGAAAGAGGCCTATATCTGAGTTTGATCAGATGCCATGTGATTTTCTCTGTTCAAACCTGTTACCTGCGGTGTCAGTGTTTTTGAAGCAGCAGCAAAGGAGTTTATTTCTAGTCTCAAAAACTATCAGTAAGGTTTTTCTACTCACAAATTATATTTTCAGAGCTGTAGCTGTTGGACCAGCTGATAAGTCTTGGGAGAGATTTATTTGGGCAGCCTGATAAAAAGGAGTTACAGTAATCCAACCTGGAGGTAATGAAAGCATGTTAGTTATTTGTCCGTACTGAGGCAGGTGTGTTTAAAGCCTTCACCTTGATGAACCAGCCTGCCAGTTGGATTTGCCACATTTTCCACCCACAGCTGCTCTGTCCACTGACCAAATGAAAGGCTCTCAGTCAACTTTTCACAAGTCGTAAGTGTTGGATTAACCTCACCCTTCCCAGAAAACAAAACACTTTGCATGAGCAAGGAAGCAAAGCTGCCAAAAAGGCTTAACAAGATGGTGTTGTGCTGTGTTCTATTAGATAAGCAGATTACCAGCATTTTCTGTTACGATTTTTAGATCCCTCTGGAAAGCCAGCGGCAGAATAAGCGTATCGTCCTCCTCCTCATTGTTGATTCTCACTCTCTCTCTCTCTCTCCCACCACATCAGCTTCCACCTCCTCCCATTCTCTCTCTCTCTCTCTCTCCCACTCATCCACTCCCAGCTTCTCTCATACTCCATCTCGAAACCTTACACATTTTTACACAACACGTTTCCTGACCTTTCTCTGAGTACTCTGTGACAAAGCAGAATTTCTATGACAACATTTGGCGGCAGTGTTTCAGTGTAGCCTTTTTGTGTTGAGCAGCTAATTAAAATGTCCTAAATCCAGCTCTTTGCAGTGTGTAACCAGGACATCTTGTTCATTAGGTGATTTTTTTTTCCTCTGAAGGGAAACCAGAGCAGGGCATCTCCAATAACACATTCGAGATACTTTTTGTTCTCTAGATTCAGCTGCAGCCACGCAGGGATGACAAGACTCCAAATCTTTTTTTAACAATTAGTGTTATGTAATTAACTTTTTGACTGTTGCAGCTTTTAAAGGAAGAATTTTGTTCATTGATTTCTCATAACGGAACAAAATAGAAGTTGCTCCTAAATGCATTGTCCATGTTGACACGAAAAAAAGTGTTCACATTAATTAGTGTTGGACCCATTTCAGAGTTATGAAACTTACTTTCAAAACTTACTTCTCTCAAGAACACTGTTTATAGTTAATGCCCTCTCAAGAAGATGGCCAATACAAAATGTACATCTATAGAGCTCAACGTGAAGGACAGAACACACTCTCTTGCCACTTATAGACTTGGCATGTGTAGGCAGATGTTTCTGAGTTGTGTGTGGACACCGAGCAGATTCTTTCTTACACTGAAGAAAAAACAAACCAAGACTACAAGGAAAGTGTTAAATGAATTTTAAATGAAGTGTGAGAGAGAGTTTTTTTCCCCAAAATTGATTTTTGTGCAACAAGTGGCATCTCCCCCTGGATGCTGGGAAGAAAAGTGGCTTGAGATGTCCAACTTCACTTTTGTACAGACAGTTAACGCGCATCAACAAGTTTTCATGTGGTAAAGATGTCTGGACTCAAATTGTCTGAGTTTACATAGTTTTGTCCATCTTCTAGATCTTATTGAGAGGGGATAGCGGCTTATACCCCACCCTCTTGTGACTGTCACCTTCTTAGCTTCCCTTTGCTCCTGTCTTTCCATTTGTCTATACTTTGTCATCTCTCTGTTTCCACTTTCTCCTTTTCTTCTCTTCTTTCTCGCCTCCATCATACCGATCAAGATGCCTCCTTCTCAGTTTCCATTTTTTCTTTCTTCTTGGCTCACGTTTCCTCTCCCCCTCCACCTCTTCTTTATCTTTCCCGTTCCTCCTCTCACTCTTATCCATCTTTCATTGCTTTCCACTCTCTGACTCTTTCCCTCCCTCCCTCCCTCTCTCTGTTTTCTCTCTGTTTTCTCTCACCACCCCACTCTAACTCTCTCTCTGTCTCTCTGTTCTTACCTCCAGCCAGTCGGCATTGACTCGTTGCAGCAGGAAGATCACCTCTCCCCTCTTCAGGTTCAACTCCGCCTTGCCGTTGCCGCGAAAGTCAAACATCACCTGGGACACACCACGCAAACACACGCATTCGCGCACACACACACACACACACACACACACACATACACACACACACACACACACAAACAGGGAGGAAAGCACACATCCAAGTCAGTGAGTGGAGAGAGGAACAAGGGAACCAGAGACGGAGACATTCAACACAAAGAGAGAAGAGACGGAGAGAGAGGATGGGTAAGAATTATTGCAATTTTTCAACAAGTGAGTGAGCGAGTGACCGAAAGGAAGACCATTTTTTTAAGTTTGGAAAAGTTAAGAATCGTGGATGAATCGATACACAAAGTGTTGTGAAGTGTGAACTGTGAGAAGATCCATGTGTGGGCATGTGAGGAGAGTGAAGGGATGTGAGAAAAAGAAAGCACAAATGTATCAACTTGAAACAGTAAAGGCTCCTGAGAATTAGAGGTGACTGATTTGAGAAGAAGCGAGTCTAAAAAATGTGTGTGAGAGATGAAAAAGTGAGGGAGTATTTAAAAAGAGATGCTGTGGAGGCATTCACTGCGTTCACTTATGGAGCTTCTATTTTTGGTAGATGATATATTTGCAACACTGGTTGAGTAGAAACACTTTCAAGATCATGTGCTGAAGTCAATGTGTTACGTTATTGTCATCAAATATGTTCTGTTTGTATTTTGAGACTTGTTGAAAAAGTGTGATGAAGTCAGGTTGGCACTGTGGATTGGACTTCTCAAGACCTCAATGATCCTTATTATCAGTTCATCTTTACTCGGTGATTACCTGACAAAGAATTTTAGAAAAAGTTTGCAAAACTTCTGTGTGGATACTGTGTACTGTTCTGTGCTACCTATGAAAGGGCTAAGTTTAATGCACTGTTTAAGTGTGTGTGAGAGTGCGTATGAGATAAAGTGAAAGCATGTTCGAGGAGTTTGCAAAGTGGTACAGCCTGAGGAGAATAAAAGCCTGCTAGGGCTGAATTTGCATTTAAAGTAGAACTCAGTAGAGTCATTACTGATGTTTTAGCCAGACCCCTGTCCTCTATGAAAGAGACTTCTCCAAAAGTGATGGAGATGCCTTTGACACACACACACACACAGGCAAAACCAAAATTGACACACACCCCGACAAATCATATTTTCAGTGTGTGCTGTGCGATGACTTTAGTCTGACATAAAGTAAAATAAAACTGACATAAACTCAGCTCTATACATGAAAAAGTTATCAGTATCAACTGTGACACTGAGAGGAAGAATGAATCAGTAAATGAAGGAATGGAAACGCAAGGATACAATAAAAGAGTTAGTGGAAGAGGGTTGGACTGAAAAAGCAAGCTGCAGGGTTAAAGGGAAAGAAAGGGAGGAGTGAAGGAACAAAGAAACAAAGGAAGGGTGCAGGTGGATGGATGGAAGGAAAGAAGGAAGAACTAGGATGGAAGAAAAGAAAAAAGGTGATCGAATGAAGAGAGACAGGAGGCGGAGTTAGAAGAAAGGAACAAGGGAGGAAGGATGCAAGGGAGAGAAGGTGGGAAGGAGTGAAAGAAGGAAGGAGTTAGGGGAGGGGCGGTCAAGAGAGAATGAAACTACATAATGAAGGAGAGGAAGGAAAGAAGGACAGAAGGTCAAGAAGGAAGAAAGAAAATTAAAGGAGGGAGGGAGCAAACCAAGGAAAAAACTATAAAAGAGGATAGAATGAGAGAAGAAAATAAAGAAAAATTAAGCAGATAAAGGATAAGAGGAATGAAAAAAAGGATGGGTTATCACAAGAATGTAAATTGAAGAGAATTACAGCAACAAGAGACAAATGATCACGGGTGATGCTAAAACTAAGAGAGAGTTGGAGTATCTAGAGAGGCACAGTTAGACCAAAAAAAAAGAACGAGGAGCGGTGAAAGCAGTGGGAGGGAGGTGAAGAAGAGGAGGAAGAGGAGGAGGAAGAGGGGGAGGAGGAGATAAGAAAAGTGCAAGTTAAACAGAGGTGCAGGGCTGCAGAGGGCAGATAGACATAAAACATGCATGAAATAAATAACTTCTGATATCGTTCAAAAGACAGAAAAAAGTGCTGAAAAAATAGACTCTTCACTTTCTAAAGCTTTGGTTAACTAAATGTAATTGCATCAAGCAGAAACCTCTGGAGATATGAAATGAAAACAGTTTGCAGCCAAGAAACCCTATTAGTGCCCGCACTAAGTATAAAAAAACAAAAAACAAAAAAACAAAAATAGCCTCTTCAAAGAACTACTTCAATCATTTTAATCTGTAACCCATCTGTTTTTAATATATGAAGGATAGGACTTGAGCATACTCAGGTGTCCTTTGGGTGGATCGAAAGCCCTCAAATTTGACCCTTGAACCCATCACCTGTGTCACTTACTTGAGTCTTGTGCACAAAAATGTGGTTATTTTCAAAGATGAATATCCCCTCTCATTCAGTTTTAAAAATACTTTCATCCACACCAGATCATTTTCCAAAAAGAAAAAAAAAATTATAAATCCATGTGTAACCTAGAAAATCTGTCAATAAATGCAGCTCTGAGCATGCCAGACTCATAGGTGGCAGTACTATTCAGTCACGAAACCCTGTCATTCTGCCTCTTTCGGCAGAGGATTAAACATGGCCCTTTGGACATGGATCTTTTGTTGGATGGATAAGTTATTAAGTAAGTAATAAAATGCACTTGAAAAAGAAGCAAGCAAGAACAATTTGCATCAACGTTAAAACAAACACACCTCTACTTTCATGCCATAAACAAACATTGCATATATGCCTCATCAATAGCTTTTTAGTTGGAAGCCGTTTCCTGGCATACACATAAAACCATGAAACCAAAGTTCTCAAAATCTTCACTTTGGCCAGAGTTTATAGAAAATATCATTTGTTGTGATGTAAACTGCAGTCTTGAGTGGATGATAAGCCTAAAAGTATGAAAACATGTGGTTACCCTGATACCCAACTACGCGTGGACATGGTCTTGGTCTTTCATCAAAGGTGTATAGAAATGAAGAGAGAAGCAGGGGAAGAGGAACCTGACCTGATTGACAGGTGGGCCAACAGTAATTGAGACAAAAAAGTCTTAAAGCCCAACTCAACTCTGCCTCTTATCCTCCGATACCTCAGCCAAAGCTAGGTTGAGGTTAGTATTTCGAAGATACCCAGTGAGGTTAGGCTTCGAAACTTAGCTTCAAAAACAGATGAGAGATGCAACAGGAACCCTGTCTTTGGTCATCATGGATGTCTGATCTGACTGGCAGGTGAGCAGGACAGACTTGCCGTTGACTACACATGATGGTTGCCATGAATCCCTACTGGGTGTACATGTCTTCTTCAGTCTGTGATTATATAAAGGGTTGTTTGCTGCATATTAAACACTGATTAAGTCACCTGCTGCACAAACGGTACCAGGTCAAGGACAGGCCTAACCCTGTGATGCCCTCACACAGAGCCATGCGTGCTTATATAACCAGATACAGACAAACTCCACATATTAACTGACTGCTTGGAGGCTAGCTGAGAACTGTGTAAACGTCAGTTTGTGTTACCCCAAAAAAACTTAATAATGTCAAACAATCCAGTTTTGAGATTCTTCTCTTAGATTTCAGAGGACTGTGGAGTTTAAGTTCAAACATACTCTTACTCCAAACTAGTCAAGTATTGCTGCCTGTTCTTGTCTTTTGTTAAAAGTTTGTGCAGGCTCTGTAATTATCTACATTAATGAGTGTATAAATTGTAAGACTTTAATAATCTTTCTTTGTTTAACTCATTGAAAAGGGGAAGTCAGGTGTCCTTTGTAGTTAAACCAGTTGACATGTCATATAACGGTTGCAATATCCAACCTATTGTTGCACTAGTCCTTGTTCCTTTTTTGGTAAAGGCACCAGAATCAAATATTTAAGTCAAGGGAAGATCATAGTTGGACTTAAACGTAGTGTTTTTATTATGTAACATATGTTATGTAAAATGTTCAAATCAAAAGGTCAACACAGACAAAAAGTTTCTCAGGAAAGTAAGTTCTGAGTCAAAGTCTCGTATGTGATCCATCTTGACCATGCTGACCTATTCTCTAATCAGGCTTTCTCTGCTCTTTATGCTCTGTCTCCTGATTTTCATGACACATAAAAATTATAGGCTAGGAGAGCAAGAGAAAAGATGCTATTTTTGTCCAACACAGCAACAGTTCTTCTTCAGGTCTCACATTTTGAGGCTCTGCCAGCTCCTTTTTCTTGGCATGTGAGGACCAAATATTAATCTCTTATGTGACTGAGAGATGGTTTCAAATCCTCTATCTTAGTGATTATAGTACGTTGATGTGAGGACGAAAGACTACATACATAGGTATACGTGCAAGTACATGTGTGCGTGTGTGTGATAATGAGTGCGTGAACTGTACATGTGTGTCTATAGAAAATGAGACAGGCTAATGGCACGTTAATAAAACTGGGGAGAGAGAACCTGCTGGATTAGAGATCTGAGATTAGTCTGACCCTAAGAACACACACACACACACACATACACACACGCATGCACACACACATGAATATAAAAAACACACTAGCACACATTCACTCTCTTGATTTCAGTGCTGCTATTTTTAAGACATTATTCAGACATAGCTGTTTTATAGCATTGACCCTCTGTTGGCTGTAATTCACAGATGATGTGAAAAAGTGTTGGAGGCGATAAGATACTATCTCCAACACAAACACCAAATATAAAGTGACAAAGAAATTCCCTTGTTGTTTACGTTTTGCATATTTGTCATTTATCCCTCCATTCCCTTAACAAAACTTATCCACATCTCTATTTCTTTTATTTAACTTGCTGCTCTCTTTTTTGTTTCTTTTTTTAATCTGTTCCAGTCCTTCGGCCCTCTGTCCTTTTGTCATCTCTAGAACCCTTTTTAACAGATTAAGCCTCTCATCAAGCAGGTGACTTCATGTGTGAATTGAACCACCACTGTGGGCTGAAGAGTACAGCAGCTGCTTGAGGAAGAAGTAACCCTCCATTATGGGTCAGATATAGTTTCTTTGGCACCCCAATGTGATGATATTTCCATTTTTCTTCATAAGTTTTAGATAAGTGTGAAAAGACAATAAATGGAATTAGACTTTGTAACATGGAAATTTAACAAGGAAAACTTGTGCATTTATCACAGCAGATGAAAACACTGGTACAAGTCTGAGTCGTTGTGGCATGTGAAGAAGATTAAGTTGACTTTGCAAGTTTTCCAGAAACAGAGATTTGAAAGTTGGCAGTTGCCCTACAAACCCCCAAAGGTGTTTTCCTCTGTTATTAAGAAGTTATGTGTTGTGCTGCATGGTGTCCACTAATTACTTGGAGATTGTAATTAGTCCAATCCCAACAGACACAACAAAGTTAAAAGTTGTTACAATATTTCCAGAGTCCCATCTAATTAAGTCGTAATGGGCTGTGATTGGCTAATTCACCTCTGTTTTTGTAATGATTATCTAAAAGAACTAAAAACCAGTTCTGTTGGTGTCCTAACCTGTACAAAAATGCAACTTTTATCAACATTGATTTTAGTCTTGATGAGGTTCAGCTATAACTGGTGACAGTCAACACATTATTGCAGCAATCTGGACAAAAACACATCCCCAGTCAGTTTGATTATGTTGACTACAGTAAAAGTGACTGAAATAACTGTGTGAATGCAGAGCAAGAGCTTGAAGATATGGCTGGATGACTTTGCATCATTATTTTGCAATCCAACATCTGTCACAGGAAGAACAGAGACTCCAGCCTTCAACAGTCATCAACAACAACTACAAGTGAAAGAACAACTTTCCAACCTTTCAGAAAAATATGACCAGCTATTCTTCAAAGCTTATGATAACATTTTCTGCCCCGTCTTGCTGTAGTTGTACACTTGAGTCTATCCCAGAGAAGGTATTGTGTCTTGGTCTATCTCCTGTGCCCAGTGAGAAGCTGCCCTCTAAATGGAGCCACACAACCCTTGGGTTCAGCCAGACCTGGGAGCAATCATCCGATACAATTAGACTGGAGACGACTCCACCTTAATGAGCTTTCTAAACCCTCAGCTCGTTAGTGTGGCAATGGGGAGGTAGGGATTGCAATTGAGTTTCTTTCCTCTCCTTGACTTGAAATGAAAGAGTGTTTTTCTAAGTTGATGGCCCACTTCCTGGACAGAGGATTTAAAGGAGGGTATGTCCATGAAACACAAAAAAAGAAAAAACCCACAATTACCACACATTGGCCTGTACACATAGTTAGCACAGTATTTTTAAGCTTTTGGTGACAAACTGCTTCACTTACTGCTTTTAGACCCAAAGAAGGACAATCCTTAAACACAGTAATCTCCACTGCTAACAGTTGCTAAAACATTTGCCTTTTGATTAATTTATCTAATGACAAATCAGAGTCTAATCCATGCTCATCAAAACAATAAAGGATTTGTTTTCTCTGAAAAATCCCTAATGCCTTAAAATAGAGCTTATGTAACTCTTCAGCTTTTCTTAATACAATATAATATTCTGCAGCTGCTAAATCTCAATTCCAGCTCATATTACAGGTAAAAGTAAACATTTTACTGTGCGGTCATATTTCTCCAGTTGAGGATAAGCACTTTGTGTACCTGCATATCTGGCAGGTCTTTATCTAAAACAGGATCTAATTTCTGCCCATGGCTCCTCACTGCAGAAAAAGGCTGAGCTTTAGTCAATGAGGGACCTGCTTGATTTTCAATTTCTATTTCTGATGGGGGTTTTTATCCAATTTTGCACCCCCCTCCCCCCTTTTAATCCACCTCTGCTTCTCTGTCAGTCCCTCCTTAATTTTGTCACATCAGAGAAAACCAGCCCTCAAGCTTCTGCACAGATAAAGTCATGCTAACTGAGTGTAGCGGGTCTCATTGACCTTGCCCAGTGCTCAGAGAGTCACAGCCAACAACAATTACTCATCACAGTGTTTGGGGCTAAGCCTGAGCTAATACTAAGTGGAGGGGAATGAAGTGTTGTAGCGTAAACGCAAACGCTCGCATCAGCTCTACTGTGACAAATGACTGTGTTCTTTCCTTATCCATCAGACACAGACCAGCCATTGATCACAGATTGGACAGAGTTTAAGAGCCACTTCCCTGCGCTGAAAAGATAGAAGGCAGGACAAACACAGCCGCACAGAGAGGCACTGTTTCTTTTTTCTTTGAGAGAAAGAGAGAGAGAGAGCTAAAATAAATGTTGAGTAGGCTGACTGATTCGTGAGTAGTGCACACCACTGTTTTACTTTTGTGTGGGAGAGAGGGGCAGGCAAAAAAAGAGAGAGAGAGAGAGAGAGAGAGAGTAAGGGACTGAAATGTAGCTGTTGCTCTTAGTTTTACAACAAAACCATTGGAGTGTGCAGAAAGACACTGAGTGTGTTTCATGTGTGAGCAATAGCTGTACCTTTTTATGTGCAGTGCAAGGTTGGAAAAAAGTTAAACGATTTTGCAAAGGATAAAGTATACAGGGTCAAGAGCTGCAGAAAACTGCACATACTTCACCTACAGACACACTCACACACACACGCTTTATGACGTGTAGACATAACCACTGACACAGCAGAGCAAAGGCCACAGACGTGCAAATACTGTCTCAACTATTACTGAGGTATTTTTGTCTTGGATTGTCCTAACATGCTAAAACGCCCTCAGCGAGGAAAAGCATAACACAGATATGGATTGTGAAAGATCTTATTTAAATGTAAGTTTAAAATACATGGTTAAAACAAAGTTAACTGAAAAAAAGGTGCAAACAGTTGGTTAGTTAAGATTACATGAACATGTCCATTTCAAGTCACCCTAATAAAACTGAAACAAAAATGAAACTGGAGCTTTAAAAGAGCCTTGTAAAAGCCTGTTTGTGACAATGAGTTGAAAAATGTATAACCATCACTTTGAGCAGCTACACTTAAGCTGGAGAAGGATTCAAACCCTGCTCTTACATGGTAAAATAGATAGCTGACAACCTTAGAAACAGCATACAATCTTTTTTCTTTAAAATAATCCATGGATCTTTATGGATATAATGACTTTGGATTGAATTTTGTATTGGACTTGGAGCTTGTTAATAATAATAATAATAATACATTTATGATAAGGTATAGCACTTATCAAAACAAGTCACAAGCACTTTAATTACAATTAAAAAGCCAGTAGGCAACATTTAACAAAATGCAACTGAACACTCCAAAAAATATATAAAAGAGCAACAGAAGATCAAAAATGCATAAAATTAGTAAAAGCAAGTCGTAAACAGGGAGATTTTAAAGGTGACTTGAAGGACGACCACGTCTGTCAATCAGCAACTCACTGAAAGACCTTCAACATGTTTTATTTCCATCTTAACACTTTTTTATATTGAACATACTTTTGAATAAGCAGCTATCTAATCGATATAAAGTTACATTTTGAATTAAACATGCCCACCTCTGCATATGTGCATGTATATTCACAGGTCGTCAGGTAGAGTCCTTATTGGACAAAGAACAAAAGCAATTCTTGTCTCCTCGGATGATTAAACAGATTATTACCACATTAATCCGTGACCTGACTGTATTTCCCTCTAGTATACCTGCAATAGAACCACAGCGGCTACACAACCTCAGGTTCCTCTTCATGTGTTACACTGACAGAGGGAAGAGCGTGAACAGAATAAAAATGAGATGATGTTTAAGAGAAGAGAAAGAGTTGACGGCGAGCTGAAGCTTGACAAGAATATAGGTGGGATGGGGGGGGATAAACTTCAGGGTGTGGAATAGAGGGGGGAAGTACAAGGGGAGGCCAAAATAAAAAGTCAGATGGACACAGGAATTAATAGATGAAGTGAAGTGGGGAAGTTGCGACTGATAAGGTCAACAGTGTCATAAGGGAGAGGGAGGAGAAAAAGTGTGGTACAACATTTAAAACACCAGCTCTGCAGAAATCAATATGTTGGTGTATGTTGTTTTTTTTCTCCCTGTGTTTATATCGGCTTTGTTTGTGAGTTCAACAAAGTGTTGCAACACAGTAGGCAGGATTTGTGTGTTTTGTGTGTGTGTGTGTGTGTGTGTGTGTGTGTGTGTGTGTGTGTGTGTGTGTGCGTGTCATAAGGTGATGGAGTCATGCCAAGGGTGCTGGCAGNAAGTACAAGGGGAGGCCAAAATAAAAAGTCAGATGGACACAGGAATTAATAGATGAAGTGAAGTGGGGAAGTTGCGACTGATAAGGTCAACAGTGTCATAAGGGAGAGGGAGGAGAAAAAGTGTGGTACAACATTTAAAACACCAGCTCTGCAGAAATCAATATGTTGGTGTATGTTGTTTTTTTTCTCCCTGTGTTTATATCGGCTTTGTTTGTGAGTTCAACAAAGTGTTGCAACACAGTAGGAAGGATGTGTGTGTTTTGTGTGTGTTTTGTGTGTGTTTGTGTGAGGGTGTGTGTGTGTGTGTGTGTGTGTGTGTGTGTGTGTGTGTGTGCATGTCATAAGGTGATGGAGTCATGCCAAGGGTGCTGGCAGGATCATATGGTATTTCTGGAGGTGATGGAGTGCATTGTGCGTGGTTGTTTGACTTTAAAAAGTTGTTAATCTGTGGGTGGCCATGGAGATTGTAACCAAAGCAACAACAACCAAAAGGCTGTAAGTGCACACATACCTCGGCCCTGGGGGAGGAGAAGAGGTCCATCTTCGGTTTGACTGTCTTCCTAAAGATAAAGAGAGATAGACAGAGGCAGTAAACATCACTATCACTTTATGTTAGTTCCATTTCTAATCGTTTTAGGACTATTCACATGGTTTTTATGGGGATTGGTGATCTGAGTTATAAGAGTTATTGTGACTGGTGGTCCTCTTTTACCATAAATTGTTGAAAATTTCACTTCAGGGAAACAGATGAATAAATGTTGAGTGGATCAACCTGTGTTCTGGTTTCCCCTCAGGCTGATTTGTAAAACTATTTCAGTCAAGACCGCTATTGTCAAAGAGAAGTAACTATTTTCATTCAATAGATTTTATTTGGCAATCAGGCTGTGTTCTGGTATCTCCCTGCCTTTCCACGGGACCATGTGTAATACTAAACCCAGCGGCAGGAAGAGCACACCTCCCGTTTTTGCATGTTTATATATTAAAAGCCAAGGTAGAGACAGAAGCAGCAAAGACCCACAAGACAAAGCAAGAGACAAAACAAATGACATCGGTAAAATCAGAGAGCATAAAACAAAAATATGGGGTGGAAGTGTGTTACAAAGCCATTTACAGGAGGTGCAGGAAGAACTGGAGCAGTTTTAAATGAAAGCAAACTTTGTCTTTTGTCAATTGGACATATAAGTGAGCTGTCAGCTGATGGAGGGGCTGGCATTAGGAGAAGCTGATGTGCTGTGGATTGAGTTTAACCTCATGGCCTGCTTGAAGTAGCGTGTCTTGATATGAATGAAAACCTTGGATTGAATACAAATGAGAAATGTGTGCATTTGGGCAACTAAATACTCAAACACCTTTACTCTTACTAGTCTGCACAACAGTTGGGCCAAATAATTAACCGTGGGGCCAAAATGCTATTCATACGTAATGTCTGTACTACTGCTGTAACCTTGAATGTTTCCAAGCACAGATGACCATTGGTATCTTGTCGTCCAACATGATTGTGCTGTATTTTCATCAAGAAAATGGAGATGAATTTGTACCTAGGCTGTGTCTACCACATAACTATTTGACAAGCACAGGTTTATGGACCTTAACTCCCAGGACAGGCTGAAGACTGGCTGTGCTAGCTCTGTTTAAGCTCGCAGTACTATTCAAACCCATTTGCCATGTTTCAGCATTCTATGAATCTGTGTTTGAGCTTTTTAAATGAATCCAAGGCTTTATGAATAGTTTTCTATCTATTGGTTAACCAAAGTTTAAATTTAAGATTTTAAATGTATTTACATATTTCGAATACACAGTGTGTGGATGGACCAGACTATTATCTAGCTGATATGAAAAACTAAAATATGTGAATAAACTTGAAGTACATTGTCTCTACCAGGATGCCCCTGAAGTGTAAGACACTAGGAGAAACATTTATGTGGTAACATTTGAAAGAGGAAATGGTTTCTTACAATTCTCCATCACAAATCAAATATATCTTCACATCAAAAAGAAACGGGCCAGATGCAAAAACAGGGGAAGTACTAAAAGTCTCACTTTGCACAACTTCCTGTTGAGAGTATCCTGCCTTACCCCATACTTGCTAATGTAATTTGACCACAAGGGAATGAGCCAATCAGAGGCCTGAAAGCTGTTACTAATGAGGAAGTGGAGCATAAAGAGTCTCTGAGACATTTTTTCAGTGCAAAGCACAAGAAATATTTTCTGCATTTCAACCTCATTACACCAGTGCATCCATTTATGATGTGAAGAAGAGATGAAAGCGTAAAGTGGAAGGATGCACCGCTACATTTTTGTGTCAAGCAAACGTTATAACTCAGAAAAAGCTTAACTTGGGGTGGAAAAAGATTCTTTTTACTTGTGCCTGTGCAGTATCACTCATTACAGGAGGAAGGGTGAAACTTCTGGAACAAAGTCAATTTGGAGTGGTGAGACCAAAATTGAACTTTTTGGCCACAACCAAAAACGTTACATTTGGAGAGGAGTCAACATGGCCAATGATAAAAGGTCCACCACTTCTTCTCTGAAACATGGAGGCGGATCACTGATGTTTTGGGGATGTGTAAGCTACAAAGGCTCAGGATAATTGGTCAAAACTGATGACGAGGAGTAAAAGAAAGGTGCATATGTTATCTTTCTTATTCTCTGGGAAAAGGCCAAGGAATCATAAATTCTGGTAGGGTATGTGAACTTTTGAGCACAACGGTAGGTGTATCCTTACTAGAGATCATATGGTTTTCTGGCCCAAAATCTCAAGATTACTTTTAGATTAAATAAAGAAAAGTTTCTGTTTCTTAATTCCTCTTTGAAATAGAGTACATACAAGTGTTTGGGAAGAAGTGCTTACATGTTGAAGCCTATCACACTTCACAAAGTTGGTTCTTGGTCTCATCTGCTCTCATCAAAACCAATGTTCTCATCAAAAAGAACCTTTCTGTTGTGAAGATTACTTCTTCATGATTTGGTTCAGCTTCAATGGTGCAAAATGTTTCACCTGAATGATGAGTGTCTCTACCAATCACTCTTAAAGTGCTCGTTGGCATTGTGTGCAAGGGGGCTTACACTTTTCGGGTAGGAGGGCGGAGACGCCTGAGGGCTCTCGGCTGTTGCTCACTGTCCTGGTCTGTCTGGTAGAAAAACATCCTGAGAGCCTCATCGAGCAAAAACCATATTGGCTTCCCCAGCAGCCCCTAGGAGAGAAAAGAGAAAGGGTGAGGCAAAGAAGATCAGAGGGAGTTGGAAAATCAGAGGATGGATCGAAAGAAATGTAACGAGGAATATGAAAGGTTGAAGATGGGTGGACAGAGGATGGAGATGGAAGAGAAATCAAAAGAGGAGACTACCAGAGTGAATGGTGAATGAAGCCCGCAGAGACAAAAGGGGTGTTCAGAGAGTGGGAGATTGATGGAAGAGAAGAAAGAATAGTAGAGTGGTGGGAGATAGAAGCGATAAGAATGGAAGGAATGGTGAGATGAGAGAGAAGATGAAGCGAACGAGATTAGAAGTGCAAGGCGAGCGAAGGCAAGAGAGTGTGGCAAAATGAGAAGCATGTAGGTTGTGGGGAAAAAAAGAGCAAAGCAGAAAAGAGAAGTGAGTGAGTGGGAGAAAGAGAACCTGATCGTGTTTTTAGCGATGGAGCAACAGTGAAACATGTCAAAAGTCCCGCAACTAGTCAGTCAGACGTGATGTGGGCACAGGGCAGAGCAAAGAGAAGAGAGCAGCAACGCCTACATATTGAGCTCCATCTGCAAACTACTGCTGAAATATCCGAGTCAGTGCTTATCCACCTACAGCATCGTTCAGCCCACTAAGTTTGTAGGCTTCTGCAGTGCAGCTACAAAAGATACCAAGCATGCCAACAACTCAAAACGCTTTGTTTAAATAAAAAGATGGTACCATGCATAACGTTACCCATAATTACCTTCATGTACATGTTCAGTTCAGGGATCCTGCTCTCTGCAATCTCCTGCTTATTTCCAATGAAGACTTTCCCTATAGAGAGACATGCATAATGACAAAAGTGGAGGAATTAAACAACCAGAGGTTAGTTATGAGATTCAAGCCCACAAACAGATACTTTCTCCAGCTTTCTTACAGAGCTACGTCTCAATGAAAAAGTTAAGTGGTTCATAAATTTAACATGAAACAGTGTTATTTCAGGCTAATTAGTAAATTTCCCTGTGTTACTGCCTCTCAATAATGCTTTCCATCTGCACATCAAGAAACTGAAAGTGTACCCTTTGGGGTTTCAGTATTAGCAAGGAGATGCAGATGCACAAAAGCAATGAAAACATTCTTCCACTATCCTGCTGATTGACAGTTGTTGGCAGTAATGTGTAAAGATACTTGGAAACATGGCAAAAGGCAGTGAGGAAGAAATCTGCTTGCAGGTGAAAAAAAAATACTCACCCTCTGAATCACTTCTGTCTGCTACCGAGTATAAAGTGCATAAAGTATGTGTGCTCCTTTATGATAGCACTGCACCTTGAGACTTGACCCCTCTTATATGTCTCACAGTCAGATTTGTCTGCTGTCTCTTGTCTGCTCAGTGGATATGAGTTACTGCGATTTGATATTGGGTGAGAATAGTCAAAACAGCACTCTGATTTGCTGGAAGCAAGATACAGGCAGAGGAGAATAAGGCGTCCAGGTATTTTTGACATACTGCACACTCATGGAGACGTGCTTTCAGGCTGTTTCAGTTTTTTGAAACTAAAGTTGGATGAGGTACTTGTCAATAGCAAGCGTATTAGCCACAGGGAATGCCAGTCAGCTTGAACCCTTTTTGAGGAAGTGTCTGGAGAACCAAAGTAAAAGCTAGACAATCAATCTTTACTGACAGGACTAACTTCACCAAGTAATTCAGCTAACTTTAAGCTGTTTCAACAAACATCAACTCAAATGCCAACTTTGGTGTAAGTTTATATTTCACTCAAAGTGAAGCCTTTGCTGTCAGACAGCACATCCATTTTTGTACTACCCCCTGATACTTGATTACATATCCTTGGGTCAGCAGCAATGTGTGTAAAACGACAATACAAACCGTTTAGGTTGGTTCCTAGGGAAAAAAAGAAATGACTTAAAAAAATACTCATTTGTTGAACAGAGGTCAGGGCCCATATGCATGTCAAGCCATTAGTGATGAAAAAATCATTTGTAGTAATAGTGAAAAAAATCTATTATCAACTAAGGTAAGGCCCTAAAAGACCATTTAATTTAATGGAGGTAGACCCCATCATTGCATTCTGCTAATGGCAGGATTACCACACCTGTTCGGCTGTTTAAAGGCAGACATCAACATTGGGTACAGAAAGGCAAAAGCATCACTGTGGAAGACAGATATTAAGAGATCCAATGAATCCTTTGGAAAAGTATGATGGTTTGTAGGTTTTCTCAATCTTCCCTCAGTGACACTGTTACTGCTCATTACATGTATGGCTGTATTTGTGTGGTAGGCATGCTCAATTGAAATTTGTTGGTTAGGAGTGTTCAGGAGGTTCCCCCCAATTATGACGTAATCTGCACCTGCTGTGCTTTCATGGTGCAATCTATTAAGACTGATGGACTTTCTTTAATGACATGCATGCATGAGCGGGGAAAATCTATATACTTGATATCTTTGATATTGTTGATTTTGGGGTATTAATAATTTGAATGTTCATATCTAGATACCAATACAATAACGATATACTTTTTAGCCTTACATTCAAGGTTGAAAATCCAATCACACCAATTTATGCAATCTACTTGGTATGGATTCATGCAATCTGTTTGTCATTGCCAGTCTTCTGTATCTCAGTGCCCCAACAGCAGGTCAAGTTTTAATAACCTTTGCTAAAATACATTTTTAAAAGATTTTTTTTATTTGATGAATATATCAACTCTCAGAGCAAATCTATGACTGTAACGTTAAAAACCCCTACGATGCTATTGGTTTGCTTTTAGTTACTCTTTATCTCTGATACCACAACAAATCCAGTCAAGAAGTTTTTAGTCACAGCACAAGCTCTTAATGCTCTGATTCAGACTCCTCAACAATTCATCCAAGGCTGTCTGACACTGCTGTGAAATCCAATTTAGCACAGCCCTAATGACCCTCAGCCACAATATTCAGCCCCGCTCTTCTCTTTCAATTCCTGTCCTCTTGTTCACTCTTAACTACGATAAGTCACTCAATCACTCCAAGGCACAAATTCACACATACGCTCACGCGCAGATGAATCATTTACTCACTCGCTCACCTTTAGCCATCAGCTGGGATCTTACTGAATAACAAGCTCCTCTGACCTTGAATTGACAGCATATGGATAGAAAGAAAAGGATGGATAGATATATAGATTAGCACAAGGGCTACATTGTGAAGTGGAAACTAGAGGGAAAAGAATGGATAAAAGTAGAAAATATTTTTAAACCAATTAATTTTATTGTTCAAACCTCTTCCACTTCAACCAAACAGATCTTTGTCCTGTTTTCATTCTAACCCCTCACCCACTCTAACCTCCGTCCCTCTCCTGTCTTATTTCCTCACAATTCTGATGAGATCTGGCAACGCAATTAAACCCATCTGATCTAATATTATCCAGCAGACTCCTCAGTGGCAGACACTAAATCAGTTTGTGGGAAATAACTTTTCCTAAATGGAAAGTGACAATGAGAAAAACAATGCAAATTTCTGAAAAGAATTTGTGTCACAGATTTCTAAATAAAGTTTCAGGGGTTTGTGTCCATACCACCATTGCTGTCACAGAGAATGCCAAATGACCACATTTTCCTGAAAAATAATAACCAGTGAAGGAAAAATATATCTGCCTGAAATAACACCTTAGTGCATCCAAGACGCATCAAGAGGATAAATACAAATATCATTTGAACATTACTTTCAATCCACTAAAAATGCAGGTTCTCAGAAGCCTGGTCTGTGTCGCTCAAGATCAATTATAATGAGTAGTGCAAACAGCTTAAACAAGCTTCAACAGTCATTTAACATCATGATTTTACCCTGAATTCAGAATTTTTGCAAAAGCCCAAAATAGCTGGCATACACTTTCTGTAGCAAGCCCAGAGTCATCTGCTACACCAAGCAACAAATGCCAAGAGTGGGAATCATGTGTACCTTTAGCCTGCATTTGGCACACAACACATAGAGTAAACCTCAAAGGATGGATAAGGCTCTGCAGAGAGAACAGAGCAGAGCTGAGATAAAGAAATCAGAGCACAACTGAAGCTTTGTTTTAATGGTCTAGTTTGGCAGAGCTCCAGCCATAAAAAAAGCTCAACAAGTTGACATGATAAAGCTTAAACCTAAGTCATTTTATACATTTCTCAAGACATATAACATCTGTGATTTTACTGTGAAAGCTGTGCAGCTCAAGTCACCATGAGAGGATATATTTAGGGCTCACACAAATCACTAACATCCCTCCAATGTAAAGCATCCTAGCCACCAAATCAAGGCTTAAATGTGTGCAGAAGCTGATTTCCAGCCACAGATTATCAACATAGACACTAAAAGCATCTCACAGACAGACAGATAGACCTATGGAAAAGCAAAGAGAGATTAACTTAGAAAATGCAATGCCCTGTTTGTATGTTTTTTCTTATTGGTAGCATGTCTTCTTTATCCAGCAAATAACATTTAATAAAAGTAGAGGACACAATGGTATCAGCAGAAAAAAAAAAGTTTGGGTACTCTGCTCATCGTTTTGCCCACACACCTGACTGAGACAATCTACTTGATAGCTAAAAAGATAATGTATTAACCTCTCCCATCCCTCCATATTCTGCCGCTGCACTTTCTCATCTATTCTTCTACCTATCTTCTCTTTTTCTGATCATTTTGTCTATCTCACTGGATAATAAATACCTTAACAATTAGTAGAGGCCAAGGATTCCTGGTGACTTTACAAGATATGCTTTTCGCTGCTAAATTAACACTGATGACATGCAGAGTTTTTGACATGTCGTGCAGCAACATTTCATTCAGCGACAGGCAGTAACTCAGTTTGAATTTTCTGCAACGATTCCAAGTCTTTTCAGAAAGTTGCATCAGCTTCATCAAGTTAATAGGAGGAAATTTGAAAATTTGCGGACATTTTTCCTCTGTGGAACAATCACTTATCAGTAGATGTGTCTTAAGCAAAGGAGGTCTATGAAGGGGTCAATACAAGCCAACTCTATAGCAACTAAATTCTGATCTCCTCTTTCCTCTATGGGACGACAACCTATAAGACAATCATACTTTTGGAGCAGGGGGGGATTTCAAATACCTTGACACAACAGTGCAACAGAGAGCTCTGAAAAATCTACTGTCAACTTTTCCTCTTTTCTTTTTTCATATGAGTGAACATCTTAATATAAATATTAAGGCTAGACTGATATATTGGCTGGTCTGTATATAAGACTGATTTTTAGACTAGCTTTTCACTTGTAGTGACATTTGCCAATACCTGGATGGGATCGCTGATATATTTTTCCCCAGCATGATTTACAGACTGGCATTCACAGGCAGCTCTGTGTTGCTAGGAGACATTACAGTCTGCATGTAGACCATGTCTTACTCCTCCCCTGCTTGCAGACTGCAGAGAGAAGCAACTGAAGTGGAAGTTTACAACATATTCTACCTCTCTTTTCCATCAAGTTTTTATGTTTTGTGTTATTTTTATGATGCAAATTGAAGGAGAAAATGGAGTATAGGGCCTAGAAAATTGGCAACCCTCATCGGTCATAAGGGTGATCTCGCCCCAAAAATTTCATATTGATCGACCCCAAATAAAAATGCACATTAAATTTTCAGATTTTAAGCTTTACTGATAAAAATGATGAATGCATACCCTAAGTCAATTGTTTCAGCTCTCCTTTTTTCATATAGAGATTTAATGAACATGCTCCACCAAAATCATGTAAAAAAACTCTTCTTACTTTACTTTGTCAAGAACTCTCAACAAGCTCTAATCAATAGTATCCGTAGAGTCTGTGTGTTCCAGTTTGGAGACAAAAAGTTTTTCCTGCAACATTTTCTGCCCTCAATTTCATATTTTTACACAGTATAATTGTTCTTCAATTTATTATTCTTATACTCTTGCAGCTTCAGTGGCATCAGATGTAAGTTTCTATGGAACAGGAGCTGAATCGTAATCAAGTCTGTGCCACCCACAAGAGAACTTATTCTTTGTTTGTGTTTTTCTAAAACATTTAGCGAAATCGATCCTGCATAAATCTACTCCACACACATGCAGACAAAATAGAAAGTTACAGTTGAAAGTTGATCAAAGAAGTGACACCTGTTTGACTAAGGATGAAGCCAGTTCTCAGCATAAGGTTTAAGTGTTTTATTGTGGTATTCAGAAGAACAGACTTGGTAAAATTTAGTATAATATATCTAAGAATGTTCAAATTAGGGTTGAATTGACACAATATAAAAATCATTCCTTTACATGTACTCAGAATGACCCTTTTATGTCTACATAAAAGCAGGTTCCTTTCCACAGAAACTGCCATCTTGCACTGCCATGATTCTGCTGTGTCAATGTACATAGTAAGTGGTCATGTAGTGTTCAGTATTCAGTAAGAAGAAAGAGATTTTTGTGCGCAGAGGAATTTTTACAAAAAGATATTATTGATATTTGAGAAGAATAAGAAAAGAAGCATTTTAATCCAGATTCTGATCATGAAATAGAACATATCAGAAAATATTCCCATTTCTCCATCTACATCATCAAGGATCATCAACACAGCCTATACCTTTATTAAGAACCACACTCAATCAGAAGGGTTAAAGTTCCTCCAGACCAGAGAGAGAAAAAAGACAGTTGTCATCACAATCTATGTCTGTTCCTGTCTATAAGCATAAAGAGAAGCAGAATAAGTGTGAAGCCTTTAGGGTGAGGGTGACAGAGTGACAGCAGAGATGATGCAGTAAAGTACCAAGTTTTCTGTGTATTCGAGCAGCAGCAAAGCCCTGACACAGCAAAATCACTGTAGGAGTGGAAACAACGGTAACCCTGGCAACTGCACTCCACTCTCACTTAACAAGAGAGTAACACAACACCTATTTTTAGATCCACAGCTTCACTTTATAGAAGTAACCTGAATATGATGTACAACTATGGAGAGATGTCTTATATGGTTACGTTACTTTGAATTTTGACCTCATCTGAGGCAACGGTGAAACTGTTTTTTCTACTGTTTCTGGTGTCAAACTAGCAGCAAAATCTATTACTGAAAAAATGAAGCCAATGCAGAAGTGCAGAAAATAGCAATTTCCCTCAGGTGTTGACTTGAGGCTGGTTCCAGTAGCTTCAATAGAGCCAATGTTCAAATGAGAAATTCAAATACCAGGAGTGAACAGGTCTACAGACAGGCACAAAAAAAACAACAGTTTTTGCAGTCACTTCATCTTTTATATCATTCTTATTCTCTGTATAATTGTGCATTTAGATGGTCTGGGGGATGGGGAATGGTCAGGTCAAGAGCATACTGTGTGGATGTTACTGCCTTGTACAAAACTACTGTTTTGTCATAATGTTCTATCTTGTTTTATAAATCCTGTAAGTAATGATGTTGTGTAGTTCTGTCTTGTTTCTGTATGCATGCTTTATCTTAAGGTACTATCCTCCAACCATTACATAAAATAAAAGTTGTGGTGAAAACAGCAGTGCAATAACATGCAGAGGGTTGTGTAGAGCTGTGGTGGAAAACAATGAACAAGAAGTCATGTTGGAATTCAACTTCCATGAGCTTAAAGGCCCATTAAACACCAAAACGCCTCACAATGGTTTAATATGAGTCAACTCACAGAATCAAGATGCACTTGCATGTAATTGATTACCCAGCACAGTATGACTTTATTCCTCTGGAGGAGGCTTAAACCATATCAATGAAATCAGTCAGAGTTAGTTTATTAGAGTTCTTTCTAGCCAGTTCATAAATTTTGTGTTAAATCCTTATAGCCACTTTTCTTATGATCTTATTCTATTTTTAAGCTATTTTTCAGCTATTTTTAGAGGGCCAATTGAAGTCTTGAGAATTCAAACTGTAAAAATGTTAAATCAGGGCGAATACTGTTGAGCTTCAGGCCCTTGATAGACACATATTTGAACAATGTGTAATCAGACACTGAATTTGTTGACATGAGTTGTCTGTGCGCCGCTGCAGTTATCAGTGTTGAAAACTCACCTGGAAGAGAGGGCAGGATGCAGGTGTTGGGACCAGGTTTTTCAGGGTTTTCAGGCGAGTATTTGGACTCAAGGATCTGGTGGAGGTTGAAAAACTCTCTGTACCTCCTGTAGATCAGATATTTACTCCCTCCTTTAGTCTTAACCTCAATCACAAACCTCTGGGAAATTATAAAAAAGAAAAAAGAAAAAAAAAACTGAAGTGAAATGAAGAAGTTTGATCATTGGGGCTCAACAGAAAATGTGGGTTCTTTTTTTAAACTTACAAAGTAATCAATGAAGCCTTTCTTCTCCTCAATATCAGCGATGGTGGCAGAGATAGGGATGTTGTGAGGCAGCTGATCAAAATCACTTGAGAAAAGGAAAAATTGGGATAAATTATTTATGCAACTCAAACTTCACCAAACAAAACAACTTTCAAGCCAAAACTTTTGGTCTCTTAAAGTCTGCATGGAAGCAAAAAAGCTTATTTTATTCATTTATTTCAAGTTTATCAGCTCTTACACAGCAGAGCATGTCCTAAATAACATTTATATGTTTTAGAGAACCTAAGTAGCCAAATAGATGCCTCTCAGTTCATCTGCAGTTTCATGTTATGCAAATTTTGACCTCCTTTTGGTATCAATTCTATTTCTATTATAGCTCACATGTCGATGCATGAGTTTCATTTGCAGCAGGAGACAATGCATAGATAAAACATTGATCGTTAATTTAGTGAACAAAATATTCCATTTAATTATAGAAAAAACGACAGAAAAGTGCGATTCAAGTTCACAAAACTTCGGCGCGTTTATAGAAAGTCTGCTCCTTTTTTGACCTGATTTCTGAGCTTGTGATCCAACAGTTTTACTCCGTTATCGAGGAGAAAGTCCTCAGTCCGTCAGTGGTTAGTGACCAAACACAAACTCACCTTTCGTCTCGTAGCTGTTGCAGCAGCGACATGATGTCGTTCACAGGTGGATGGTGCAAAACCAGCGGCAAACTGTTACCTGTACCTGTACCTGGACTTATTTAAAACTGCACTGACACGTTAACACACACACACACGGCTGTGTCTGCGACTCATGTGAAACAGGAAGCCAGAGTTCCCCAAAAGCTTCGAAGGATGGTGCGTTCATGAAACAGAGAAGTGACAACAAGGGCGGGGAAACAGACGCAGAAAGATCAGAGACAACGACAGGAACAAGGACACAACCTCTTACAAATATGGGGGAAATTGGGGTAAATTGAGCCACTTTTTATTTCTACCGTAATCTAAGCCAGTGTTTCTCAACCGTGGGGTCGTGACCCTAGGTGGGGTCACCTGGAATCCAAATGGGGTCCCCTAAAATGTTTAGTAACAGCTAAAAAAGTTACTAATGAAAATATTTTACTGAGTAAATTATTATTCTTTTTAAATGAAAACACTAAACACTAAACAATTATATATTTTAGTATTTAGATAGCATTTTACTATTAAGTATTTTAGTATTTCCAGCCTTTTATTAAGAAGTACTTTAGTATTTCTTTGTGTTTTATCTTTAAGTATTTTAATATTTTATTATTAAGTATTTCAGTATTTTTGGTATCCAAGTACTTTGTTTTCTTGTTTTTATTACTATTTATGGACAAAGTATACCTTGAATTTGAAGTTGTTGTATTTTTTGTTTGTTTGTTTTTTCTTGTATTAAGTAGCATTTCTTTTTTTATTTAATAAATTTGAATCCTTTCCATCAGGATTTTTTTTTTTAAATACCTACCTCTGCCAGCGGTTATAAATACCCAAATAATTTTTGTAGAACATTTTTTATGTTGATTGTCAGGTCTGCTTTAAGAGCCAAACATACATATAAATCTACTGTTTGTTTCCCAAATTGCCAAAAGAAAAGTCTTCATTGGAGCTTAAACGCAATAATTATATAATTGGAGTTGAATATGTTTATGTCAATTATCATCAAAATTAACTTCAGCAAACTACATAATCAACAATGGCTCAGGTCAGCTCCATATTTGGACAGCTTGGTAGAGATGTGTTTACAGGTCTTCGTATTTGTCATTTCTGGATCGCCTTTTGTGTACTTGTCACATAGGCTGTGATTTGGCAGAGGCAGCATGTGCAATGGTGTCTGGCAAATAGAGTAAACAGCCACTAAGCAAGAGTAAAAAGTCACCATGATCATGTATTTAGCTTGTGCTCTGAAATGTAAAATTTAGTGCATGCATCTTCTGCAGGAACCTGCTTAATGGCAAAGGTCCACTGTGCCAAAACCACTCACTGTAAATGTGTTTTAAAAGTGGGTTAAAGGGTTAAATTGACGTGAAACCCCAAAGCAGTTCACAGAAACTGGCTTGGTTAATCAGTGATTTTTAAATATTTCCTCCCATTCAAAAGTTCACACTTTCCCTGACACACGTGTAAAGCAGTTTGTGCGCACCAGCGGCGTCAGAAGCTCCATCTCAACCATCAATAAATCACTCCCACAACCAGCTTGACTGATTAGCTTAATACTACAAACAAGCAAGATGGTTATTGTCTATTGTAAGCACCTTCCAGACTCCCACACAGCTTCACACAATGAAGGATTCATCTATGTCACACTAACAAAAAGCACAGCCGTACTCTAGTGTAGAAATTCTATTTAGATTGCACTGATAACTTTTAACTTTCTGGTGATCACGGCTATAAGAAGTAGAGGTTTTTGTCTTTAAAGCAGGATTTGAGGAGGATTTGAGTGTGAAATTCACAAACTTTGAAGCCAAATGAGTTGCAAGTTGAGTTTGATATTTCTTCTTTGTTAAAGTTCTTAAGTAACTCCATCAAACAAATCATCATTTGTGTGCTTCAATATACTGCAATGTTTTTTTTTTTATTATTATAATTGTTTGTGTGTTTTTTACCACAGATCTATAAAGAGCCAGACAAGCTAAAACAAAAGGTGCCAATTGAATAGTCCAACAGGGTCACTAGGGTGCTTTTTTCAACTCAGCAATAATGGAGAGGATAGAAATATGAACTAAGTTTCACCAGACAGAACACACAAAAATAATGATAAAAAAAATTAAAAGCTCTCCCCATGTCTAAGCAAAGCTCCGTGAAATAAACTGTAACATGTAGAGATAAATGATGCACAGATGTTCTGCACAAGATAAATTCTGCATTGGCACTCTTTTGTGATCATCATTAGCACCAAGGTTTGGTGGCACCTGCCATCTCTCCAGTCATATAACTGTCAGTGAACACGAGCGCACTCAGGGTTTCATCTTTGTAGCTCAGAAGATCATGCAGATAATTTGCAATACAACATAACACAACGATGCAGGGACTCACAAATGTATTTAATTTCAATTATGTGTCCCATAATTACAATGGAAACTATATGAACACTTCACAAGACACTGTGGCATCTCAACAGAGAGAGTTTAACCCCCCTTTAAACACATTTCCAAAGTTTGGCTGCTGCTCAAACAGACAAATTTGTCCACGTCATCAAGTTCACCAGCAGGTTGCTGCATTGGTTGTGTTTGAGAAGCATAGCATTAAGTTTGAGGCAGCAAAAGGATTAATCTACTTCTTTTAAAAAAATAACTACATCATGCAAGTTACTTGATCAACAGAGTGGGCCATAAGTTTCCAGACATCAATTTGTCTTTTCCACTGTTGAAGTTATGCATGCAATGCATCTGTGATACATTCCTTGAGATGATTTATGCCTCGTATCTTCACCTGACCCATCATGGCCTTCAAGTGCCCCCAAAGATAATCAAAGATTATCAAAAACTGAGCATTTGAAACACAACTGTATATCCATTGTTCATTTTCCTATGTATGTATTTCGTTTTCCCAGAAGCTGTACTGAAATTTCAAATCAGGAGTAACTTAACTGCAGGTGACAAAGTAACTGAAAATTAAAAAGACGTTTCATTATCTACGCAGCAACTGATAGTTTGGTTGTTAATGTTGAACCATATCAGTGGGATCCAAATAAGTGTGTGTTTTGTTTTTAAAGCTGTGTTCAGGAGATAATCTGTCTCCGCCACCCTCTGGGTCAACATGAACTCTTTCTTCTTGTAACATACTCTGACATTCTTTCTTTGTTCTTTGGTCTGTTATCTAAGCTGAAGTTGTAAGTACACATTCCTACACATCACACACACACCTCAGTGCAAATATGCCGTTTTGACCTTGTCTTTTAAAGTTTCAAGTCTGAAGAAAAGAGCTGTTGAGTGTTGAAATCTTAAATTTGAGGCGAACTGGAATGAATAAAACAGTTCAGAAGGCTATTAAAGCCTTTAACACTAGATGTCAGCAAAGTCTTTGCAGTGCTGGAGTTTGTGGTGTTCCAGATAACATCTGGGTAATTGAATGCAGTTCTAATTAGTTCTAATCCATCTGGTGTCTTTTGGGGACATTAGATATCTATGAACTGTCATCCTATTTGACAAATTATCCTACACATCTCTGCTCAGCAAACCAGTAACTGTCAATCGCAGAAAATCCACAGATACTTTAGGTTTCTGTACTTCACCATGGCCTGCAGCTTGCATTGTCACCCCACCCAAATTCCTGCATCAGTGACTTCTTAGTGGCGAACAATAAAGGACAGTAGACAGGTGCTGCACACATGGCACACATGGCATGTTTAATCCTGAAAAATGTTCACAGTGGTCCTACCTGTTCCATTTGTTGTTTGTATTAATAAAGCAATATGTGCATAAATATTCTGGAGTATTCTCAACTTATTTTCGGGCAAATCATAAAAACAAAGTTGACTACAAGAAACATGGAGGAGATAAATATGCGAGTGTGTGAGAGGAAAAACTACAAAGGAGTAAAACTTTCTGTTTGTTATAAAGTCTGATCGACACAGTGTAAGTGAGCAAGAAAGACAAAAGCAAATAGTGTGACAGAGCGAATGATGTGTGCAGGAGTCTGTGTGAGTGTGTGTGCATCAGTGTGTGTGGTGCATATTGACTCTAAATCTATTTCTATGCATGCAGATCATCCCCAGCCTTAGGTTGCAGACACGATTTTCAAGAGTTTGCTTGTCTTCAAGGACGGCTGTCAATGTGTTTACCTGTGTGACAGTTTGAGAAAAAGTTTATGCTTCTGTTATAGCATGAAATCGTACACTGTTTTTATAAGGTTTATGGTCTGCTGACACTGGAATATGTCTTATGTAACACAAGCACACTATAAAGAAAAACTTCTAAACATATGTACAAAAGCCAAAAACGTGCACAGAGCAACAGAAGAAGAGAGATTGACAGGAAGTGCTGAAGGAGCATGAACACAGTGTTAATGTCACAACTCTCAAGTATCCGAAATCCACTTCTTCAAAAGCTTTCCAAAAAAAGGGTTCCAACTTTCTTTGTTTGTTTGAGGGGTTGTAAGAACATCAGTAGGAGTGCATTTGGAGATGTAAGCTTTCTCCCTGACACTGATCCAATATGATTGCTACAGTCAAAGAACAGTACACATAGGTGGAAAATGGCAGGAAAAAAAAGTTCCTACAAAATTATTTGCTATTGTGTTCAGACAAATTGGAATCAAACAGAAAAGCTTTTTTGTTTTTAAATCCTGTGGTGTATAGTATTTGGCTGAGGGACACGTCAGATTAGTTTGATACACATTTTTATTCACTCTTAACAAAAAAAATATATAGATTTGAGCAAAACTGAATGCTGACCTCGGTGTTTTGAACTTTGCTCACCTGATTTTTGAAATGCATGGTGAACAATACTAATGTGTTATGAAAAAAAGTGTTATGGGAATCTGGTTGAAGCTGACATTTGAGACATGGGACACAACATTCACACCAAGCCAAGGGAGCAGATTTTACAGCAATATAAACATGTTTACAGAAGTAAAAGTAATTAAAACTATACATTTTAAGGTTATACCTGATTTGCCTAACAAGAAACACCCTGTAGCTGTCTGGCATCAGAGGCAATATGATAAACTCTTTGTCTCATTCAAAGAACAAAACTTGAGCTCAGATTTCCAAAGTGGCACCTGCTGACAACAGGCCCCAGAACTCTGTAATAGAAATAAATAGATGAATAGATGAAATCGTGGGCACTAATTCCTATACCATACAATCTATGATTGAAAGGGTAGAGCATTGAGGTGTGCAACTGTTGCGCGGATGAAATTAAGATTATGACCTGGTATGAATCAGGCCTTTACAATAAATTTAAATGCATAAAAACGCAGCTTAAGCCTGATTTGTGACCTAAACAACAGATTTAACCTGCTTTAACTCATCATACCAAATCATCTCATGGACTGCACATTAACTACTGGATAAGTCAGCATCAAATGAGAGATCTTTGTTTATTTGTTGATCTTTCAATCTGATGCAGGTAAATGTATAGGTTGGAAACATCTGCCCCAAAGATGGCAAAAAAATATGATTTCTGTAATGCATTTTCTTTGCTTGTAATATTGGGTAAGTAAGACAAGTGGTGGCACAAAATAGACATGCATGTGGGTATTGTGGTCCAAAGCATATGAAACATAATGAAAAACTTAATATAGACTCAACCCTATGGTGAACAAGGCCATGTGATGAAAAATAGAAATAATAACCTACACCAAAAGTGTTCCTCCCAGTCAGAGGTGTTTATGATCAGCCTCCACATGCTCAATGTGCACCTGCATCTCTGTTTTTCTTATGAAATATCTGCAGTGAGTCTGCTGACCTTATATAACACTCTGCACAGCTCTGCTCAGTGCTGACCTGAGCTTAAGTCTTTCTTTAAGAATAACTTAAAGCACTTTTCTGGTCTGCAAACCTGACAAATGGCTATTGTCTATTGAACTTTTTATTAATGAGTTCAGGAAGTATGTTTGGCTCTAAAATGCAGCAAGAATACGTAGCTCTAAATGAACTCCAACTCTCACTGGATCAGGGTTAAATCTGACACAGTCACTTCATTCGTTGAACTGTCCCAAAACAAAGGGCATATTGAACAATTAAAATGACTAACTGGAATCTACCAGGGAAATGTAGATTATTATCTTGCTCATTACTTAACAGGTTGACTATGTAACAAGCCAAACTGCCAGCAACTTGGTGCATTCCTTTTAAAACTCACCATCTCCCACACACGCCCACACACCAGCCGCAACATTCTCACTAAATATACCACAATAACCAGAGCCTGCAGAGCAGTCATGCACATTTGGCATTGAGCGGGGCTTCCTTCTCCCACTCCACTGTACATGTTACCATGGGCTGAGCTCAGAAGGTTGTGCAGGGTGTTTAAGTCACCAACACCCAACAGAAACTTCATAAAGTCCACATATAAAACAGTTTCTTAGCTCTGCTGTGGAAGTTACAGAGGCTTTCTGCTATTTTTATTCACAAGGAAAAGTGTAATTTTACTGCCTTTCCATTTCAGTTTTGTTAGGGTTTTTTATTCAGTGCAGAGATTATAAGATCTCATGATGAAGAACAAATTAAAGGCTTTTTTGCATCAATATTAGTTGTCTAGGTGAGGTGGCTGATTTCCCCCTGCACAACCACATTCCAGCTATCAGCTTACAGAATTCCCAATCAGTATAAGGTCAGTGGGTCACCCTTTTTGTATCTTCGGTGTTAATGTCGTCTCATCTATGGGAGACCTGTGATTTACAAGAGCACACGTTCATTTTTACAGCTGTGGACAGTTGCAACCTCCACTGTGTCTATGTCCGCCCACTGCTCCTTGACAGCAGGCTGCTCATTAAAAAAGGTTTTTTATAGTTTCTGTTTCAGTCCACAAAATCTCACTGAAGTTACTGAAACAGAAATGCAACATAACTGAAAGATATAACAAGGCACGCGTATGTGAATTTCAGTATGTGTGAACAAGAAGTATCAGAAGTGTTGTTGACAATTTTGCTGTCAAAGCCTAACAGGGGGTAGAAGGAGTCCTTGACCTGAAGAGGTTGTGTTGGATAGATGGATGAAAGAAAAGTGCTTAGACAAGTTTCTGCTCTGTGAAGAACCAAATGTTGACTTTTTATTTTGATGCATAGCACCGAGTGTTTCCTCACATGGGAGAAAACGTAGGACAAGTAAAAGGGTCCCCGCTTATGAGCAGTGTTACAAAATTGGGCTGGTTTCCACCTAACCTGACTTCTTTTGAATACATTGGGCTGGTTGTTGAATTTGGGCTGCTTTTCACAACATTTAGCATCAACAAAATAGTTGCCATTAAATATTCTAGATTTACACATTTCAATTAACTTTGTTGTTGTTAAGCCATCGACATACAACAATGCATTTTCTGATCCCCCCCATTACCCTATTCACCTTGTTTTCCAGTGCTGATGTTAATGACATGGGCATTCCCTCATCTTACCCATCATTCATCTGTCTCCAGTCTTATCTCTGACAAGTTATTGGCACTGAAGCTGCTCCTATATTGTATAATTTGACTTCCATTAAATCATCCATATGCATATGTGCAGCTTTCTGTCCTTGTCTCCTGACCACGTCCTCTCGCTATAAATCTTCTCGGTGTTGGCCTCCCCACGTCACTCAAACATCACTTGTCTTTCAATGCTGCACAGTGCTGATGAGGTGTAATTCAATAGTGAGGAGACAGTCTGAGGGCAGAACACTGCAGGGCGCAGGGTCAGCACAAGACACGGGGCAACACAAAACCAAGACTGTGCCTGCTCATGCTGTTTGTCTCTTATATGTTCAAGGTGTTCAAAAGCAGAAGTAACAACTCAACCTGAAGAAAAAAAAACAATCCCAAGTGAGTAAAAAGAACGATTATAGAAGAAAAAGAGAGTTACGTAAGCTGTCAGTGTCCTGACAGGATAGAGCTTGACAAGTGAACAAAAGAATAGGTGAAACGAGATATGGATGCAGAGAAAGGGGGGCACATTTGTGTTTTGATACAATAAAGAGAAATCAGAGAAGATGATATGATGGATTAGGGATTAGGTTGACTGAGCTCAAACAAGAATGGCTTCAGAAATGGAAATGGAGTGAAGTGATAAGGATGTGGGACAAAAGGGTGAGGAAATACATAGACCTTAAGTATTACAATCCCTGCATGATCTTATAAGTAACTCCACATTTTAGGTGAGGCTGCAGAGATGTGTGTGACCACATGGGGACAGAGTTGCATTAAGATTCCAGCCTGAGAATCACATTGAGGTGTTCAGAGTTTCTGGTCTTTCCTATCTTGTTGGCAATATACAGTAGATGTGTGATTAATGTTTACAGTTGATCTCTTGATTAATTAATTGAACGGAAATAGTTCATTTTCAACAAGCAGAAGAGAAGCAACAAGAAAACAGACTAAATATTCAAAGGTTATGTTAATCATTCTCATCAGACTTTTAACAGGTCTGTGTGTGATCTATTTGTACAGCTCAGCATGCAATCATTTTCATGTCATGTCCGACCATGATACGACTGCTCTCAAATTACAGAAAATACTGAGAGGAGAAGATGTGATGGGACAGTGGGGGTAAATGGGGTGGGTGTGTATGTGTCTTTGCAGGCACCTTAGGAGACCTATCTCGTTCTAAACCTGGCTCATCTTACCGTCATCTCCAAACCTCTTTTCTCTAAAATCTGTCCTGTCTCTATCTCCTCTCCTCCTGCACTTTGCACTCAACCACCCTTTCATTCAGGTAAGACAGGAAATGAATATTTGATGTAACAGAAGAAAACAGAGGTTTGAGGGTCACACAAGAAAAAGCAAAGGGATTTCAGTCTTTGACTTTTCAACTGTTGTGGACAGAAAAGGAAAGTGATGACTGCAAAGGTTTCCAGGGAAAGCTGATGCTCCGTAATCGAAACAATTGCCATTTCTTTAAATAGACTTCCTCTCATAACTGGGCTGGATAGTACGTCATGATTTCTGTGAGTTTGAAGTTTGTTAACAACACAGATATGACACCAAGAATGAGAGCAACATCTCACCATAGCTGTCTACAAGGTTTGTTGATGCAAATTTAAGATTGAGATAGACACCCTGTAGTTGCTGAAATTTGTCTCTAAATATTATCAGTTATGATGTAATTGTAGCTTTCAGTACTGTTAATGTACTGTGCATTAACAGTACATCATATTCACCCTTTCACACATATATTCATACACTGATAGCACAATGTTCCACCTAAAGTGATTAAAAGCCCACTAATCTCATTGTCAGACCTAAAGCTATGCCATCAGGAGCCTCTTGAGGCTGAGCGTCTTGTCCAAAGACAGAACAGTGTGCAAACTGCAGAAACTGACTCTGCCCCGTCCTACCACTGTGGAGCCTCAGGCAGAGTCAGTTTTTCCCTGTACGTATGAATTGGTGCACCTGTTACTTCTAGCAGTTGTGTTAATTACTCAACCAGATGTATAAGTACTTGAAACCAGGGATAAAAACGGACAGCAAGAGGAGGAGTATGAGATTCCCAAGTACAGTCAAGAGAGTATAGATTCTTGTATGTGTAAAAGACAAGAGTATGGACTGTTTGCATAAGAGAATGCAAGTATTTAGTTGAGGGGTGTGTGTGTGTGTGTGTGTGTGTGTGTGTGTGTGCGCCTCAGAGGATGCCAGACTCTTTTCATCCCTGTAACTCAAATTCAGAAGTGTAGCCTTGGATTGTCTCTCCTGTTGTGCTGAGTCTCTTTGGAGCCTTCCTGAGAGTGACTGAGTTTTCATTCCTCTGGGTCAACCAGAGTCAAAATGTTCTTTGTATCTGCATGAATGTGTTATCTCCTACCAATGATCTGTGATTCCCCATCTCTTTGCATCTGAAGGTCAGACCTTTTGTACTGTTTCGACCACCCAAAAGATTCTCAGACACCGAATGTTTACAGCTAAAAGTCAGCTTTCAGCTTTCGCTTATTGCTAATCACTTTTGTACACCCATCCTGGCCTTGGTCTGCTTTCACATTCTCTCTTTGTATCTTTTATGTCCTCTCTCTTTAGCTGGCAAACTGACGATGACGGATCTGTTGAAGCCAGAGGACATCAAGAAGTCTCTTGAATTCTTTGCAGGTTTGTTTTATTCTCAGCAGAAGTAGGTCAACAAAGTTCAGAGTATGAGAAGCTACAGCTTAAGCACTAACATCACTTCCCCTTAAACCCAATCACCAGCAAAACTGTCCATGAAATTCACTCTTCTTAAAAAAACTATACCACATTATTCATTGTGCCCTCTTTGTTCTCAGCACTTAACTGATTTCTATAACATTTTCAACAGGTTAATGTAAAGGTGTATGTAACTGAAGTCAAAGTGAGCATCCTCTGTCTTGTACTTTGTAGGAGAGACGTTTGACCCTAAAAAGTTCTTTGATTTGGTGGGAATGACGGCAATGTCAGCTGAAAGTGTCAAGCAGGTCTTCATGGTTCTGGACGTGGACGGCAGTGGCTTCATAGAGGAGGAGGAGCTCAAGTGAGGACCAAAAGAAAAACCCCACAAGGACACAAAATAGAGGCTTCTTCATACAACACAGATTGTATAGAATGAGCTGAAAAACCATTTATGCATTGACATTGTGCTGAAGTGATGATTTTATGTACTTCACTCAGGTATGTACTGCAAGGCTTTTCAAAGGAGGGCAGAGAACTGACTGACGCTGAGACAAAAGCATTCCTCATAGCCGCAGACAAAGATGGAGACGGCAAGATCGGCATTGACGGTGAGAGAACAGAAGTGGAAGTATGTAAGAGAAAAATGTAAAGAAAGAAGATTTTATGAAGTCTGCAGGTTAGCATGCCAGTAAAACATGTTTTACTTTATCTCAAATACTCAGCTGGAGTGAGGAATGAAACCTGGATTTCAAAAAATGAGGATGCATCACATCCACCACAAAATTTCTATATCTTTAGAGTCCCATATACAAACTGCTCTGACTTGTTCTGGATGTTAAACATGTACATACACTGATGTTAAAAACAATATAATTCTGGCTTAACCCTCTGAATCCCCCAAAAAACAGGAGCAAAAAATACTTATTTTTAAATGACTGGCATTCATAAACATTAGTCCAATCCAAAAACTGGTATAACCATCAAATTCTCAAGTGATGTTAGCAACATGTCCAAACTAGATGGGACAGACACCAACATTTTATTGACATTGCTTTAATTTTCATGTCTGCTTTAAAAATATGCAGAAAATAAATTATTTCCTTTAGCCAAATTCTGTAAAATAAAAATAATTCTATGTTTTTTACTGATATTTAGCAAGCGCTGAATGTTGGACATAAACCCTATAAATGCACCTCAAAAATCTTTCAATTTTGCTTCCCATGGTATTGTCTTGCAGGTGTAAAATTTGTACTCAGAGCCACTTAGCAGTCAATCTCATTAGTGACAGAAAATGCTTTGCAGATTGATATGATGCCTCTGATTTAGACTGTAAAATGTGTAAATATTTGCAAGTGTAGGGACCAGAAATAGTTCATAAAGAGTAAATTACTTGTAGTTGGATGATGTAACAAATATTGCAGTTAGATGATGTACACTGCTCAGAGAACATGGTTCAAGTATTTTGTATAATTATTTTTATTTTGTTTTGTTGTATTAAAGGAACGTCACATGGTTAATTAGGTCTGTTAGATAGAGACACATTACACATCAGACCAGTCAGGTCACGTTTTTGAATCCACTGATGATCTTCCTAAGATTTGTCCATCCCATTAATAGGGTAAAGATTTTCTGGTCATAACTCCAGATGTTTTCATTTTTGTCTTCCAGAGTTTGAGACCTTGGTGCATGAATAGAGGATGGATGAACACCCCATTTTACTTTCTCCTCCTCTTCCTCCCTGCATTCATATTTTGTAACTGCCACTTTCAAACTCCTCTCACCTTCCTCGGGACCCTGAGCATGGAGTCAGACCAGGCCTGCTTTCTCCGAAACACTACAGAAGCAGAGCAACAGGGAGTTTCCACGAGGAGGCGTTAACAGGCACCAGTTTCATTTTTTATATATATTTAATCACACATGCTGTATGGGTTTCAGAATCATTTGAATGATTTCATGAAGATAGTCTGTGGTCTCAAAAAAGGTGGTGCTAGTGCTGTAGGTGTAGATGTTACAAAGACTTCTTAATTCTTAATTTTCTTCCTTTGTGTATTTCAGGTTGTGCTATTTTGTCTGATTGGTTTTACTTCTAGATGTTCACATATCAGTGCACTTTCCTCCCACTCCCTTTCCTCATCCACCTTTCCTCACCTCTCCTAACCTCACCGCCTCTTCATCCCTCTATCTTCTCCTCCTCCTCCTCATTCCCTGCCCCCGATCAGATGACGTAGTCAATAAAAAGATATATAAAGAGAGCTGTGAAGAGAGTAAGAAATGATAATTAAAGAAACCTTGAATAATATCTGTCTCTTTAATTTTTGTGGACACAAAAGCTAAACTCACATACAGTACAAGATCTGAACATCCCAAAACATGTCGCTCACTGGGCAATGAAGATAAGTTCCTATTTACAATTCCAAGGTAAGAGGCTGTCTGTGGTCTTGTAAGTGATTTAAAAGCATTGCATTGTTACTGCAAACAAATATAAAAGTGGCCCTCATGAACATGAGGTTTTTGTGTCATGTTTTGAAACAGATATGTGACTTTCACAACAGTTGTTGAGTTATGAATCATTTTTAGTGAGTGGCAACTGCAGCAGAAGATCACTGTCATATCTTAAAGGAATCATTCAGAGATTTTCTTGCTGAATTTACATCATGGTCCACACATTATACAGTGGACATATTTCCAGAGCCCTTGATAGAACAAGTAGGTGACCAGTTTCAAAATATCAAACTATTCCTTAAATAGACTAATCCATATAAAACCTGTAATACAGTACAAAGAACTGATGAATGAATGACTTAAAGGTTTAGGATTTGGATACTAAAATTTGAACTATAGCATTACTTCTGTGTAAAAGAAGTAATCACAATTTTAACAAGAACTGTACAAAATATCAGCTAACCCACTGATATCTTCAAGCTTAACAAAAGCCCTCACATTTTCAAGATGTCATTGTCTTCTCCTGAAATTCAAGAGAAAACTCCACACCCCCATCTGGCAGCCTGGCAGCGGTAACCATGCCTGTACATGCACTGGTGGATCAGAGGATCCGTGGGGCAGATCTGTCATTGGTCGTCGTGGGACGCAGCTTAACAGTGGCGAAAGGGTTTGTGCCTCTGAAACAAGAGCAGGGTGGAAAATGAAACACAACACCTCACAAGCTTGACTGCTTTTTGCCAACACAGATAAACCACATGCACACATGTATATCAGCTAGAAGAAGAGAAAACTAACACTTGACCCTAACTAGAGGTACATTTCAAATAAATATGCTTCATAGTCCTGATACATCATGGTCACAGGAAATCAAGTTGCAAAGTTCAAGTAGCAATGTTGAATACTGTCAATCTACCCTCCAACATCAAGCGTTAAAAAAAAAAAAAAAAACTACCAATGACTTCGCATTTTCTCAAATGTTGCAAAATCAGTTCACAAGCTGAAAAGAAATGTTTTAATTTGGTTCATGCTTAAAAATTCACTAAATCTGCCACCTAACGGTTTATCTGAATTTCTTGAATCCACAACAGTCTGTCAAATAAAAAACAGGTTCTGGTTGAATTAAGATAGGTTCAGTCAATTGATCCCTCCAATACGCCCAAGACTAGCCAAAAGATGGTTTCAAGGATACTTAATGTGTGGAGTAATTATCTTTGAGATTACCTGGGAAACAGTGGGTTGTCAGGCTGCCCTTGAGGCGACAGTGTCTTGGAAAAAATAAGATGGCAAATGTCAACAATATAACTGACTAGGTTTCTTTTTTGCCTTGTGTGGTTACTTTATAAGGATCCAACAAGAAGAACATGCTTGAACTATCCTTTGAGCTTAGCTATGGTCATGGTGACACCTGTAGTACCTGAATATCAGATGACTCCCCCTTCCTTTCAGGGAGAGGAGAGATAGGTCGAAAATCCACTGAGCTCCTTCTTGTACTCTGGCTTGGAGGTGGAGGAGGCGGTGGGGGAGGAGGTGGATGTGGATGTTCGTTGTAGGTTTTTGTCTGACCTGGCTTTGCCTCCACAGAAAACTCCAACTTCTTCTCAGGGAGAGGCGAGATCGCCCGTACGTCTACAGAGGCCCTGCGGTTGGGTGTGGCTGGAGGTGGAATATCTCCGTAGCTCTTACTTTCTGATTTGTCAGTGTCCACAAGGTTGTTCATGCTGTGGCTTCTTACAGACCCGCCACTGAGGTGTCAAAATTGAGCAAATATTAATTTTTTAATGATTTTAAGACAGGAATCTGAAAAATGAAAGATTACAAAGTCTACTTCGGGAGTTCCCCCAACACAATGGAGTCAATACATTTTTTTTAAATCTACCACTTAATTGCTGTATAACATCAACACATGGATTTTCTGCTGAAGTTTGCAAAGCAAAGTCCCTAGATTTCCCACCTTGTCAATAAATTGCTGGAGAAGTCCTCAATAGGGGCCACATATGCAGCAGGGAACCAGCCTTGACTAAAAAGACAAGAAAAATAAAGTAAACAGCAAACAAAAGACTCAGAAACCAGTTTTCATACTCAGAGTTAGATTGCATCTCAGAGCCTGAAGAAGTTGAAATAGAAAGCTGTTTGCTGATACTGTCTATGCTGTTAATCAATTTCCTGAACTCAACCTTATTATTTGTGAGCTGCAAAGATTTCTCATTTCAGAGACATATGTATGTTCTTTGTGTTCTCTGAGCCTCGAGACAAGACAAGTGAGCTGTTTGCATTGACAGGCATTGTGGCTGTATGACAGAAAACTTGTGACAGTTGAGTTTTATAGTTTCTTTTGTAGCACAATAATTAAAACGATTTCTCATGCCTGTTGTAACAATGAAATGTCCTTGTCAATTATGAAAGGACTGGGGACAGAATGTTGCAACTGCTTCTCTTTGAAAGGGGTATTATACAGGTGCAGACAAAGAAAAATATCAAAGCTTATAAACACATGATTTTCTACTTCAGCCACCCACCGGAGGCTGCTGTCCGTGCGTCCGTACAGCCAGCCGTTCCGTGGCTCCTGGACCAGAACGGTGATGTTCTCCCCTCTGTTGAAAGGTAAAAGCTTTGGATTGGATGAGGAGGGGTGTGACACCAGGGCCCTCATAGTTCTGCCTCCACCCAGACCCAAAGATTCCCCAACTGAGCTGGAGCGAGAGCGGCTTGAAATGGGAGACGGTGCTGAAGGGGGGGACAATGACGGAGGAAGAAATAAGGTGAATAAAAGGAATGATGAGGAGGTGGATGTTTGGCAAGAGGGTTGTTTGACATAATGTTTGACAACAAGTTATATCCACAAGATAAAACTAGAGTATATTTACAAAGAAATACAGATATCCAGCTTCCTCATAAGTTCCCCAAATAATTTCTTTGGCCCACCTCTAGAGGGCACTCTGCCCAATGCCTGCTGCTCCCTCCTGGCCCAGGACATGTCTTCATCTCTCGCCACTGTTTGTAGCAGGGAGCTCACTGAACCCCGCAGCTGGGGAGAAGCCACAAACAGGTGGGTTAACTACTATGCCAACTCAGTATGAAATTTTGATAGAAAACAAGCAGCATAGGATTCTTTGCTGTCTGATAGAAAACAACAGAGCTGGGAGCATGCTCTCCTGACTGACAACTGTCAGTCAATTGATAAGGAACAATGATATGATCAATACTGCAAAATTTCAGGTAAATGATTTAGTGTGCAAAGTGATAAGTCAAAACTTCCACCTTTACAAAGATAAAAGTGTTGAGTAAGTTTTAAGACTGTCAGGGAGATAAACACTCTGGTAAATGATTATTATGTTTCTCTGGACTGTCTTATATGAACAGATATTTCTAAAGTTTGCTGACCCAAAGGGAAGAAAATATTACAAACATCTTTCACTTGAATTCAGTCCAGCAAAGCGGCCTCTGAGTAAACAATAAAAATCCTTACAATGTACTGAGAAATTAAGAGCTGAGCTCCTGGACCTCAGTTCCAGAGCAGAAAGGAAAAACCAGGGGAAGCTTCCCACTTATGTTTAATAAGATATTACAGCTATAAAACAAGAAAATAACACATCAAGGACTGTTTCCCTGCCATCCACATGAAGGAAGCAGATTTTTTTTTCTTTGAATAATAGAAAGGGGGAACTATATATTTGTTTATGGTAGTTTCAGCATGGCACAGTGATAACAGGTTTCATGAATCTTGTCACTGCAGCTATAAAACTGGTGCAGAATTTCAAGCCAGTATAGCTTTCTTCTGGTGCGTGTGAGGAAAATATCACCAGCTGTAAAAACATTTTATCAAAATCACCGCAAATATATCACCACCAATGGATACCTCTTGATCCAAGTGGGTGGGAGTTCGAGGGCTAGACCCCCTGGTGTCGTTCACTTTCTCCTTCCATCCATCTGCCTTTTGCTGCAGAGATGCACCAGTCTGAAAACAAACAAGAGGTGAGCCTGATCAGGCAGCAACAAAATGAACAGACACAGTTAGTTCATAAGACCACTGACGATTAGATATAGATTTCATTATATACACAAACGCTTAACATAAGTGGACTAAAAATGGGTTTGTAGCCTGGTGTCTTGTCAAGTTTGCTCATTTTCACTATGAACTGTGACTTTATTGAGGTTATTAACATTCTATTTCAAAGAAACTACAGTTTTCCTAATTTCCAAAAAACAACTTGACTGTAAATATCTTGGACAGCCATTTCTGTAGTAAAATCCCTGCTGTTATTCTTTCTCTACCATTGTCAGCAAACCAAGGATTGGACTTTGTTGCAATGTTAGCTACAGATGCATTTTACTCTTGAGGGCTTAACCACAGAGAAAGAGAGCTGCTCTGGTCTGTTCATTTGATGTGTGGTGATAGTATACATGTGTGTGTGTGTGTGTTGCTGTACCTTATTTATAAGGAAGAGCAGTGACTGTGTAAGACCGCAGTGTTTCTCTGCAAGAAAGCGATACCTTCTCTCCTCCTCCTTGAGGATCTCCTGCTGGCTCTGTCTCAGATACAACATGTATTCACTGTTCTCCTAAATACACAAAGAGAAAACAGACCAAACAGGAAATAAAAGAACGTTCAAGGCGTATTGCACTATTACTAGTACATTTGGTACAATATTATGTATCTCAGTGAGTGTGACTGTGCTTGGATGTTTTATTTGTGTGTACGTTCACATAACTACCAGAGAATCTCTGTAAGCTCCTCGTCTGAGCTGTTTCTCTAAATTCTCTGCCTGGTTCCTCACCTCCAGCTCGTACACTCTGCGACTCCCCTGCAGAACAGGAAGCAAGTTTAATCAAACATGTCCTATAGCAATGAACTGACATTTTCCTGAATGAGTCCACAACCTGATATTTCCAACAAAAACATGACTTTACACAGTTAATAATTATACCCAGTGCTGTATAATAAAAACTTGACGCCAGTTTCATAGGAAATGTTTCAATGTATTCTGCAAAAATAGCCTGACATATGACATTCATATAAGCTTGTCTTGATAAAAAAAGTAAAATTTTGTCTGTGCCAACCAGAATGAGTGGACATTTCAGGTTAGTAGCATTTCTCTTGTCTTGTGGAAAAATTCTGTTATATCAAAAACTACTTTCTAAAAATAGAAAACTCAGAAATAATTGCACTTTTTATTTGCACCATGAATTAATTTTCAAGTATCTTGAAATCTCAAAACAGAATAGTAGATATATAAGCACAAATTTCTTCCTCCTGCCTCTTGAAAGCTTACCTCAATGTACTCCTCATCCAACTTGACATTTTTATCCATGGCCTGCAACACCTCAACCTGGAACCATCGAAACTGCAGCAGAAGAGTGCACAACAAAAAACATTGCTGAAACTGTCAAATTGTTAAAATAGATGCTATCAGATTGTGCTTTTTACTAATGGAGGTTTAAAAATACTCAGGCCAATGTTTTATTCAGAGGCCATAGTTTTCTGAATCACATCACCTAAAATTACAGCAGGTATCACAATGAAGACAAATGAATAAGTGAATGCTGACAGGAACTTGTGTCCCATAAGCCTTTGTGTAGGACTGAGCTTCGACCTGTTCTTCACTGTGTATTGAATAAACACATGTACTGACCACTCCCTCCATTTCTGCAGTGAGTCTCCGCTGGGTTTCTGATATCTGGATCAAAACATCTCCTGTTGAAAACAAAACTTCTCAATTAAATCTGTATTTCTTTGATTCTTCCTTCACACATAACAAAATCCAGCATAGCTGTCGTGATTTCAAACATCAAAAGCAAAATGGTAATTTAACATAACTGACAGTGTTTGAAATCTTATGCATCACTTTGACTCAATAAAACACTGCCCAGGTCATCTGGAGATTAATCAAACCAGCTTGGCTGTCAAGATAGTGGAAAGTTAGCTTGTTCTTGATATAATTGGTACCTCTGGTCCTGTGTATGGCCTTAGACTGTAGTCGAGCTAATGAATTGAGAGCAGCTGAAAGACTGTCCACATTTATAATTCAAACGCTGTCATTCAATAGGGCCTCCTGGTCACGCTGTGGCTCCCTGACCTTCTCAGTTAGCCATCCACATGTGTGCTGATGGGCTAGCACTGGTGTTAGGAGCCCACACACTCTGTGTGGGAAAGGGTTAGCATAACAAAGCTATCACACGTCCTCTGTGTTGGAGTGAAAGTGAGGCTAGTGGAAAATCGTGCTCATGCATGCTCTCAGAATGAGGCATAATAACACACATAATGGGCAGAGGTGTAGTATCACTGCAGGAAGTAATTTTAGCAGTGAGAGAGCTTGGTATTTTTCAATGGCAAGGCTTGACATTAACTTGGTAGGACACTGTGCTACCTCTAAAGGACATTCTGTGTCAGTGTGAACACAATAAATTGAGGGTGAAACCTGTAATGGAGAGACTGAATAATCACACACACATAAAACACACACTCACCAAGAGAGCGAGATGAAAGTGTGTGGAGGGCCTGGTCACCCATCTTAGCAACCGCGCTGAAGTAGGCCTCACTGCAAACAGCTAATGCTAAAGTGGGCACAAGCACAAAAAAGCAAAGTAAACCAAAAGCTTTTGTTTAAATAAGTTCACATTACAAAATATGATCCTATAAATGCACCACAGCCAGTTAAAAAATACCTGATTAAGTCAGCAATCTTGCATTTATGGATCAATAACCTCTGCTTTCAGTGCTGACATATGATATGTTATTTGTTCAAGGAAAAGCCCCATGCCAGTGACTATAGTTTTACCATCTGGCCTTGATGCCCTGTGACTGATATCTTTTACCTGTTTTATCAGGCAGACAGATGCATTGCAAATACCTGTTTAAAAAAGACTGGTGGAAGGTAGACAGGAAGGACTACTGAAAGAGAAAAGGGTTCTGGGCTTCATGTTTGTAGGAAAAAATAATAACAGTCCTGCCGAATAGAAGAACCCCTTTACAACTAGATAAACATCAATTATTGTGTTATAATATATGCAAACCAAAGAAGAACTGTTAAATAGTAAGTTTTATCATATTCTTTAAAAACACATCTATCAGTGTAAATGAAGGTTAAAATGACTTAGTATTGGTGCTCACACACCCAAGACTCCCCTCCCAAACTTACTCACCTTGAAAAGCTTTGACGTAGCTGTTTCCTAAAGCAACAAGCTTCTGGAGGCCAGGATTGAATTGCTCCATCAGGTTCTACAGTAACACAAACACAGACATTCACACAAACCATAATCTGAAATTTTGATATATTCAGATATTCAGTCAAGTCCGTCATGCAGACTGTAAAGTAAATGTCTTTGTACACTTAGACTCCATATATTGTGAACAATTCATGAACAGACACCAAAAGCAGAGAGAATAGAGATGATAAAAACTCACCACATAGACAGTCAAAGTTGATCTGTGCAGTTGGTCACTGGTGGCTCCTGACATGGTAACCAATTTAAAATACAGTAGTCACTTCAAACAAAAGAAAAGGTCTCAAAAGAGACAGAGAGAACTTCTGCAAGGACTCTGTATTACCATTCAAACTTCTGATAAGACTCCTTAGGCGTTTCTCGTCCTCTCTATACGAAGTGTTAAAGCAGACAAAGTCACCTTCACTGTAGTCCTACTGTTGCTGCGGTTGTTCAAGACTGATGACACCTGTCTGATAGAAAGATAGTGCTTTCTTCCCTCTACTCTTTTCCTCTGTCACTTGTTAACAGGCTCTTTTAACCTACTTGTCATCAGGAGTTTTCGTGGAAAGAACGAGGGAAGGGAAAAGGGAGCAGGTGCCATTGATACGGCCGGGGCAGGTGAATTATTGATTGAAGTTCTGAAAGGAAAGGAGAAGGGGAACAGCCAGCGGCCCAACCAGCTGTGACGTCGACTCACACCTGAGGGACCCCAACTGTGGTGAAAGAGCGATCCCCACACACCATAAGAAAAACATGCTTTTTGACTCTTTAGTGATGTGATGAAATCATACATACGGGTTTGCTTCATAGGGCTGCCCCATCAAATATGTATGAGCTATAGTATACTGGATACATATAGTGCACATGAAAATTATATGAGAAACAACTCTTATGTGTATTACCACACTGATGATTGAAAGCTGCTGTCTATTATTCCAGCATTCAATCATAGGAGGTGAAGGCTTTTGAAAAAAGGTGCAAGAACAATGATGCAATTCAACATTTATAGTGTTTTTATGCATTGTTTTAAATTTCACTGCGGTAACAAAAGTGTAATTCAACCACTCCTCTATTCCTTCTAAATCTACACAAAGACACAAATTAAACAAGGAAACCAATCTGACTCATTGAATATAACTTAAAAAGGCATAGATATTTCTCTCATATTTGTATTTGCCTCCTAAGTCATAACCTGACATTATATTTAAGGTACAATTGTCATAGATCTGCTGTGTGCTCAAAGCCGACTGTTTTCAATTTTACTCACGACTGTATTTCAGTATTTTTTTGAAAATGTCACATTCAATTTTAAACCTAGTCTACTGTTGCAAACCATCATTCTGTTTTTGACTATCAAGGACCGCACCATCAACAAGATGGAATGTGACAATTATTCATTGAGTGAATTGGGAAAATTACTCTAAATATAATGTTGAACTGCTAACTGTTGCTGATTTGGGACAGCTTAAACTACTTGAAAAAGAGAAATGGAACAAATAGGAAGACAAAGGAAGGAAGGGTACAGATGTGACAAGAAAAGGGGGAAGTTTGGATTAATAAGAAAGCCAAAAAAGAGGTTCTTGAGGTGTGGTCCTGCAATACAGCAACACTGAATTCAGTAAAAAGTTCAATTTTTTTCCCCATTTCAGTGCAGGTATTAGAGTGACTTTTTTGTAAATTTTATACTCATGAATCCTGACTAATGCTTGAAATTCTAAATCAGTATTAGCTGTTGTCTTTTTGAGTAAGAGGTTTTTTTTCTGTCGCCAAAACTGCTGACAAGGACTTACTTTTCTAGACAGGATGTGTACCTGTATTTTTAAATACCATAACATGAGGAAAGACCCATCTGTCTGACCCAGCAGGCATGTCCGTGTCCTTTAAGTCGTCAAAGAATACTTGATCATCACCACCACCACCCTCAGCAGATGTTTTGAGGCAACGATCCACGGTCTCCAACACAGTTTTTAACCGTCGATCCAGGGCAGCGAGATGGGGCTCTGACAGCAGAGGAGCCACTTTGTGAAGTGGGTCAAGGGATAGTGAGGCCCTCATGACGTCACTGAGACGATACTGTGGCAGAGACAACAGACGCAGGCGTAGCCAGGTGGAGCGACGGATTCTGGAGAAATAAAAATAGTGAAAAAAACAATGTGACTTGCCTTTACAGCAGTCACTGAAAATCATTCAAGGTGAAGCCAATAAACTTTAACTGCTGTGAGTTAAATAGGACTCCAGTCTAAAGAATTGGAGTGAAGATAAGGAGTATTCCAAGTCAATCATTCTGCATGTACCTGCAACACTGCTCCAGAGGAGTCAGGATAGATGGCTCATCTTTGGAGTGACGCCCAAATCTACAACAGGAAGAGATTCAGTGTCAGCCAAGTTACATCAATACAACCCAGAGAATCAGTAATGGAATAGAATGGAAAAGATATACTCACGCTCGACCATTGTCAAGGTGAATCAGGAAGGTGTTGTTGCCAAACTTCTCAAAAGTTTCATAATGGTGCCTGTCCATGTTACCTTCGGGAACGGAAAACAAGTTTACCAAAAACAACAACAAAGGTTTTTTCCATCTTTGGAAAACTTTCTGATGGAAATACTCTTGGATAGAATACATACAGTTAAAAATGTGACGTTCAATACTTTAATTCAGAAAATGCTTTTTTGAGCAGCCGTGTATAGCTTTTTAATGAGTTTACACTAAAGGTAATACATTTTCAGTGACAACGTTGTCAACTTATTGTTGAATGCCGATTAGTAAGAAATACTTGCAAAGTCCATGGATGAAATTTCAGGTAAGCTTTTCAAATGAAATGCCTTTTGACAATAACAACAAAATGTCAAAGCATAATGATTCCCCAGTTTTTAAAATCCTAAAATTGGAATGAGAAATGGACTGACATCGTGGTTAATGCTTTGAGAATAAGCTCAATCACAAAACTGCTACAGATGTACATTATGACTTGACATGCACATTTTAATGAAATATGACAAATGTGAAATACAAAAAATACATCATGAAACAGTAACATATGGGTACACATTCTCATGTAGGCAGGGCTCTTTATGAAAAACAGATGTAACAGAAATTTCTTCTCTTATTCAGAAATAAGAGTTATTTTACATGTTAAAGTATCAGCCTGTCCCTCCAGAGCAGCTTTAATTTGCTAGTTTTAGTCAGAGCACGCTCACAAGTCTTACCCTCCTCAAACTACACAACAGTGGATTTAGCTTGACATGAAGAGGTACTGTAGTGATAATGTTTACATCTGTAAGCCCCCAGTTTCCATTCTCCAAGTCTCTATCCAGGTAGAGTGGGCAGTGATAGAGAGGTAGCTGAGGGGTACTTGATGCAGAAGCCTGGGAAAGCTGAGCACTCCTCATAGCTAAACTTTTACCAGAGAAAGTATTTGTGCTTCTGACTTCAGCCTTAACACAAACAAGAGGGAGTGGGCATGGATGAGGAGTTATTCTGTCTTGTATGGCTCCATCCCACGATGCACCTCGTAGCTCTAGGCCACACAAGTACACAACATCCATGGGAGTTAAGATTGAGTATGTACTGTCATTTAGAACCTGGAGGGAGGAGAAAAATCTGCAGCAACTGAAATAGCAAGAGATTTTCTTTTCATCATCTGGTTTACAAACTTGAAAGGTCAATTTGACATTTCATTTGTATGCTTTACCTGAAAATGAAGGACTATGTCGTTGACATTTTTGCGTTTTACTCGAGCAGCCTCTCTTGTGAATGCCACCAGAAAGCCTCTGGCATTTTTGAAAGCAGATAGCCGATAGGCACTGGGAGGATCTGAAGTGTCGAGGTGCAAGAGGTAAGAGCTGAGTAACTCTGCCCTCCTCTCCAGGCGGGACAAGTCAGTGAACTCGAGAAGGGAAGTGAAGGTTGGCGTTCTGTATTGAACGGGCTGTTGGAGCTGTGAGAGGAGCAAGGACACCCAATCGATCAGTTCATCCCACTCACCCTGGAGGAAGTCACAGAGGGGACTGGTAGAAACAGCCTCTGAATTTGAATCTGTGCAGCTTTTCTTCTGTGCAAGATAACTTTTCAGAGCTTGCAGGTGGTCTCTGGCCTGGCTGTACTCTGGCAGTGAGGCGGGTTGGTTTTGCTGGAGGCACAAACTGCGTACGGTTCTCACAGGAGTCTGGGAGCTTTGAAGTAAAACATTCAAATTATGGCTGTTGACCTTTTTTATCTCAGCTACCACTTCACCACTGAAGCCAAGCATGAGGGGGTCATTTATGTTGGCTGAATCCCTCTCCAGTATCTGCAGTACAGCTGACAAATCTATGGAGAGCCACGTAGTCATAGTCAATACATTGTGCTTACATAGAATACTTTGTTTCATTTGCATTTTAATCCTTCAATTGTTTTTTTTTTTCGCTTCACTGCCTAATCATTTAGACTATTTGGTGTGTATTATGCATATTGGTGTTACCAAAGTTGCCAGGTTCAATAATGTCCAAGAGAATGTGTGGCCCACTGCCTTGGAGAGGAGACTCTTTGCTGAAGAGGGTCTCTGCTATGCTCTCCAACACCATCAAATCTGCAGAGTCCATTACATGGCCACCATGCACGAGACTGACTATGAATAAAAAGATACAAGCAGGTCAGAGGTTGGAGTGATTGGCATAGAATGACAGTATTGTGTGTTATAGCTTCATCACCTGCTATGTTGTACAAAGCTTGACTCTTATCACCGCAGAGACTGGAAATACTTAAGTGTGCATCCATCAAAGCTAATAAGTCATTCTGGCTCCTTCAAACAAGCAAAAACACAAAGGCATTCAGTATTTGTAAAGTATAAACACAGTTATTCAGGTCATGGACTTCATGGTTTCGGTTTATACAAATATCTTGGCATGAGATAATACCTCTACCATAAATCATCTCAAAATACAGTAAGTTGTCCCATTTCCTCACCAACTGTAGATTCTCCCTTGGCTCAAGTATTTATATCCCTGCCTCTGCAGCAACACTGAGTGGAAGATGGCACAGCGGAGGAGGAACTCCTTGTTGTCTGCTGTGACTCCAGACAGTAATTTACTCTGTATGATGGATGCCACTTCTCGAAAGGAGCAGCTCAGCTCCTCCTCCAGATCCCAGGGCGAGTCACAAACCAGAGGCAAGGCACAGGCTCGCACAGCAGCTGTTTAAGAAAAAATAAGGGTAATTTTTGAACATGGATTCATCATTATAACAAGAGTATTCAAAATGGATGCAGAGTTCTATCACAAACCAGCAAAAGAAGGTTGTGTGTTTGAAAGCTACGTGTTGTGTTTAGTGATAGAAGTGTATTTACTTCAAGGTTTATATGTGCAAGTAAGTGGTGAACGTGATGTTTAAAAGTCATGATCAGACGAATGAGCTCCTGCATTCACAGGACGGAAATACTTGGTGGTGTTGGTGGTAAAGACTGGCTCATCCCACAGACTGCAGCCATGCTGACTGACCTCATTAAATAAAAAACACCTACCTGGTATCGAGTGTGATGCATATTCTTGAGTTATAAACCATAAACGAAAGCCTGGGTGACTCAGGCTTTGCTCCTCTGCAAATCAAAATGTCAAGAAGATACATAGATACAGAGATTTGGAGGGAAATTGTGCTTGAAAATCTGTGATGATATCAAAAATCTGATTCTTTATGGACCACTTACGTCTTACAGGTGAGACCAACCGACAGAGGTGAGCCGTGACTTCTTTATCCCATTGTTCCAACAGGTGACAGTTATTGAAAACCAACCAGTGGCCTTCATGAACAGTTTGTTGCAGCATTGAAAGAATCCTGTCTCTGTCCCAGAGAGCCCCAAAAGAAATTACATTGAGCTGAATCTGGAAAAAATATTGAAAAAAAGTTATACATATAAAATACAAGTAGACTTTCACATATTCATTAAAATACGAATAAAAATAAACTGTGTGATACCTCCTTTGTTTCTGCAGTACAGCGAGCCAGTTTGCTGATTAACGCTAGAGGCTGAATGCTTGTCCACTCATCTCCATTTCGTCTGGGCAATGTCAGGATGATTGGACCTTTGTGTTTAGCTAGAAAGTGGAGCAGTGCTTTGAGATTCCCAGTGTGAGGGGCCTCAGTCTTATGTATCTGACCAGGAAGGAATGGAAAGTAGGTGGCCATGGCCTCAGCGAGTCCCTCTAGACTGTTTGGGATTATAGTCTTCCACAGAAGAGCTCGCTGAAGCACAGATAGATGGGCGTGAGAGCGACATGGAACAGGTCCTGCTACAGTAGAAGATGGGAAACGGAGGTACTCCTGCCATTGTGTACAGTAACTGGAGAGAGAGGCAATCAACCCTTCAAAACCTGGCATCTTCTCTAAGCAGAGGAGCTCTGTGTAGGTATGAGGGGGTATCCATGATGGCAGATCACTAGTGGATGGTGATGCAGAAGGAGGAGAGAGACAGGCTTTTATATCTGTTGTAGCACCCATGTCTTCAAGGCCCCTGATGAAAGCCACCCCCTCAGCCTCAGAGCACAGATGGTTGTGTCTGAGCAGAGTCACGGACACCAGCAGCTTCAAAACAGAAACATGATTCTTAAAGATGAGAGGCCGGTATTGGAGGAGCAGCTGGGTTACCATCCTGTTTGTGGCTTCTGTTATTACTTCCTTTGGCACTTTCCCAATTTTATATGGCACCAGTGGCCTATCCTTCACAATCAAGGCTTCTTGCATAACTGTGAAGAAGTTATATGGGGTAAAGTGGTAGGCAGGAGAGAGACGGGACACCCCCTGCAGAGCTCGATAGAGGTCAGCAGCCAGCCTCATTAACTGTCGGGGCACAGCCAGCAGAGACTCATGGTACTCCAACACATCACTCAGCTGTTGGATGTCAGCCTGCACTTTTTTTATCTTTGCTTGACAAGCAGCCACACGGGAGAGAGAATCTGAGTCCTTCAAAAGCAGAGTGTTACACTGCAGGATGTGGTCTAACAGAGAATCCTAAGAAAAAAAACATTGTAGTCAACAGATTTATAGCAGCTGAACACCACATATTAGAGTGATTAATTTGGTATGACGGCTTTTAGTACGGACAATAGACCAAATGTAGAGCAAATTAAAAATTGCTTAACTGGGCGGATATTTTAAGAATTTCAATATAGCCAAGTCTATCAATGATTTTGGTGCATGGTTAACGAGTGCAGAGTCACATGGCTCGTTATAACCCATGTGTACACTTTATATGACTATAAAGATCTCGTCACCTCTTCTGATGCCAGTTTCTCATACAGCGACTGTTTGTCATTCTGGAACCGCAAGTGCTGACTCAGCAGCTCTTTACATTCAGAGTGCAGCAGCTGTGTCAGCATCAGCTCCTGGATCTCTTCTGAGCTTAGGGAGAGGTCGACCACGCCTACCTGAGCAAGGATGGACGGATGAATCTCTACGGAAATAAAGCAAAAACACGAGGTAAACCACTGCGTTCAGATGAGCCTGTGGAGCTTATTCTGAATTTGATAATCCTATGAAAGAAATCAAATATGCTGTCTTGATAGTCTGTTGGACAATCTGTTAAAAGTTACTAGTATACAGAGTAACACTTACAGGTCTGAATACTTCATTGTGCTAAGGTGTCAATTACATAAACTTTGTTTTCATTGATTTGAAATTTTTCCTCAATTTAAAGATAAACCGGTGAAATTTTTAAAATACTGTCCAAATATAATTTCAAAATAATTCACAACTGGTAAGTAACTGTTTTGTTTAATTTCTTTGAAATTCCTCTGAATTTCAAGGTAACTAGGGGACGATTTGTGAATAATATATTTTAAATCAAACCACAATTTACCACAAAATGCATGGAGAATCACCCCAACATCACTCTTTTATCATATTCTGCTATTTTAAGAGAGGCAAATGCTGATTTTTGGAATACTTTTTGAGTAAAAGAAAGTTAGGTCCACAATTAACTATGAGTCATTCCCTAATTTTCCTCTTCCAACTTCAAAATTTGGAGGAAATTTAAAAGAAACTAGAAAACAGTTACTTGCCAATTGTGATTTGCTTACAGTTAGATTCAAACATTATTTTAAAGAAGTTACATGCTTATTTTCACACAGTTGTCGTAAAATAAGAAGATAATTTTAAATAAATTAATAAAAAAAAATTTAATTGGTTTTTCTAATTATTTCCTGATTGCGATGAAATTTGCAGACCCGTTAAGTGCTATTGTAATCTTTGACAAGACTTTTCAAAGCTATAGGTACAATGTTTTCTCACCATGACTCAGCATTTTGGCAGGTAGATTTGTGCTAAGGACAAGGCTGAAATCAGGGTGGGCTGGCTGGGTGTTACATTTAAACCTTGTAGAGCAAGAAACCATAGAACGAGCCAATCTGGCTAGAAATGATGGACTGGGAACTGCGCGTTCCACATCGGTTACCATGACTTTTAAACCTGTAAACACAAAAGTTGAAGCAAAGAAGGATGAAAAATGATCAACTTAGAATTCAAACAAAACTTTCTGTCAACTATGTGTGATATAAGGCTCTGAGTTATAACTGTCGTCACCTTTGACTGCAGCCTGGTCCAGCTTGTTCAACAACTCTGTATCATCAGCACAAACCACAATCTCACATTCTGTTTCCCTCTTGAGCTTAGCGTTGACCCCTGTGGAGCAGGTGTCCAGTCAAATGGTCATAAATCTTTTGAAGAATGCACTGATCTACTAACTAGGGACCTACCTGGGTTGAACCACCTTTGAGAGTTCATGTCTACTTGTTGCTGGGTGTCTGTTAGTAAAGGCCAGTGCTGAACCCAGGCCCTCCTGCAACCCCACAGCAGCAGATCCACAATCATCCTGTCAGAGCTCCTTCTGGCATCCTGGCAGATCCCAAGTGTCTGACTCACTGGCAGCGTCCGAGACACAGGGATGGGGAAACCAGGGAGGGCATGAAAAGATTCAGTGTCAGAGTGTGTAAACAGAGAAGCCCGGGGATCCTCAGGATTTAGTCTGATGCACCCCGTCTGACAAAGCTCTCTCCACTTGCTCAGCAAATCTTTGCGTGTATCAGGAGCAAAAGGGCCCAAATAAGAAATGACTGCAGCCAAGGTAAGGGCATCTCCAGGCAATGTTTGGTTATCTAACTGTGCCTCCTGCAGGGAAATTAAAGGAAGCCATACGAAAATATATTATTATGAGCAAAATGATGAAGCAACATGCAGCATTCATTTAAGTCACCTGTGCAGCAGCCTTCAAGCCTTGTGAATTTGTCTTCAAGAGCTCTGCTGCTTTGGCAGCCTCTCTTTCTAATTTTTCAGCCATGTGCAACTCTGACATTTGCTCCTCCAGTTCTTCTTGAATCAACTGCAGCTGATGCTTGACATCCTCAAGACACTGAGCTGCATCTACCTTTAGCTGTGTAGCCAGGTAGAGCTTTCCGCGAGACTCTCTTTCTAATTGCTCCTTGACCAGTAGATCTCGCTGAACATAGCAGCACTCATACACAGCCTGGACCCATCGACATAAGGATTCACAGGCCTTGCTCACCTCTCTTACAGACTCAGGCACAAACTGGGGACTGTGAACAATGTGGCCGAGCAGCAGCAGCTGCTCATTTGTCAAACTGTAGCGGTCAAAAAATTCTAATTCCTAGGAGACACAAGCAGAGAAACAGTCACATAATGGTCCCCTGCATTGCTGTATGGAAAACAGCTAAACCATTGCTGATGGTTAAAATTTTTTTGCAAGATAAAGTTGGATTTAATTTACCATTAAAAGGTATACAAAATAAAAACATTTTTCCCACACACCTGGAAAAAGTTAGGTTGTCCAATTAGCTGTTTAGCTGACTCCCAGCCGGATGGACGATCAAAAAGCAAACAAATGGCATCCATTATTTTCACAACCCCATTGGGTGGGTCTCTGTAGTGGCGCACCTCCTCCAGGTCAGATGGATTCAGAAAATTCAGAACTTTGAGGCCAGACATGAAAACCGGGATCACCTGAGACAATAGTTTATAGACGATAAGCTTATTTTCTGTGATACCGCATTTACATGTGGATTGATGAATGTTTTGAGGGGTCTGGGTGTAAAGTTTAAAAAAAGCTGAGATTTCAAATATGATGAAAAACTAAGGAGATTTTGAGATGGGATGGACTTGGTATCACTGCATTAATTATATCATTCTCATCCACACAACTTAAGGCAGGTTTAAATAAAAGAAAAACTGTTAAACTGCCTGAGGCGAAATTCACCATTTCTTCCATCTGATGTAGTTTGTCCTCTTCTTCAACACATGTTTTTTCTGCCTCTTCCAGTCGGCTCATCTGGTAATCTAAAGCACTGAGGAGATCCTTTTCATGCTGCATGGAAGAGTTTTATGCAGATAATTACGCAGGTAATTTGTAAATAAATAGCAGGGCTCATAGAGTGCACTGAATTCATGTATTGTAAGTTTTACGGCATATTTGATCATTTTCATCTTTGCTGAGAAATTACATCTTGTGGCATGTCAATTGTGGTTGCTACTGCAGTTGCAATTTGAGGCAAGGTATTAAAAAGCATTGATCCAACTTGGCTTTATGCTGATTTTCTCTACATTACCTGCTGTGTCTCAGCAACCTGTTCTTGCATTCTTATTAACTCCTGTTTACACCTTGAGGCTGTGTTGTTTATCGCATCCAAATGAGACAGAGCAGTGGCTGCCCTAAAAAAAAAAAAACAGCTGCAATAAGTCAACATGTATTTTTGTATGTCTGGGAACTAATGATTCACTACCAGAAGAATCCATACCTTTTGGCCTGTCTCTGTTTGGAAAGGAGTTTGGAAAGGTGCACAAAATGGGTGATGAACTCCATAAAAGTCCGAGGGCTGAAATGCTGCGCTTTCAAAATGACAGACGCATACTGACACGCAGATTGGTGGATTGCTGCCATAGCCACTGACAAGCTGAACTCTGACTCTTCTCTATCCACTTAATAAAACAAAATAAGAAAGTGTGTGAGTAGAGTCCCAAATCATACTGTCATGTAAAACTACAGTATGTTAAAATTAACTCTGGCTATGATACTCACTTTGTAGAAGACACTCTTTGAGGCTCAAAGCAGCAACTTCCATTAAAGATTGATTGGACCAAGGCTGGTATACCTCCACACAACAACTGCAACTCAGGGCCTTTGTCAGTTGAGCCTAGATCATGAAGGACAAAATCCATCTATTGAGCCAGTGCACTTATCAAGTTGGCATCAAATAAAGGAGGATGTCATTGAAAGGATATGACACACTTTTTCTGCAGTGAATAGTTTTCCGAAGCAGGTCATTGAAACCTGATAAAAAGATAAAATGACAAGCTTTGTAACTTGTGTGAAATGCGTCATTACCTTCTATCTATGGTTTACCTCGCTTACAGATGTCTCACTGCTGTCTAGAGTGGTATTGGGGAGCAACAGGAACACATGAACATTTTTGTGGATTTGGCTCAAGTACCTTTGTAAAAAGAAACAACATAATACAATATAATACAAAGCTTACATGAGTGATCTCATATTATAACATTTAATGAGGAATGATTCATGAACTAGGTAGTTTTCTCTTACTTCTCTAAAGTCCAGCTGTCCATGAGGTATCTTTTTGAGGTCTTTGTCATAGTCACTCTGGAGACAAGACTTCTCAGCTCCTCATTGGTGTAAAGCCCTGGGTAGCTTCTATTGGCCATTGCCACCAGGAGCTCCTCTCTTACAGATCGCTGAATTCCTTCATGAACCAGAATGACGACATGAACTCCTTGTTCCCTGGTTTGATTTCCAGCTTCTTTTAAGATTTCATGCAACTTATTCTCATTACCAGGATGAACCTCCATTAACTGATAGCCCGTAAGACAGGCAGCTAGGCGGACAGTGGTTTTGCGGCCTGTGCCTTTCTCAGAGCCTATCAGCAATCCATGACCTCCAGGTATGAGCAACACTCTGAGGATATGCAACAGCTGGTTCACCCTCTGTCTGTGTATAATGACTCTTGTTGCAGTGCTGTAGTCATTTGCATCTCTCTGCCCATTTTCTTCCTCTTTTCTGTCAATGAGAGCACATAGCTCCTGCTGTAGCAAGTCAAGATTTTGTTGCTCATAAAAATAACTAAAACTGTGGTTCTGGTGTAATAAGTTCAGGGGCTCAGAGAGCTCAGGACCATACAAAGCCTTGGCGATTGTGTCCTCAACTAACTGATGAATTTTGGATTGCAGAGGGGGAGATACTGGCCTTGGCTGTTCAAAGATACTGTCTTCAGATGGAGGAGAAGGCTCAGTTAATGTGAGGCATTTATCCAAGTCTGATTGGCTGGTTGGTTTTGGGTCTTGGGGCAGTATTGGTGAATCTTGACTCTGATCCTGCTGCTCACAGGTACCTGCTGTATCTGCAGAGAGAGTGTCTACACCAAGGTTTTTGGTCGTGGTTGCGTCATTGAATCTGTCAGACTGAGCTATATCAGTCAACCTTGCTCCATAGTGTGTAGTTGCTGTCTTAGAAATGAGTGAAACAAGAGTTTCACGTTCATAGTTAGAGCACAACCTGTCACCAAATGTACGCATGCACTCATGCATCCACAGATGTGCTATGTCAAGAAATGACACCCGAGGTCCTTGCAGGGCAGGGGCAAAGCCTAGTACTGAGTTCTCCTTTTCCTGCATTGTTTTTGGAGAACGGGGCTGCCACAAGCACATTCCCAAGAACACTTTCTCCAGGTCATGATGGGAAAACATGAACCTGAGTCTGTAAGTGATATGCTGCAACTGGTCACACACTGAATCATAAAGATTTTTTGTAGCAGCGATGACACAATAAGCCACATCTTCACAACTCTGATTCAGTGCAACTCCTTTCAGCCAGAATTTTAGCCGAGGTGAATGTAGAGAGACTATGGTATCCAAACAAAGGCTGGGTAGCACAAAGACAGAGAACATGCGGGAGAGTCTGGGGGATATGGCATGACCATTGTAATTGCCTGGCCCAAGAACACAGCAGGTAACCAGGTAGTCGATGCAACTGGAACTTAATGTCCTGAACTGGTAGGTATCATAAAAGAGAATCTCTCCTGTTGAAATACTCTGGCGCAGAGTCTCATGAGCTGTTGAGGTCTTTTCAAAGACACCTATCAACAAAAATAATAGCAGTATTAATCAGCTGTAAACATTCATGAAATTACAATTCTAATTCAAATTTAATTATATTTGTTTCTCATAAGTCATATTTTCACTCTTACCACAGGAGGCTTCGTGCAAATCATCCACAAAAAGAAGCAGTCTGTGCTGTCTTCCCATCAAACCTTTGGTATCATCAGAGTTCTTCTGGAAGCTGAGGTTTTCCATTACTGTGCGAAGATCTCTGGAGCTCAGGAGAGGACTGCCTGGTAGGCTGATATGCGGCTTGTCAAAACTAAGTAAACTTTTACAGATTGTAGTTTTTCCAGAACCTGGCTCTCCTGCCAGCAACACTGGCTGCTTTGCCTCCAACATGAGATTTAGGAGGAATGTGTAGTTCCCATACTGTGTAAGTAAATTCATGTTTGTTTAAACATTTAAAAGTAGTTATCCATATGGTTTTAAATATTCACTCAAAAAAAAAGGCTACTCAGGACAAACCTTCGGAGTGATGGCATTATTCATCTGAGTATTCCTGTGATATATCCTGCTGTGGGTGTCGAAAAAGTGTTCAAACACACTCTCTTCCTCAGGAATCACAATTTTGTACCGGCAAGCAAACAGCACTCGACGGGTTAGTGAGTCAAACTGTGGCCAGTGGCTGTGGTAAAAATGTAAAATGTAAAATACAGGAAGAATTACTGTTAGAAGGGCATTTGGAGGTTGTTTTTTTTTTGGTTTATTTTTGGGGGGGTATGCCTAAAGCAATAGTTACAAAAGAAAAGACATGCAAATATGTGTATTTTTTCAGAATGAATGAGGATGAAGCAAACTCACCAAGGATGCAGATGTCCACCAAATCCCCAAATATAAGCCAGGAGGAACAGGTCTCTGCCAATCAGGGCTTTTTTAGTGCCAGAAACTGTGCCTTCAATGCTGCTTCTGTGTAACAGTTTATCTGTTTAGAAGAAAGGAATATAAAAGCAATATAAATCCCTAATCTTACATATCTGCATGTGTGCAATGGTTCTTAATAATGATACCTTCTCTGTCTATTTGCTGTACCCCCTCATCTTTTTCCACTTCCTTTCCATAATGCTGTAGGAGAGCGTGTAGGATACGGACAAATGACGTGATTTCTTGCAGTCCATATGTTTGGCTTTTGATGGATTCTTTGTTGTAGATTGCAGAGGTTAAAGCATTTTCCCTGATTAATCTGAGTGTGCTGAGGAAAAGATCTTCAGCCAGAAAATTCCACATTTTCAAAGTTTCTTGATCCAATTTGTGGTCATTAGAGAGAGCATCCATTTCAATTTTAAACACAGCTTTCCACAAATCTGATACTGTGAAATACACCAGACTATACTGAGTCACTGCTGATGGACTTGCATTGTGCAGGTCAGTGGTCTCTATAACTAGCTTCAAGGGTGATTGGGAGTGCAGTGTTTCACAAGAAGGTAGGAACAGGAAAGGCTCATCAGCACTACAAAGTGTAGTTAGGTTATCAAACCAGCCAGGCTGCCCCACAGGTTCCCCATCCATAACCAGCCATGTCATTTTTGGTGTGTGATCTCCTCTTCTCTTGTTGCAGATTGGACATGCAAGTTTACCTTGTCCCAAGTCTCTCAGCACCTGTGAAACAGCTCCATCGTGCCACCCTCTTTTTTCACAGAAAGAGCCAAACAACTCCTCATGAAACATTGCATTTGGAAACAACACCACAGTGTCAACAGGGATCCAGGATAATGCAGGGCTCTTTGTCTCTGCCTGCTCGGCTTCTTTAGTTTTTATGTCATCTTGAAACCTTGAACATGAAGCCAGACTATTGAGTGCTCCAGCCAAAGCACGCCAACAAGATGTCTTTCCACTTCCCGGGGAGCCGAGAAGCACAACTGCTTTAGAAAGTTTCATAGTGCTGTAGAGTGTAAGAGCACTGCACATAATTTCAGTGTCAGATTGAAACCCCAGCCTTCGCAACTCTTCTTTAATGGCGTCTTTAAGTTGGTCCTTTTCTTTTTTCTCAATATCCTCAATACAAGGAAACTGGCTGAGTATTGGGAATGTTTCCTTGAAAATGTTATAGAACTGTGAGGCTTTCTTCTCTTCGTAGAAAAAGGGTAATAAGACAGAGAGAACTGCTTTGACAATTGCTGTCTCCTCCATCAGCCCTCGTACAACTGACAAACAGGAGTTGTTCTTCTCAACATCATTTTCAACCCTATTCTGTGATGAGGCTTGATCAGTTTCTCCCGCATTTGAAATTTCCCGTTGCCTTACACTTTGTTGTAAATGAATTTCAGATACAGAGATGATCCTTTGCAAGACAACAAGATAGCATCTCTGGTCTTTGCTGATGAAATCAGGCAGGCAGTTGGAATCTTTAGCCAGGTTAATGAGGGACACCAGATGTCCACTTAAAGACACAGCATCTGAGAAGCCAATGGAAGTCAGCATTACCTCTGCAATGATCCTGTAATCTGGGTGGGTTAATGCAACGGGTCTGGTTGCACATCGCAGACTCTCAGGAACCTCAGACTGATATCCCTTCGATGAGTTCAAAACACAACCGTAGTTTGAACTGACGGAAATGTTTTTCCCAGAAAGTACCAAATGGCATTCTGAACCAACTGTGTTTTTGCAATCTGCAGTCTTCTCCCTTTCTTCCTCATTTACTTTTGCATTCCTGTTTCTTGTTGACTTAGAAAAGAATTGGTGAATGTCTTCTAGATGCTGTGCCAGCATCGACAGTACCCCTTGTTTTAGTAAGTCCACAGAGTCAAGCAGAAGCCATGCTCCAGTCTGAAGAGCACCAAACAGCAGCCGCTGAACAACAACAGGTGTCATGCTTGGACTACACTGAACATTTACAACTTGTCGCCCCAGAGCTCTCCCCAAATGGACCACTGTGTTTGTCTTTCCAGACATACAAGGTCCACTCACAAATCCACATCGGTAGCTTGTTAGAGCAAAAAGGATCCCAAGTATCACCCTATCTGTGGATGGGGTATGCGCTATCTCCAAATCATCTGGACCAAGATATTCATAATCATATTGGAGCCGATGGCTCCAAACATCCACAAAACATGTTGGATCTTTGCAGCTTTTGAGACTCCAGTCTTCTGAGATAACTTGATATTTCATCAAACTCAGCCACTCAAAAGATGACTCCAAAGGTAAATTTTCCACTTCCATCAATTTAGATAGCTGCTGTGCATGTTTCATTGTAAGTTGCACAATGGCATGAAGACAAATTGCCACATATCTGGATATCACACTTTTTGTCCATCCATTCCTAATGAGACTGCAAAGAGCCTCCATTTTTGCAGAGTTGTGAAGCTTCATGTTCCTTAACTTCACAGGGTGTGATTCCTGCAAAAGTTGCAGAACAGCCTTGTGCCATGTCGCTTCTCCAACAACCAACAAACACTGGAGAGGATAGTCTGACAGCAGATCCAGCACAGGCACCCTGATGTTACTCCTCACAACCAAATGAGACAGTTTGTTTCCAACTTCTTTATCACATGCAAAATCTCGGCTAAATAGTTCAAGCTGGTTTTGTGCATTTGCACATTGTTTCATGAGCTGTTCCATGCATAACTTCAGTTTGTTCTCTAACACACAAAGCCAAGCCAAGGCATTGAGATCTGGTTCCAAAGGAGACGGAAAGGTAACATGTTCCTGGAGGCTGCCAAAGAAACCCAAAACCTTCTTTTGTCCGTAGCTTTGACATGTAGCCCCGCAGCTCTTTACGTCTCTCATATCACAGGATGTGTCACAAACCACTTCAAGTTCATGCACCCCTCTGAAGCATTTGTGTACATAGGATTGCATTTTGGCAGATGAAGGGTGAATGGAAAGCAGTTCTATAACTTCTCTGTCACTCAAGAACCACAGTCTTGGAAACTGTTCACGGTGAGTGTCTAGTTGATCTGTCAACTTGTTTGAGATTGCCTCCATTGTAAACAGACCATCAATGAGAGTTTGGTGAATGCTAGCACCATGACACCCGACTTTGTTCTTCTGAGCAAAGTTCAACATATGAGGATCACTTGACAAAGATTGCATTACTTCTTTAAAAGTGTGATCAACTGGTTTGAATAGCTCCATCTGAAGGAAGAAAGAAAACCATTAGTTATCTAATCCTTTTAACTTACTAATTTTTAAAAAAATTTCTACGGTGGTGACATTGGCACATACCAAATCAACTCTTTGAGCACAAACTGATGAGTTTTGGAACAACTTGGTCAGACGGGCCCATGTTTGCTGGTACTTTTTCAATAAATCGAGAAGCCCTCCTAAAAATAAGGCATGACAGTTTCACACAGTTTCTTTACTTGTGGTGCATCTTAAGCATAGTTTTTCAAGCATGTCTGCCTCACCAAGGCCTTGGAGTGATTGCATCAAGTCTTCTATCTGCTTCTTAAACTCAAAGACGTGAGGGGATTTTAAAATGGTGGACAAAGTCATCAAATCGTTGTCTACCTCAGTGAGGAGGAATTCCAGACCTGTGTGTTAAAAAAAAAAGATCTCAGAATCCTGCAAGTCCTATATAGCTTTAATGTATTTCCCTCTGTGATGGAGCTGAATAGATAACTCAAAATTGTGTCAATAAAAATTATAGAATGACCATGCTTGTAATATTCTTTTGTTACCCGGTCTCACCTTTGATGATCCTGTCATTATCACAGGAGAGCTGACTGGCACTTGAAGTACACAGCTTTTTGCCTTTTCCAGGCTGCTCTATTCCTGTCAATTCTTTCTGTGGCTCTGATTGTTGCCAGTCAGGAAGTCCCAGTTGCTCAAATTGGAAGACTCTTGTCGCCCATCCTTGCTGGAGTTTCAGAAAGGTCTGTTTCATGTTTGATTCTGCTTGTGCAGCCCTGCATATCTGAGGGAGCAGAAGGTGCCAGAAGGATCACAAAGATGTAATAGGATCATAAAGGCTAGGTTGCATTCTTTCTCCTTTTTCATCAAGAATACTGTAGTAAATAGTAGTAGATATTACTTCCATGTAATTATCTGATTTTGAAGGGTCTTGTTAATACGTGACACATTCCAGCTTACCTTGGTTGTTAATTCCTTGTCAACTTCATGCTGTTCAGTCATCAGTTCAGCAACCATCAACCTCCTCTCAGGGTCGTACATTAGGCCCCTTCCTGCCAGATGAAAAGCTGTCTTATCAAAATTTTGTGTTTCTATGCATGTGTTACAATATGGACAGAGAGTCTGACCTTCAAAGATTGCTTTCCAATGTTTTTCTGTGAGTGTGGTGCTCTGCAGCTGGGCCATGGCTGTGAGCAGAGGACTAAAGCTTTCCAAGAGTTCTACGGTCTCCTGAAGCACTGCATCATGGGTAGGTATGACACTTGAAAGAGACAGGGCTTGCTCCATCAACCTTGAAATCTCTTCCTGAGCTTGTGATGCCACAACCTACAGGAAAGTATATCAAAAGTGAGATTTTTGTCATCTTAAAAAAAAAATTCCATATCGAACTTTTTTGTAAGAGCTGTATCTCTGTCTTACCTCACTAATTGGCATGTGTCTCCAGCCCTCAACCCAATTTTTGCACACAAGCTTCAGCTCCCACAAGTCCTTTCGTGCTTCAATCATAGCGATTTCTTTCGTCAAGGCAGTCATATCCATTGGCTGTTCTGGTTGGACATGAATAAAAACAAAAGTTTGACAATATGGAGAGTTTTGTGCAAATACAAACATGAGACTAGAAATTATTTAAATGTATTATGGGTACAATCTTACCTTGTAGGTTTTGACTGGTTCTACTAATTTCTTCAAGCTTTGCACGGAGATTGTACACATGCAAACACATGTTGTTAAGCTTGAGGATGATCTCTTTTTCATTCTGGGATGGATCAAGAAAAGGTCCTGAAGTAGCCTCATAGACTGTGGTTTTCAGGTCGGAGACCAAGGATGAGAACATTGTATCTAATGCTTGGGACGCTGAGGGAAGCTGGTTGCACACAATGCTATCTGCCTGCTTTAAGGCTGAGAGGAAGTTGTGCCACATGGTGCACACCTGATTTTAAAAAGAAAAAAAACACATATACACAACAGTGGTTTTACAACATAGCTGAGATGTGAAAAAAATATGCTAATGGCACTACTTTTACTTTGTGCTTGCAGACCTTTTCTTCCAAAGTCACCTCCTGTTCAGTCAGCTCCCTATAGTTTGTGCAGACAACATTCTGGAGAGAATGAATGGACTCCAAGCATTTCTGTCTGTCTGGCAACATCTTCACTGACTCCCTCACCTAAAAGGAAAAACAGTTTTGGGACAATTAATTAACTCCAATGTGTATCCAAAAAAAGACTTCTTAGAGATTTTAAATCTTTAATTTACTGAAGTCTAACCACTTAAGGCAGCTTTTTTGTTATATTATTCATACATGATTACCTGAAGAGCACAGTTTGAGAGGTTGTGTAAGTCTCTGGGCTCTGCCTCAAGTTTAGCAACAGCCTCCTCCAAGTCAGAGCTGAGGTTCTCTGAGTGCAGCCTTATCTGTTTGACCAGATGATTTAGTACATCCTCCTCAATTACTCTCAACTGCTGACCTTCAAAAACAAAGCCAAAGAGTATAAAAGCATGAAGCAAAATATGACCTCTTTACCATTGAGCTTACTAAATGACACATATTGTTCATCACAATTTATATTTCCAGTCTTGGATTATTGCTTTTCAAAGTTACAGGAGAGGAGTTTTAATCCAACTATACTCTCGAGATATTATGGTTTCAATACAAGTGAGCTATACCAATGTTTTTCTTTATGCTGGTGCACTTGAGGATGAATAAGTCCTTGGTGGTTGAAACTGAAGAGGGAAGTATGCAGATTTGTCCGGCCCAGAAGCGTAGCTTCCCTATGAGGTCCTCATAATGTACAGATGACGGACCCCTAGATATAGATTCCAAAGAGGCTCCACTCCACTGAGCTGTGAACAAATGGATGTCCAGCAACCATGAGAAGCTCTCACACAGCTGCAGGATTTCAAACTCAGCTTCCTGTGCAGACACAGTAAAAATTACTAAAACATGTGATCTGGTCTCTCAGTTCTTCGACAATACTGCCGATTGCTCATTATAATTGACTTGCATTTATGATAAAAGAAATGTCATGCCTGCATAAGCTTTGCTTGCTCTTTCTCTGCTTGTTTTGACACATCACTGTTTCTGATATGCCACTCAAGTTTGCCCCTGATGATGGGAAAGAAGCAACCATGCACCCTGTTGCCCTTGGCGATCGGAGAGGTCTCTTTATCCAGCACCAGCCAGTGAGAGGAGGCATCTCTAGGATACTGCCTGCAGCAAAACTTCCCCTGACCCCTCATTCCATCACTCTTCTTGCTCTCTACGAATCAAAACACATGAACACCAACAACAATAAAGTCTGAATATGTCTGTTCTCTTCGGGCACATTTTCACAAGAAATGCTGGAGATAAAAAGCTGAGATCAAGTCTAACAGTGAAGTGTGAAGTTCAAAAGCATCAACAATAATGGCCATACCAGTCATAGAAACATATTCTCTGTAGCAGTTGTCAGAGGCAAAATCCTGAGTGAAGTTACAGCTGGAAGCACTGTTATTGCTCTCAAGGAAGAATCCACAAGTGTCACACATCTACAGAAAGAAATGTCTGTTTAAACCACTGATCATTCAAGATAAAAATAGGTTGTTGAAAGTTGAAATAAATTGTTTGAATAAAGAGATATTACAAAATACGTGCAGTTTAAGTAAATGAGTGTTCCTGCATAAATATTCCCGAATGACAGCATATTTTACCTGAATTATGGACTCTCCAACAGTCAGGAGAGCTTCACTCACTGTTTCTTGGTACAAATGTATTGGAGGGTCCACAGTCAGCTGATGGCTGGCATCAAAGCATAGCTCAGTGCTGAACAGGCAGCCCTGCTCAGACTTCTTCCTCTAATTAAAAAAAGAAGATATAAATACCTTCACATTCTAATGGAGTTTAAACAAAAAGTGTTTCTTTCTTTTTTCATGTAGATGTTATCTTTAACTCTTCTTTTACAACTACCGAGCAGATTCAACAGTGCTTTAAAAAAATATCAAGGCTGTTATGCATTATCAAATTTTTTAAATATATTTTTTTATGAATTATTTGTTTGTTATTTTATCACCTTTAAAACATTGAGAAAGGGAATCACATCTTGTTGGTAGACTGTGACAAGACTCTGCACAGTCATGTGATTGATGAGTGCAGCAAAGTTGCCCAATTTCCTCAAGACATTTTCTGATCGGGCTGACTCATCCTTCAGATCCTGTTGATGTGCCAAATGTAGGTGGATAGGTTCGTTGCGCTTGTTTGGCTTTTGTGCGTACTCCAAATGCAGCTGTAGCTCCTGATGAGCTTTGTAGCAATTCTCCTTCACCTGAGGACAAGGTTACATCAGTGCAATAAAATATTTGAGGTTCAAAGCAGTGCAGTAAGATCCTGTTATTATAAAGTGCACAAAAAGAGAAAACTTCTAAAAAAAGTTTGCCAAATCAGAGCGCCAAAATGTATGAAGTCTCCATAAATGTCTTTCTCTGTATCATGTTATTCTAAACAAAAGTGACTCAGGCGTAAGTTTGTTTCTGTTTTTTACAAACAAAGAATCTAATACCTGGTTTAGAATGAATGAACGACAATGTGAGAGCTTCTTCAATGACTCCAAACGTTCTTCATTCATGGTTTTAAGTGCGTGTTTGAATTTCAGCAGCGTATAGGTTTCAGACTGCTTTTGGGGCAGCAGGCATGTCCCCTTCAGTTCTTCGATTACGCTGCAAGATTAAGTATCATTGCCCATCAAATACGATTAAAACTTAACATGAGGCCAAATCTATTTTTACTTGCAGTGTGAGGCATGGGTGCCAGCATATCTTACCTGGTGAACAGAAGTAGAGCATTTCTGAAATGAGGCACAGCTATGATCAGCTTATCAAGCAGATTGTTGCACTTGTGCTGAAAAATGATCTTGCGCACATTTCTCCGCCACCTGTTGAACAAGAACAGCACCCAGAATTTCAAAGAAATAAAAAAAAGAGGATGGAAAATCTGATTCTTTGTACTAACCGTGTGAATGCTTTTCGCAGTTTGAAGTTCCTGAAAAATGGGATTTTTCTTAATGCTGTCCACAGCACTGACTCTCTGTGCCACTCTACCAGGCTGACAATCCCACCATAACCCCTTTCTGTCACATGTAGAATTGAATTAGGGGAGAAGACATAGTGCTCGGAGCCAGCCTCACTGGAATGAACCACCTGAAGGTCATAGGGTCTAAAAACCAGAGGGAATAGTTCAATTGTGCGCATTAAGGCACATTTGGTTTTCAAAAAAGAACATCTATAGAGTCCAAGATGTGGCACACACGCTTGTTGCAGTGTACCTGTAAGAGTCCCCATCCACTTCTTTTAGGTGATAAAGCTCAAATTCTCCTGTGTCTCTTTTCTTGGCAAGGATATGAAGTACCTCTGTGGCAGTGTGAGGAACTTTATTACTTCTAGTTGTTTGCGCATTTTTCATCGTATTTATCTTTTTATTGTTGGAGGTTGTGACTTTTATGGATTCATCTTTTCCTGTAAGGCTGCAACAATAAAAAACAAGTGTAAACAAAGGTACAATTATATCAGGTATCAAACACTTTGGGGAGTAATGCTGAAAGCTAATTTTGTCAGCATCTAAAAGCCTCCCATAGTACTATGTGAGAATGTTCAGTGCTCACCATCATCATCTATTTGTCATCATGATTTACCTGAAGCCACAATGGGCATAAAATGTCCCATTCAAAAAATTTGAAATGACAGCCAGACTTCATATAGGAGTATCAGGAAATATGAATGTACAAGATCACTTTGTGTGTATTTAAAATGGAATCAGATAACAACCTCAGTGATTCTTTGTACCTGTGTGCTGTCGACTCAGCAGTTCTGACAGGGATGTCCATCCTGTATGCTGACCCCAATAGTTGAGATCTTTCTGTCCATTTTGGGTCATCTTTAGTTTTCTCAGGTCCTTCTCTGGCTGCAAGATGAGGGAGTCCCACAGGTGATAGAGATCTGTGAGAGGGAATCTTGCTGAGGATGGGAGTGTGACTGAAAAGAGGCCTGGTAAATAGGCTGGCTGCTGGGATGGAAGGTTTTTTGGGGGATAAAGGTGGTAAGTGTGCCTTTTTTGTAATTTTGGATCCTGGCCTTATAATATCTTTACCACAGCTCCGGAAAGTTCCATCATGGGATTTATTCTCTTCAGCAGACATGCTGCTGATGTGTCTTTAAATACCATTAGCAGGATCAGGTAGAAGACACTAACGCTTGTAGTCCTTCATTCCAACGGTTCTGGGGGATTTCTAGATGAAGAACACAAAAGTGAACAAACAAATCAAAATGAATAAACATGCAGCACATTTGTTCACTGAATACTTCATTTTTTGACAGTTTTGATCTATTGACCACATTTAGAGACACTCCCTACATCATATTTTGGTGAAATCACAACTTTTAACCCATTTCAGTGAAAAAACCCCTCAATGTTTTCATGAACAATAACACTGAACTACTAACTAGTAGCTAACTAATAACACTAAAAACATAACTTCCTGTAAAAGAACAAAATTTAGTTTCACTGCTTAGTAGGTCTTATATGGAAGCCAATTTCCATCAGTTACAAAAAATAATTAAATAAATAAATAAAAACTAAAACTAGGCTTTGTTGACTTTTTTTCGTCCATAGGAAGTCAAAATTTTGGGATGAGACGTCAAAATTGTAGGAGACAAAGTCAAAAATATGAGGACAAAAAGTCGAAAATTTGAGATAGAATGTCAAAAATTTTCACTTTTTATTTAATTAATTTGACTTGATTTTCCACCAATAGGCTGTGTGTAAAAACACATCCGCTTTTATTTTTTTTATATTTTTTAACTGGCGGAAATGGGCTTCTTTACACCTGTCCTGATCCAAGGTCAATTCTTTAAAAAGCACAGTAGAAAGAAACTCGGGTCTCAGGAGGTTAATGTTGGGCTATACAGCATATTATGTTCATGTTGAACCTAAAATAATAACTTTCTTCGTGTTGGCTAAATTAAAACTACACATAAGTGTATTTACTATACAATGGGCCTTGCTATCATTAGCTATCATTACGTGATTTATGCTAACGTTTTTGACGTCTAAATGCACTGATTCCGACTACGTCTTCTTTAGCGCGCCTATTTGAAATACTTAAGTTAAAGTACCCTTAAGCATAACAGATGTGAGCACATTGCATGAGTAATACGTTTCTATCAACTTTCCAGCATAACTCAGTGAAAGAGAATAACTGAAAGACTTTCTTACCTGGTGTGGAGAAGTTGTCAGCACTGCAACCAAAGCGACGGCTTGTTGCCACGGTAACGCACAGTAACTTTGGTTGAGTCATGAGGAGCTGGTGAAGGTCAAGATAGCCTTACAAGATTTATATACCTCTAACCGCATTTTTATTCATACAACTTGCCAGGAACAGGCTACAGTAGAGCATAGGAAACACTTGACAAGAAAAAATCTCAGTATGTCATTTGAGTAGATTCCATAAGTTAACACCCTATTAAATATCCCCCTAGCTGACTCATGCAGAAATAATAAGTGACGTGACTCTTGGCAGCAGTGGGAGAAGACAAATGTCACTAGATGAACTCAGCAATATCTTCTGAGGCAAAATTCTAACTGTTTTTCATGTAGTTTGAGCATGAGATGTCGAGAAAAAAAAAAAAAAAACTAAACCGTTTAAATGTCTCATTACAGTCTTATTTCCCAACATGCTTTGAGACTGAGTGCCATGTTTGTCAAGGTTGTTGTGAAACCGGTAATTGTTTTGGATATTAATATCAGAATTGAGAGACTTCTGTTTAAGTTAAACTCTGTTGTGTTGATATGCAGTTCGACTCTGACATTGCAACAATACCTCTTAATCCATAGATGAAAGTCTAATGACCAAACAACAAGGCAAGACCTCAAATATTAAAAAAAAAAACATATGGATGATTTAATGTGAGTATATGAATGTGAAATAAATTGTAAACTGATATAAAATACTCTGTTAATACCTTTTACCACTGCTATTTAGAACTAAGTCCAGATCACCCCTCAAGTCACAGAGAAAGCTCAAGTTTTGAATCTGACATTTCAAAATACTTTAACCTACTCATCAGGAAATCCAGTATGATCATGTCCATGAAGTCTACCAGTCTTGTGCCTTTATCGTACGGTGGAGTCTTTTTCACTGTTGAACAGTAGTCTGCTTCTGTTTCCCATCTGAAATACAAATGCAAATGCAACACAGTGAAAACAGAAAGTATTTTCACTCATTTTAACAAGGATATTCAGAACAAAAATAGTTGTCTTCCTCTAAAGTGGGGTAAAAATCAAAAGATTTACAATTTATGTTATTCATTTCTTTCCATTCTTTTCCTGTTTTCTCATTATTGACTATCGCTGTTCAGAGTATCTTAAAACTTCCGTAGTAGCCGTCATCTTTGATATAAGATATACATGGATATGTTTGGAAATGGTATAAAAGGATTTAAAAAACATGAAGGTGCTTTCATCAATGTTATGACCTATATACTTTTTGGGGTCATGCTGGGGTGATATAAAGAACCTCTTTACATCACCCGCCTCTTAAGTCCGCTTACATCCTAAAAATGCACCCACTAACTTTGCCAACTTGCTTCGACTGTATGAGCGCCTCCATGGGGATCTCCAGGTCCTGCGGGCCGCCAGGGAAAGATCTGGCAGCATGACAGCCAGCGAGGCCTCCAGTTTTCTGGGGTGTCCACACACTGCATGCTCTGTCGAACAGTAGTAGGAGCACTGACCGTAGAAACATACGTTTCCCACTAGGGGGAGCCAGAAGAACATATAGAGGGAAGAAGAAAGGTGAAATTTGAGATGAGAGAGGTTTGGATGTTTGTGAACAAAGAGAAGGAGAAAAAAAAGGGACAAAAATCAAAGAGATTCATTATCATTTGGCTCAAAGAGATATTTTAAGCAGAGTGGATGAATAATGAAGGATTGTGTCAGCTTATACCAGGAGAGTTAAAGAAGGTTCGGGCCAGCTTGCGGTCAGTGGTGACATCTTTGATTTCCTTGACCACATCAACTAGCCTTCCTACCACTGGAGGGATCCTCCTGTATCCCAAAATCCTGCAGAGGGAGGGAAGGATGATGACAAGTGGTGAGGACAGAGAGAGAGGGGGAGGGGGAGCCAAGAAAGTTACCTCAGTCAAATCTTATTATAAGTGGTAAAAATTAAATTTCTACCTGTCCAGGTGAAAAGCTGCAATTTCAGCGTTGTGTCTCTCAAAGTCAGAGAAATAATACAGGTTGTAGTTGGTTTCTTCATCTCTTTCCTGCCTGCAAAAGAGAGGTAATTCATTTACACCAAGCAGAGTCTCTTTTATTATCCGTTTTTCTTCAACACCAACCAGCAGTGGACATTATGGAATATTGGCTCTACTGATATTTACTCTGCCTCCCAGATGTCTGAATCCTTAAAACCTCTCTCTTTTCCTCATTTACAGTTTTCCCTGATGGTTTCTTGCATTTGCATTATTAAAAAAGTATAACTAAAGGCATGTAACCCGCTTGATTTTTCTTTTTTTAAATTCTTTGTCATCAGAATGATAGGCTTGATTAACAACTCTTGGACTCACTTCATGGGTTTGAACATGGCCTGTCCGTAGTTGGGAAATGAGATCACAAGCTTCAGTTGCGTCCCTCCAGACTTCTGTACTAAAAAACAGAACTGACAATGTTTCCATGGAAACAGCACACATAGTGCAAGTACAAACAGTGCTGTGGCACAACACACAGGCCATTAATGGGGCAGCAACCCTGAACATACTCTCATACATGTTGAAAAGACAAATATGAGGGGAGGTACATGCATCATCTCCAGTAGATGCACACACACACACATACACAACTTCTGGTCTATAACACAAACATGCTCAGATTCTGCTATAAATGATAGGTTTTTGTATAGCTCATTACAATGTAGCATCAGTTGAAGTAAGTTAGGGATGTTATCTAGCGGTTTACTGTTGTTTCTATTTAAGCACATGATCATCACCTTTCGTAGCTTTCCCTCTGAATACAGTCATTGACTTTCTATTTAAATTTCATCTCTTTTCATCTAAGAAGCCAAAAAGTTACCCAGTTCAGTCTTATCTCATTAGCATGCTCTAGATTTATGAACACAGCCCATCATTATATGCTCTGACTCTTTTATGGCAGTTAAGTTTGGCTGTTTAAGGTTAGAAATAGTTCCTGTAAAAATCCATGGACAGAGAGATCTTAATTATGATCCACAGAACCATATCTACACTGTACTTTTTGTTGTATTATTTACAGAGACTCAACACAGGTCTACTCTGAGTAACCCATTTGGCAACTGTTGCAAAGAAAATCTTACTTCAAGAGAAAAAAAACTCAAGTTGAACCAGACTTGATGTTGAGGGTTAGAGCAAGCCTCCCAAGTATGGAGGCTACAGACATCTGTTTTGAGATCACATCCTGTTCCAGCAAGACTCTTTTTTTATATGTAATATCCTTTTCTCTCTCTCCCTCAAACTGCCATTAAGCATAAAGACAGATAGACCCTGGGCTAATGGGCTGTAAAAGTGGGACAGAGATTAAGAGACACAAAGAAAGGGAGTGATGGGGATAGACAAACAAACAGCAATGACACCAACAGCTGACATAGATGTAAATTCAGTTGTACAAAGACACAATCATGGTGATGATGTTATTAATTCTCCAACTCTCCTGTTGGTCCTCCTGCTGCAAAAAGCAAATAAACAATATGCAAGCAAATGATGCACGTGGACATAATTTGAACCAGTAGTTGCTGAGAAGAGATAGGAATTGTCATCATGTTAAACACTATCTAATATGGTGTAATAATAAAGCAACAGAGGAACCCTCACAAAATATGCATCATTGAACAGAAATAAGAGTAATAGTGAAAATCTTGTGAAAAGAGTTTTTCAGAACATACCTCTGCAATGCAGTAAAATTTAATCAAAACTTCCATGCTGTGCTCCACAAGATAAAGTTCACAGGAAAAACTCATGTGCTTATGCAAGCAATTAACAAGGTTATGGATCCTAAACCATGACTAGTTATTTGCATCGCCAGAGGTGGAAACCATCAGTGCTGTGCTGGGACACCCTGCCTGTAGCGGTCCCTGCATTTTGCATCCAAGGAGCAAACTTTCTTTTGGTATTTTTACTCTGGATTGTTTCTTTGCTAAAAGAAAAAAGAGAAAAGAAAGAAATCCTCTTTTTTAGCCCCAGAAGATTTCAGCCTAAAAGATTTATACATGCCACTCTATTTTGTTAGTTTTTAAAGTTTAGAAACAGAGCCACAGCTCATCTGTTTATGAAAAAACAAACTTTAGTGAAGACAAAAGTAGACCGAAAGCAGAAACAATAGTTGTTCCTTCCCCCCTCCCTGTCAGATACACCAGGAAAAGTAGCCTGTAGCCCTTCAGCACCTCATGTATTCTCGTCCATCCTCTGCTGGGTTTCTGTGGCTCTCTAAAGCCTTTCATTTCAGGGGAACTTTAGAAAGAGTTGACATTTAAAATTCTGTAACCTTAGGTGTTACCATCACGTCACTCCTCCCCTCTATCTGCCCTCTCCCTCAGCGAAAACACCCTCACCTTGACCATGACAGGTTCACATCCTTGGGCAAGAAGAATTCACTTTTGTTCATGAGAGGTACACTCCTCTTTCTTGTCTTTCATATGCAGTACTTACTAATAAAGACTGAGTCACCTCTGACTCAGAGCCTCCTCTCCTCTACTTAGTAAAAATCTCACTTTGCTTGTCTCACACCTCTTCTGTCATGTCTCATGGGCTTACTTTGGTGTAACCGAGTCAGGCTCTGTGATCCGCTCCAACCACCAAACTATTTCAAACTATTTCAAGAAACTTTGTCAAGGACAGATAAAATAAAGCTAAAATGCAAAGGCAGCCTTAGAGGTTTGATGACACACCTGCACTGACGATGCGGTGAGTGCTGAGCTGTTGTGTCAGCAGCTCCATGTTGGGGTCACCATGTGGGTACAGCTGCCATCGGGTGATGTTTAGGTGAAAGCGCAGCCAGGGGGGTTGACTGTCACTGTTGCTGGTCCACTGGACGTCCTCATAGGCCTCCTTACTGGCACTCATCCTGGGGAGGAGAAGGAAGGGGATGAAAGATGAAAAGACATGAGCTAGAGCGTTAAAATACTGTGTAATTCTGTCAGATTCACCCAGCAACACAGAGACTGCTGCAGGAAAGTAGCTGAACAAGATAGAGCTGTGGTAGTTTATGTAAAATGTGACAACTATTACTCCAAATTTCCATGACTAGGAGTTTCTATTTGATAAAAAAGATAAGCTGATTTTGACACATTGTTTGAATATGAAGCAGATTGTAACGCAACTTAGTTGAGAGAAATATTTGCCAATGCTTGGTTTAGTAAGTCATTTACTGACGGCTTCCAGAGCTTTGAATGTTGGATTCAACAGCTGTTAGTCAAGTATGTTATATTTTTGTCTGCATTTATTAAAATTTTCTGTTTGATGAATAACTTTTGATGGTTTGCTCAGTTTTATTTGAAGAGAAACACAATAATCAGTGAACGGTGAATTCATAACATCATTTTACATGAGACTGTATCTGTAATATAAACTGTTTATGGCTCTGGAAACTAATAATCATGCAGATGATACAAAACAAAGCAAAAAACAACTTTCCTACTCAAACCCTAAACTTCTCCTGTATATAAATGCATGTTAATAGGTTGGTTCATATGGGTGACATTTTTTCTAGTGCTAAGACTACTTTGAAAAAGGAACATGCAGTTAATTTACAATTTACAAACGTACCAGAAACAGAGTGACAGCATATGGACTATCGTTGACAACAGGATGTCACGACCCCGCAGTCTAAACCATCTGCTGCTCATCGCTCATTTTCTGCTTGTGCCTTTTCTTTCAGGGGAAAACAAAAACTAAACCAAGGCTAATGTTACCTAAATGTGGATTACAGCTCCTACAAAGTGTTTAGCTTGGAGCCTTTTTTTCAATGATGTTTACTGTATAAAAGTTTGTTTCTAAACTGTCCTTGGGAAAGAGGTATTTGTGTTGTGTTATAGCTGCTGTGGGGCTGAAGTTGTAAAGAATTATTTCAGGAAGTGAAACATGCTGTAGTATAAAACAGTTTTTGTTCAGGGGAAGGTTTTTGTAGAGAACAAGAAGGATGAGTTTTGATCTCAAAGGAAAACTCTTACACACACACTCCTACACTCTCACCCTTTCTATTTTGTTCTTTTTTGATTTTTTTCCCCTTTCTTTCTTTCTTTAGAAAGTCAGAAAAACGATAAAGCATGCCTCTCTCCATCTGGTCACCTTTTAGTGGTATTTAAACTTGCACACTTTTCGCCACTCATTATAATAATCCCTATATTACTATGCACAGTGATAGCTATTTTATGTTACCAATGGATGTGTGATAGTATTATGAGTTGTGGTGGGAAAATTTGTGTATACAATATAGGGATAGTTTAAATTCTCACTATAATATTTAAAAAAAGAGAATTGGGGGGTGAATCGAAGGTAGCATGGATGAACTGTGTTTCATTTGTTTCAGTTGCTGTCGTCAACTGGCAACATACTTGAAAAGTTGAACTCAGCCTAGCTTGGTCTGAATTGAGATTAGTTCAAGAGGTGGACCTGCAGCTTTTTTTGCATGCAACTAATGAGTTTATCAGACCCTGGCCATTTTGTGAACCAGGATATAACTGTGTTTATTTGGACGATAGAAATCAGCTTTTTTTAGTTTGGTAAGTATATGGTTTCCATTTGTCCTGCACTTAGCCTCTAGGGAAATAAATTTTGCCACAGGCCTTTATAGTTTGTGCTAGTGGTGTGTGATACTGCAAAATTTGGTATCAATACCAAGTAAATACAAGGTCAGTTTCACCGTTATCAATACAGACACTTTTTACATAGAAGAAGCTTTTCAAAATTAATCAAGAATAACGCACAACCACTAAATATTTCTTTTCAGTTCATGAATGTAAGTAAATAACTAATTTGTCAATCAGAAATTTATCAAGTGCCTCATTTCTTGCATGTCTTACTGTGAGATGGTAAAGTTTAATTTTTTGTGGATAACAGTAACTTTAATATTTTATCATTAAAGATATCTCATTGATCAAGCTGCTTGCACATACTGATGCATTAATCATTACAGAAACATAAATATATTTAGAAGATCAGCAATATGCTGATAATTTTGGGCAGCAGTTGTACATAACTTGATGATTAAAAAAAGAATAAACACCTGTTTGTTAATAAAAGCCTTCACCCAACCACTAAACATAAGTGAAAGAAACATTTTTGTGTTATCATTCATATTCTCTGAAAAAGGGCCAAAAATATAATAAATTCTGCCAGGGTATGTAAACTTATGAGCACAGTATCCCCAGCACTGTACACCACATTGTGTTTGCACCCTTGGGACATAGTATGTATACACAGTAGAAAAAAGAAGTGGGTTCAGGCAAAGTAAATTTAATTTGGAAAACAAAACAGTCAGACAGGATTTTAAGATGTTTTGCATATCTTTTGTCCATCCTGGAAAAAAAGACTGAAAATAGTACAGAAAAATGAATGAGTATGCATTTTAGAGGACACGAAAACACTGCACATGCTGCAGGGATAGGAAATGGTAATTAGCGGGAGAATTTAATGAACCATATGTTGGAGAAGTTTCACCACTTTCATGCATACTTCATGTGGTGCATAGTAAGAAAAAGTAAATGATTTATTTTTTTTTTGCAGTTCACAAACAGTGTCTGATACTGACCACATCTGTGAGCTCCTCTCACTGGCCCTGACCTTCATCTTCACTTGGAGCAGCCTGTCTTCCTCAGGGATCTGAGGGCTGGGCATGTTGTAAAGCGGATGGTCAAACAGCGCCTGCAGCTTTGACAGACCAGACTCCTCAGGGTCCTTGCTGGCACTGCCATGGTGACCAACACTGACTGACATGTTCCTTGAATCTTTCCCCCCCTCCTTCTCTGCTAATCCTCTGTTGGAAAGTGTCGGCTGATGACCTTTGGTGTCCTTATTGGCATCTTTACTGGAAGAATCTCTATGTGAGGTACCGGTCGGTGGCTCAGCTGGACCACTGCTGCCTGCAGAGGTGTGGTAAGTGTGTGCCAAGTCCCTCAAGATGTGTGTCCTGGGAGGCAGTGGGGGGTCACAGGGCTGGTGGTACATGTGAAGAGAGGCAAACACCAGGAGGAGGTGGAGGAAAAGAGTGAGGAAAGCCAAGAGCAGACAGATTGTCCTAGAGCGGTAGCATAGACGCCACTTCATCCTGCTGAGAGAAGAAAACATGGATCATGAATGAGCACAAATATGCAGGAGCATTGGGAGTGAAAATTTTTAAAAACCATGTATGAAGAGTTTAAGAAAATGCCAGAATGGCTATCATGGCCTTGGGATCACAACTTTTTAGAAGTACTTATCAATCTAATCACATTCTTAAATTCTACTTTTTGAAGTTGTGATATTTTTTATCGTCCACGTAAAGAGTGAAGAATAATAAGCTACTCACATACAGCCTCCTTGTAACCGAGCCACTTCTGTGCTCGTGTTGCTTGACAGAAAAAAATAGTGAGCCCTATCCAGTATCAAAAGTTTATTCAGTTGTTTGTACTTTAACTCCTTTGCTGAATGCCCAGAAATGGAGTGCTGCCAGGTTAAAATGACCTGGACACTGATCAATGTGTTTACTCTCTTTTTAAAAGCCACTCTGTTTAGCCTATTCATTTGTCTTGTGAGGGGATTCATCATTTGGATCTCCAGAATGAGTATTTCCAGGTCTGCAGCTTAAACCTCACCTAGTGCCTGGAATTCAGAAAAGAAAAAAAAGAGGTAATTCCATAAAGAAAGCAAAAAACTTAAATGAAAATATGTGGGAAGAAAAAAATCTAAATCATTGCAAGACCATTTTATTTCTTTTTCATAAAAGTTTCTGAAGTTTTGCTTGATTAGCCTTTCTAATGTTGGGAGTATAAACAACAAAGATAGAAACAGCAAATGGTCGAAGCTGGTAGTCAGACCACTGATGCTGTATTGAGGTCTACAATCACATCCACTGTACACTGGATTCCTGCTTACACCACCGGGCTAACAACGTTCCTGTCTGATCATTTGTTATACCACTGGTGACTGTCAAAACTCCAGAAACTATAAGCTCACGGGTCTGTACATTTTATTTATTCAGTTTTCCTATGAGAACAAAGGTATTTTTTCCCCCAGCATACTTTTCTCAAGGTCTGGACTGCATTATTTTTCTGGGGATCCAGAATACTGCTCAAGTTATTGGATTAATGAGGCCTTTCAGTATGTTTGATTTGTGCAGGATCCAAGTTTGGATTTTCTGACATTGCAAAGATACAGGTGAATGAACTATAAAATCAGAATATAAAGCAACCAGAAGTTACTTGGGATAAACAAAACGTAGTGGTTTGTGTCTCCTTGGACTTTCTTATTCAAGCCTTTGGCCTGTCCAAGTTGGAAGAAAACTTGCAGATTGCATCATATTGAAGTTCCATAGCTGCTAAGAGTTAAGCATTATAGATATGGTTTAAAAAATATTTTTCACAGTAAATGTAATATATTGTAATGCTCCTTTGATGTACAAAAATTGGAGACTACAATAAAAAAAAACATTCTATCCTCTGTCCTGAAGTTGAAGGAAAAGGTCTTGCATCTTCCTCCACAAGCAGAGAAGAACTGCAGCACACATGCCTTTGAAAGGAAATCTTCACTTATTTTGGCGTTTCTGAGCATGAAGTAAAAGTTAGGAGCTGTTTATCAAAGTTCATGGCACAGTGACAGGGTTCAAGAAATCTCTGACTTTTTGACACCAATCTGCTTCTGGTGTGAGAAACTGTTCTCAGCAACAGTGTTTAATAACACTCCCACACTTGTCAAAGGAAGACCTTGGAGCAATTTTGAAATAAGAAGAGAAAAGTGAAGCAAGAGAGATCAACTTTTTATCAAAATAAATGTTGAAAAAATTAGCATCTGAAAAAAAGGTTGAGAAATTTGATTATACCGAACAGTCTACAAGAAATCCACCCCGTGTCTGATATGAAATCAAAACTCACCTTGAAGAAATTCTGGATGCTTTTAGTCCTAAAACATAAGGCAGCGCAGCACTTCATCTTCTTTAAATAAGTAAGACAGTTGGAAAAAATTAACTGAGACACAACTTTCAAACTTGTCGTTCCTTTTAAATGTCACAAAGCATTAAGTTCAAGAAATCATCTTCAAATTAAATCAGGAAATTAATTGAAAGATAGAGAAAAGTTTTAATTTTTGTCTCCGTAGAATTTTTCAAGTATTAGGGAACTTATGCATATCATCCTGACAACATTTTTTTTAACATGTCCTTAGTCTTCATACAAAAGAAACAATCAGGATAAAGTTGAGAAGGGTCATATTTTTTTCCAGTCTATTCTCATGAGATCCATATTTCATGCTCATTCATCTCTGTGTTGTAAATACTGTACAACAATTCCAAAAATACCCTGGAAATAAATATTGTACAGGGCTGGCCACTTGAGAGGTCAGCTCTGTTGACAAGCTCTCCGACACTTTGACAGTTCTTGGTTTTCTGGTGAAAAGACAGCGTGGCAGCAAAGGGCACATTAAAACCAGAACTACTTTTAACAGGTTACAGAAAGAAATAAATGGTATATTTTAGATCATAATCTGTGTGTTTACTTTACTTCAAGACATGATGCTTTGTAGACTCTCTTTATACTTGTTTCTATTTAAGTTTTGCCAGTGGTTCTCACACACACACACACACACACACACACACACACATACACACACACACTGTGGTGGCACGCTAAGCTAACATGAACACAACCTCTCAGCAGGCTCTGCTAAAACAAGAGATGCTTTGTAGCCTCACAGTTTGCATGTTTGTCCTTAACTCTACAGGGCATAGGGCTGACTCTTAACACATTGCAATAGGGGTCGAATATATTTCCCCCGTGACTGAAACAGAATCATTTTGATTCAGTCTTGGCCGCATGTTATGACTGTGATGTTGGGTTGTTTCATCTCACAAACATAAATGCCTGTAGATTGAATAAAAGGAGTAATATTTGCAAGTCTTGAACAAACCATTTCAACTAACAGCTTTCGTTATTATTCTGCTGCAAATTAATCCATCCATCCATTTTCTTAACCATCTATCCTGCTATTCAGGGTCGCAGGTGGCTGGAGCCTATCCCAGCTGTCATTGGGCGAGAGGCGGGGTACACCCTGGATTGGTCATCAGTCAATCGCAGGGCTGGCATATAGACAAACAACCATTTACACACACACTTACACCTACGGGCAATTTAGAGTGATCAATTGACCTAACGTGGGCATGTTTTTGGACTGTGGGAGGAAGCCGGAGTACCCGGAGAGAACCCATCCATGCACAGGGAGAACATGCAAACTCCACAGAAAGACCAACCACGCCCGAATGGGGAATCGAGCCGGCAACCTTCTTGCTGTGAGGCTGGAGCACTACCTGCTGTGTCACCGTGCAGCCGCTGCAAATTAATGTATAATAAAAATAAAAATGTATTTATGAAGTATTGCTGTTCATGAGAACTCCCTTGGATAATGTGTTACTTGAAAATGCATGTGCCATGTACTGTTCATCTTTAAAAGTAAAGACTCTACAGAGCATAAAGAGACTTTGAGTAAGTAGACTTCAGAGACAGTGACAGAATACACATTTTATATTCTGTGTGTTCACAGAAAAACTTGAATTGAAAGCACCTCATGGAGGATCTCATAGGATGTTCCTGTGGAATATGTATCTTTAAAGTGTGTGCATCAAGCTGTGGTGTATGTGTACGTGCATTCACTCAGCAGGACATTCCATGTGAAAAATAACTTATAAGACACATATGCAAGGGAATTCATGTGGCTGTCAGTGTGCTGCATATTGACAGTGCAGATACAAGGATCACCTGCCCTAATAATGACAACAAACTCCTCTCTCTCTTTCTCTTTTGTACAGCACTGAACAGATTCAATAGCAAGGTTTTTCCCTGTACTCACTCAGGTGGTCATATTCAGTTATTCTCAGCGCTCATAAAACATTAGTGATATGGATTAAAACATGAGTTTCATGCAAATGAAGCCAGTAATGTTTGCCATGGATACGGTAATAGGATTAAAAGCAGCTGGAGACTGAAGGAAGGAGCTAATGCTGAGCATGTGATTTTAATAAGGTTGACTTAATGCCATATTTCATATGCATGGCACAGGCTTTTACTTGTTATAGGAGGCATGGAGTAAAAAATGTCCCTATTTTATTTTATACAAGTAAAATGAACTTGCATTCATACAAGTGTCACTGTTTTTCTCATGTTCTCTCCTGAATTTGTGTCCCTCTGTCGAGGCTGCTGCAACAATAACCTGTGAGGTACAATTTCACTCTGAGCTGAAGTAACGAAAGTGAGAAGAAAAATCAGATTCCAGTTGGCTTTTCTAATATCCAAGGACTCTTTGAAGAAAGAAACAAAGCCCTTTAGCATTTCTGTAATGTCTTGACTTTGACACAACCTTGTCTTTGTCCATATTATGTCGACCACTGAAGCTTGCGCCTTGAAATCAAAATAAGTGTGCGCTTGAACTACTGTGTCTACTTTGTTCATTTTGGTCACATCCTTGTATGTAATTCAAGGCTTTCACAACCAATTCAAATTAAAATGCAACTCATCTTTCCTCACCTCTGACACACTGCAAGGTATAATTTTTCTTATGCTTATTCTCGTAAGCAAATATAACACATGAAGCAAAAACAACTCAAGGATATCTCTAGTCCTCTAACTGTCATCCCCACATCTTATACTCAATTTTTTTTATATATATATTCATCTGAGCCTCTCTGGGCCCTTTTTCTTTTTGAGAAGTTCTTACTTTTTGTCTAATGCACTCTCTGTGTCTGTGTCCCTCTCTGATGTATTATAAACACGCTGTTTCAGGCCTCCATTCATTCATCTTTTATCTTCCTCTGCCTTTTAACACTTGCTTCATTTCTCCTCTTCTTTCCCCAAAATAAACTTGAGGTCCCCTTTTACTTTTTGTCTAAAAAGAGCTAATATAACACACAGCTGTGGCTTCTTATGGTCCAAATGAGACGAGAGGAGGTTGATGTTGCATTGTGTTTTTCATTTCTTTATATAAAAAGCTGCTTGTGATGTTGACATAAAAAATTTATCCCCCCTGCTCTCTCTGTCACGCTCTATCTCTAAGTGTCTGTGCGACACACTTCACTCTCTCTTCTCCTCTTCATCTCTCTTTGTCCTTCAGCAGCTGATGAAATCTGTGAGTTTCAGTCTCTACACTCCAGAAAAGAAATTTTCTCTGTTTCACTTAGTCACTTTTTTATACCTGCCACCAAATTTTGGGAGTTGTCAGCCACAGCCGCTTAATCGCTGATGTCTTCTCTCTCCTTTTCTCTCTCACTTTCTCTCTCACTCTCCTTCTCTCTAACACACAAACACACACACACGCAACACACACATACACACTCATACACACATACAGGAGGCTTCAACCTTACACCCATCATAGCAGGTGGTACAGAGGTTGCTAAGAAACAGTGCTGTGAGCTTTTCCATCAAAGAAATGCTTCAAATGAGGACTCATAATGAAGGCACAAAAACTGTGATTGAAACCAAACACTAACAGTGAAAAAACAATTCAATGCTGTTTTTAAACAGAGTTCAAATTAAGCTGAACTGTGTCACTCCAACTGCTGTGTGAATAGGTCTGATGATAGTATCCACCAACAAAAACTAAAAGTGCAGTTTATAATGGCGTACTAAAAAATAGGATAAGAAACAACGCATGATGATAAATGGTACATGATGTGATATGAAATATGATTTATTGTGTTGTTTTTTGATTCAACACAACACAGTGTGAATTTGTGTCTTACAATATTTCTGATAAGACGTGAGTTAATAGAGTTCAGTGCACAATTATGATACGGTATGATCATAGACTGTAAAATAATATAGATGCCATCTTGCTAGACTGGCTGTATTATAGGTTGAAACATATATATATATATATATATATATATATATATATATATATATATATATATACATATATGCTTCTTTGGATTCACAACTGTTCATCAGTGAAAGAAAAGGTGAAGCCATATTGTCCATTCAGTATACAGGTATCATACTGTGTGATCCATGAAACTGCATTAGCACATACGATGGAAACCCAAACAACACAATACGACCAACTTATTCAAGTTAATGGAAGCACAATGCAATATGACAGGACACAATCCATAGTGATAGGATAATACAACTTAAAGAAGTAGAACTGATGAGTTGCAATGCAATATGATGAGATATGATTCTTTTCAGGTTTGTTTGACTTTTTCCCTGCATACATTTAGCTGTCTCCTCTGCTGTTATGAGAACTTGGAAATAAATTACACTTAAGCACCAAAGAGAGGAGAGGGTATGTTTACATTTACTTTCTCACTTTAAAAGTGCCTAAGCCCATTAATATTTTATAACATGCAGGTCAGGCTCCATTTCCAAAATATAGCTTTATATTAGATTTTTGGCAATACAACAATTTGTGCTAGTTGTTAATGTTGCTGAGTTTTTGCAGTTTGTTTGTATTTAGGTCTCTCTCCCCCTCTTTCTCATTTTATAAAGTGGAATGAAATTATTAAAAGATCCATAATGATATTTCAGTAATTCAGTGTTAAAGGACAGGTGGCTAAGATTTCAGTCCTTAAAGAGTAAGCATTCATTAGAATTTTTTAACATTATGAAAATTTGTGTTCCCGGCTTCATCTGGTGAAGCATTAAATGATCAGATTAATAACTAGAGCAGTGCTGCTTCTTCCAGGCCTGCATTATTTTGGTTTACTGCCAAAATGAAATCCCCTTGTCCAGCTACAGAAGCTTAGTCAAGGTATAAATTTTGACTTTTACAGGCTGACAGGACTTACACAAATGCAGCACTCCTGAAAAGGAATATCTAATGAAAATGGGTCCCGGGCGTCTTGTTTGATCTCTGGGTAGGACACTGCTGCAACACTACAGCAACAATCTCATAACACCGGCAGTGAAAAAACAAAAAAGATGCTCTGTTTGGTGAAAGAGACATGCTTGCAGAACTTTTAGCATTTTTCCCCTCTTGGGATCATGTCCCTAACTTCAATGAAAGTTCCTATGAGCCTCTTGTGGAATAATGAGCCGTCCTTACATGCACTTGGGGAAAGCATTTCAGTGTTAAGATTGAGCAAACCAGCCGAGGCTTAACTGTGACTCTGCTCCGAGGCTCCCTGTATGAATATTTAACAATGCCAAGCAGAGACAGAGAGAGGAGGAGATAAATAAGGCGTGTCTGAGGTGAATAATGAATGAAGTGCATCGCAGGGTGGAACCATGTTTACTGACACAGGACCCATCGGATTAATCAGAGGGTTGTTAGAATAATTGCTGAATGTGCAGGCTGCTCTGCATAAATTAGGACAACCAAGTGAACTGGGGTGAGAGTTATCAGTGTATCACACGGGCAGGAAGCCAGATACGCCCAAAAATATCCCTGTCAGATTTATTCAAATTCAAGGTCCCTTAGCCAAATGTTTCTCAAGCTTCCCACCCTTTTTAAGAAATGCAACGAATAATTTGTGTGGTTGACAAGGATTTTGTCCACAGCTGCTTTTGAGATCTCTCTGGTAGCATCAACAGTGCATAACACCTGTCAGTGCAGACCTCCTACGTGTCTGCAGACCATGCCAACTCTTATGTGTAGTAAAAGACGACAATCCGAGCACACTGGTAACGAGGGCCTGCAGATACAGAAATCTGTTTGGAGATTTCAAATGAGTCTTAACTTTTACTGGAAGTCACTGAATAACTTTGTGCAATGCTAGATTTGTTCATCTGAATACCAAACACGCAAACAAGGCCGCAGTGAGAAGGATCACTGGAGTATTTATGTTTGTTCCTGTAACCTCTCTATTAAAAGATTTCTAAAACACATTAGAGATATAAAAGTAGAGGCCTTAAACTGGATGGTAGTTAAGTTTTGATTTTGGTGACTATTTTTAATGTATTGACTTACATTTTGGAAGCAAAGTTTTGAACATTTCTCAAGAGGTAAGATTCTCTAACATGATAATTGTGCAAAAGATTCAGAGTTAAAACCCTGTTTTAATTCAAAACATAATCTTTGACTGAAGAAGGACATAGTGTAAACAAGAAATGCAGTGTTTTAAGGTTAATAACCAGCACAAAAAAAAAAAATTGGAACATAGGTTGCATTCTGTTTTGACAATGGAGAAAAGTTTGAATTGTCTTAACATGCAAAGATATTCTGCCGCGTAACTGTGTTGCTCTTTCCACTACCTCCTATCTTGCAATATAGGGTGCAGTTACGTAAGCTGAGCTCTGCAAATGATATTGCTGATAGCGGCAGGCTCCAGTGCCACTGCCAAATTTTCAGACTTTTTCACCCTCCTCCACAGAAACCAGTGAAACCAACACTGCACACTACTGTTAAAAAGAGGATATTGTACAGCATTCACACAAGGTATTACTCTAATCTTTAGTATTAATTCTAGTATATTAAGTATGCTGTTAGTTTCTTAAAATGCATGGTTGTGTAAAAGAAAAGCTATTAAAAAGTAGTGCAGCTGGACTGATCTACCACTATTGTTGTCTAAAGGCTTCATGTTTGAAGCACAGTGAGGAGGAGACCTGTTGTAGGACCTACCCAACAGTATCACAGGTATTAAAAAAGACAGACTTGGATATCTAAATGTGTTGCTGAACTACTGGGCGATAGACTACAAGATCGTCATCATGTCTTTTTTCAAAAACACAACAACAAAGTTTATTGACAAGTCAGGGGTGTTGGTGACAACAGTGTGAGCACATAGGAGGTGTTGAGATACAAAAAAAGGGTTGACTCATTTGTACAGCCAAAGAGCAGGCTGAACTTTTTCAGGGTCATGACGTTTGGTTATACAAAGCTGAGATAAAAGTTGCCGGATTTAGATCTTCTGTCAATATTTCCTTTGCTGTTTTAAGGTCAAAATGCCCCCAGCTCTGGTAAGGTACTGCGAGTATTTGTTGTAGTTTTGTTTGGCTGCTGCAGATGTTGTTGGCATCAAAGTAAACAGATGATGACATACTCATAAAGTTCGAGCTAAAATCTCTAAGAAAAATCATGAAAGTGGTGCAAAAAATGTCCTTATCACCTTATCACGAATAACCCAACCTGACTGATTTCAGGGTCCTCATCAGAGCATGACAGTGTTATGAGTTCATACACACATATAAAAACAAGAATCTGACATGTTTTAAACTTTTTTTAACACTTGAAATACGATTATCCCGAGTAAAGGATTAAAAAGACATCAACATCAGAATGAAGTATAACCTGAGCTATTCACACACAGATACATTTAATAAGAACTCACAGGAGCTCACACATGCAACCAATAAAGTGGCAATAATGTTCCCTCAATGTTGCTTTGTCACTTGACTGTTAGGCATCAGTTGAAGGACTCACGCAAAAATAAAGGTACATAGTGATCTTCAGTCTTATAGCCTTCTCCAACATTTCAGCCAGCTGTTTCACATTCTGTCATTTGGCAAGAAACAACATGATAATATGAGCAGTCATGTACAAAGTACTTGAAAGCAATACTTGAGTAAAAGTACAAGTGTCTTGTCAGAAAATAATTCTGGCAGAAGTTAGTCACCTTCTAGAATATTACTTGAGTAAAAAATTCAAAGGACCCGGTATTTAGTGCACTTAGGTATCAAAACTAATTTATTGATATAAAATGTTCTTAAGTATCTTTGTAAAAGTTAAGTATTTTTGAAAAAGTGAGCAGTTGGAATTTTGATATTGGGAAACATTGCGGCCTCATCACAGTAAAAGCACAATATCCTGGCACAGGAGAAAGAGGCTTAAACGAGCTCCATCTCTCTCTCATCTTCCCTGTGTAACATGAACAAATTGCTTTTGTCTGTCTACTGGCATGAAGTTATTAACTGAAACTCAAAGGGTGTCAAATCATCTTCGGATGAAGTTGGTCTTCAAAGTTGTGAGAATTCAGTGATTTTTTTAAAAGGTGACTTTGACTCCTACCAAAGTCATTTTCTGGAAAGAAACTTGAACTTTCACTCAAGTATTGATTTCAGGTCTTTCATACCAGACTGGTTAGCAGGATGCAGCAGGTGCTTCTGTGATGACATCAACAGCGTGACATGCTCGGACAAGCAGAACTTCTCCGCACTTGGCGATTGACATAACAAACAAGTATTACATCAGCAACTTTAGTTTCTTCTGATTTAGTTTTATAGCAATGAGTAACGAAGATGGCTACAGGAAATGTATTGGCATATAAGTTTGCGTATTATTTAGGAAATATTGTGGACTAAAAGCAAAACTTGTCCAAATCATAAATAAATAAAGAACAGATGTGTGAAAGTTCTACCTAAGTACAATAACAAATATTTGAACTTTGTTACATTACAACACTGGATATGGGCACACAAAGCCTCAGTCTTGTTTTCTTTTTATTCATATTCACATCTGAGTTCATAAGCAGTAAAAATATCATAAAATGCAAGTGAGTATACTTTCTTATCTGCTCTTCTGATTGTCTACTGAAGGTGTTTTGTTAGACGCAGTCCAACCTGGAACCAAAACATCAAGCATGTTTATGATACTTGTGATTCCAGGTTGTGGAACCCTAACACTGTCTGGAATACTCATCAGAAAATGATTAGAAAAATATTTGTATGTAACACACTCCAGGGTTATGTGGATAGATTATCACTTATGATGAGACTTAAATCAGGTCACACCTCCACAAAAATTGGGGGAGGCAAATATTGCTCAAATTTGTCTGGAGTGTCCAGCCTTAGAAGTTGTATTATTGAATATGTTGAGCTCCAGTTAATCCTCAATGTGTGCTGTGTGCTGTGAGCACAGAAACAAACAAAAAAAAAGCTGTTTTACAGAGTGTTAAAAAGCTTAACTGTAGACATAGGCTGTACCAGTCTATTGTTGATCTGTGAAAGCCTTTTTGTTCCTGTTGTCACCAGGACGTCTTTGTGAAAAGATTTTGTATCTCAATGGGAGTATCCTGGGTAGATGCACGGGTAAGATGAAATAAAGATGTTTAAGGTGAGAGAGAAGGTCCTTGAGACTCTGACATCATCTGACAGCAAACTGATGAGTCACAGACTTCCAGCAAATTCTCTTTAATTATGTTCTTATAAGATCTTATCTTTATGTGATGACGTAGACAGTGATGAAACACCTGGTAATATACATCTTTGATATTCTTTATTTGTTTCCCTCTCAGTGTTCACCAGCGTGCCAAGATTACATTCTCGATGACTTTCTTTGTTAACTTCAGTTATTGACGCATTTAAACTGGATTGCATCAACTGGAATATCCCTCAACGAAACTACAAAGCAGAGTGTTACTCCTCATGTTTGTTTCAGCGAGAAACTCTACAAAGACATTTCACCAAAACTGGCAGCTTGAGAAACTTTACAGAAAATATGTCAATTGCTTTCAGAGGAAAAGCATCTGAATTTTAAAGGAAAAGATCTTTTTAATACAACTTCCTCCTGTTTCTCTGGAGAACTTGCTTCCTGCAATTTTCATCATCCTCTGTGACAAGCCCCTCATACGGCATCATTTACCGTCTCTTCCCCATCTGTGAACATAAAACCCATGTTGGGTATTTTTGGAAGCATCTTTGTTTGTCTCCTCCTCAGTGTATTTCATATCTATAAAAAGGGAATTCAAAAGAAGAGGCTGGCATGTTATTCCTCTGTGTGAAGAATGTACTCTTGCTCGATAAACATTTTAAATCAAACATTCAAATTCTGTTGCAACTTGAGGCAAAGTTGTTTTTTTTTTGTTAACTCTTGGCAATAAAATACAAGTCTTTTGCCTCCCACATGTTAAAATTTGCTCTCAACTTACCATAAGCCCTGCATAACCCTTATTATCTGTGCTGTGGTAATAAAAAATGCCTTCTATTTTAATTTATGTGACCTGGAATAATATGCCTCGTAAAGAACGTAACTGAAACCCATAAGACTCCAATAAGGAAGGACACAGACTGCAGTTTATTTTCTATTTATTCACATTTCAAGATTCATTGTACAATCTGATCACTTCACACAAAATGGTCCATTTTATTGGATCATTACAACTGGCATCTGCATGAAAACAATCACATCGTCGACATCACCCAGCACAGGGATATCATCAGGGTTTATTACAAACACCTTTACAGGGGCAAAAAAGGTGGAACAGGTTTAGTGTTGTTCAACTCAGGAGACTCTGAGCCCCTAGTTATAAGAAGATGAAACTGGTATTTAAAAAGAAGTTTCTCAAATTGCTTCAAAATATGTACAGATAAAAAATATTAAAAATTTTATTGAAAGACTAGTGCGTTTGAAGAGACAGAGAGCAAGAGAGAGACAAAAGAAGACAGGTGTGAAAAGTCATGGTTGAAAAGACAGAAAGGTGACAATGAAATGTTTATTCCAAAAAAAGTGTGTGTCCAGCACACACTGACATTTTAAGACACTCACGCATACACACTCTCCCTGCAGAGAAATGAGGAGAAAGGACTTTGGAGACCCTGGCTGGCTGTTGTGTTTGTAAAAGTTGAACTTTTGTTCTCACACATGCACTCTTACAAATGTTTAGGACCATGGAATCGGCTTAAAAGACAAATAGAGAGTCAGAAACAAAGAAGAACGGAAATGACAGGGCAGGCAACTATTTTTGTGTCCACCATCCACAGAGGTGGTCTGATTTAGAATTCCCTTTTAGCTATTTTCCCTGCCAACAACAATTTTACACTTATAAGATCTCCAAGCGACATTTCATCTGCCACAGAGGCTGGATGTGTGGACAAACTGACCTGCTGCAAACAAAGTATGACCAGCATCAGGCTGGTAGCTGGTGTTCATTTCCAGCCCTCAGACGGGATTCAACAAGGATGTGCTACGAGCACTTCCACACACATACCGCCAGACTCCCCCCAAAAAACATGTAGAGCAGGTTCTTTACTTCATGTGTGACCTCGAAGCCGAAGCCTTCACCAATCACCACGTGCCACGAGCTGCCAAATTTCTTGTCCATGGATTCTTTGATCATTTTGGCAGCACTCTGGAACACAAGACCGGTCTCAGCATAGATAATAAAGACTTAACCTACCAAGAAACTCCTAAAATCAGAATGATGAGTTCTCCTAGACAAGACATTTTGTAACAGCATAGCAGGAATGAAGGCAAAAACTTACCTCATTGTTGGTGGCAAACTTTTCACAAGCTGTAACACAGAGCTCCATTGTCTCAACTCTCATCTCCTCTGGCATGTCTGTATGCTGGAGACAAACACAACTGATTATTGTTTACATTTTTGGGTCTGTTTTGGTATTTTCCATTTTGTAGTGGGCTACAGTCAAACAAAAAAGAATCAATTCTGATATGTGCATATGCAAACTGAACTTACTGAGCTAAATCATTAAGACAAAATAGGATGTGCATTCCACAAATTTAACCTCATACTTTTACCAAAAACCTGAAGTCTCAATATGTGAATGACTACGAAGCAGGATTCATGTTTTTGAGGTAGCTATAGGTGTTGAAGTCCAGGATGAGATATGAACTTTGGGTTGGTAAAGAGATTGTCTGCAAATCTTGGATGTAGGGAAAGGCAAAGAAAGCATTTATATTTTACAGGACATTTACAGACATACACTAATACATCCCCATGTCCCCCATATTCTTTGAAACTCTTCTTTTTCCGGTTATAACTTAGGTTGCACTTTTCATCTTACAGTTACTAGGTAATATGTCCTTAACAGGGTCTGAAAAGCCAATAAATCTGGCAACAAAGTCAGTTGGAAGCACTGGGTTGCAGAAATGCAAATTTGATTGCAGAGTCACATGGGGCCCTGTGCTGGCTAGAAGAAGAGCAGCACTGTGCCCTCAAGTTGGTCAAAATATAAAGTGAAAACACACGTGCATGTGCACATTCCAGAATATTTAAACTATTTCCTGGACATTCAGACTTTTTTCTCATTTTCCATGTTTTTGATGACAGTAAAATTGGTCAATCATTTTCCAGATTTTCCAAGAGGCATGGGGACACTTTTCATGTCCTCAAATATAACTTTAATAAGTTTGTTCTGCACTTTTATATTCAGCATGTTAAGCAATATGTACAGCAAACTGTGTCTCACACAGTAAAATAAGCACGTTAATCTGTCCAGGTGTCAGATAAAGGTAATCCATCATGCTTCAGTAAAACTTGCTCAGACGGTGCTGACGTATCTAAAGATGAGATAATATCCCCTTAAAAGCTCTTGAAAGTCCATGCTAGTGTCCATGCCATATATGGTGGGAGCTGTGACTGGCCCAAAAAGACGAGCCATCAAAATAACATGATGCACAGCTACAGCTCCTGACCAAATGTCTCCATAGGGCACAACAAACTCACCTTTTGGGGTGACATATGCATAAGCCTTAAAACAACCTTAGTTGCTGAATATATACATAATACAAAAACCACATGTTAACTTCTACCTGATAAATGTTGGAAAATTGTACATTCTTTGCAATCAATTGCTCAATATTCAATGGCATCCCTTTTCAATATGTTGTGATTATTGTTATCATTCAGGTCTAAAACAGACATAGAAAATGATACACATTGAGTTACTGAATGAGCACATAACATCCAACTTTTGTTTCATTGAGAAGTTTTCACATGACTCAAAAAGCTATCAATTTTAACAAATTTCATTCAGAAAGTAGGTCTCAAGTTGAATTCCAGTATGTTTGCAGCCTGCATTATTATAAAAACAACACTATCTTTCCAAGCATAAGAGGTAAATGTAAAAGTTGTCATCGCAAAGTGGGCCGTGTTTATTGTGATCCTCCTCTTCACCAACTTACTCTGATGAGAGGAAAACTGTGCATCCTTTTATAGTCGGCCTCCTCTTTCTTTCCCTCGCCAGTCCCAGCCATCCCAACTCCTGCAAGAGGAAAAAACTACGTTACGACAGTGAACCAAGGTAATCTTAAAGTTAAACTACATGTCATCTTTGCACAGTATTCCTGAAGAAGCCGTATTTTCTGCAGCAAACATCCATCTGAAACATGACCAAATGGAAAGAGGTCCATTGGCTAAGCTAGGGCTAGTTAGCTGTAACATGGATCTCTTAGTGCTTCTCAACAAACCAAGCTGTTAATGCTTCAGATAACACAGGTATAAAAGACATGGTTCTATGTATTCGTTAATAAGTCTATACATAACGGGATATTTGGACGTTACAAACGGACCAGGTTGGAGCTAATTAGCCTAGCTTCTCACAAACAGCTGATGCTACCGGTTGATGTTTTCTGATTGACAAACTCGAAAGGACCCACCTTTTATTAACTAAGAGGAACTACGATGTACTGTAAATATAAAACAGATGCAGTGAAATGTAGGCCAAAAGACAAACGTATATTACTTACGAGGCGTTTGTCCAGCTCAAACTTCTGTTTGACTTCCAGAGCGGTTGTTAGGGAGACATTTTAAACAACTGATGTCTCTACCCAGGAAGACCCGCCCACCACAGCAGAAACTCCTCCCTATTGGTTCAGAGACTGTCAATCAACTGATAGTATTTAAAGTGGTAGGCACACACTTTTAGTAAAGGGGTGATCTCATTCACTGTGGCCCACATCACTTGCATCATTGTGTTCATACTTGTCAGGGATCTACTGACTCAAAAATGGGTTGATCATGACATGTTCTGCCATTATTTTTTGTGTACTAAGGACACTTGGACACAAAGATCAAATAACTGAAGGGTCTGCTGTGCAGGGTTAATTGACATGGTTAATTGAGTCATTTTCACTTACTCTGATCTGTTAAAGTTGAAATATCTGTCACTTGATGCAATAAAATAAAATGAAAAAATCTTTTTGCTTTGTTGTATTTCTTGTGTTGCATATTTCCAGTTGGAAGTAAAAGTTATGTTAAAATGAAAAAGATGCTTTGGCCATGATGTTTAATAATGAGAACATTAACAGTCATGTTCAATATTCAGTATGTCTTTATTCTTAATTTTCAAGTAATAGTAAAATCATAAGAGAACCAATATCTTTTGATAGATTTTTGTACCTTTACCGAAGGATACTGTTGGGTGAAAAGAATGGCATATTCATAACTTGGGGCCGTGGTGGCAGTGAAGTAAAAATAAAAATATTAGAAAAAAACTGTGAAAATGCCGATTCTTTTTTTTTTTTTTTTGTATTGAATTGGTCCCAAATCATGTAGAAATGAGTTTTAGGATCAATTTTTCAGTAGATGATAGATCACCAAATGTGTTCTGTGTGTCTGAAAGGCATTTATTAACAGCCTATGCAACCTACTGAGGTTCTGAAGAAATTTTTCATTTTCACATTTTTTACTCAAAAAATCAATGTTGCATTACCTTAAATTGCCACATTTTTTTTTGATGTTTCTGCCAGAGCAGACCCTTAAATTATTTGATCTTAGTGTCCAAGTAGGCAGAAAAAAACACACAAAACAGTATGGTAGAGCATTTCAGGTTCAACCCATTTTATTGAGCTTTTTTGCATGTGGATCCCTGAAGATACAGTCCATGGTTTTTCACTGATACAAGTTGACTTCACTGTGCAGACATCTCTCGCTCCTGCAAAATAAGGGGGGAAAAAAAACAAAAAAACAGTTACAATACAGAACCAAAAGCTCTGTTTAGTGTACATAGTCCTCAATTTGGGTCATGTACAGGTGTAAAAGTCTAAGTAAAATAGTATGTCATTTTTATTGTTTTCCCATGTCAGAGATGTTCTCTCTAATAATAATAATAATAATAATAATAATAATAATAATAATAATAATAATAATAATAAAAAGTTGCTGCTATTAGGTCGCAACTTTGGTCTGACATAAAATTACCTCTTACTAAAGGAATTCAGCCGAAATTGTACAAGTTGAAATACTCTGTGTGTAGATAAAAATTGGAGTCTTTTTTCATCAGACAGAAAATAAATCAGGACAGCTCGCAGGCATTATGCCTTATGACTTAACTTTCCACTATCTCTCTGACTGCTCGAAACTTACACCACTATCTGACCTGCTCTCGTGAGTAACAACCTCTTAATCCCCCTCTAATCAGCCTTCTTACTGAATCTGACCCACATTCAGCTGGAAACATCTGGGCAGTGGATTCCCCATGTGGAGAGTTTTGACCCAAAATTATCAGTCTGCTCAGCGCACACTCAGAATCACAAAAACCCAGTGAGGGCCTCATGTCTGTTAACCTGGGCTGTGCTTTTAACCTCACACACCCGCTGGAAAAGCTCAGACTAAAATACCACCACGAGCATCTGGACTGATTTTAAACACTGACTCTCCTCTGGATCAGAGCGGATTATCTGTGCCTGTGAAGGCAGACAAACAGATGAGAACCTTATTCTCTTTCTGCTGTCTCTCTTCTGTCCTGTAGCAAAGATGCATTTTGTAGACCACATTTTAACACCTTAACTGTATTCCCTCTTCTCTCATTCTGTCAACTGTGAGCAAGGGGAGCAATTAAGTAATTTCTCATTGAGGGATTATGTCATGAAACATTTATCTATCATAAACTCACATGACCTAGTTTAATTACAACATTGGTTCAGACACCAAACAGTTATAGTTAAACAGAAGCTTTTTAAAGCTTTTGACACTTGTACTCATTATTTAGTGGCAGAAGTATTCAAAGTAATTTTTTAGTTGATATGAGACCTCTTTTTAGGTATCATCCAGTATTTCAGATCATATTTTGAACAGTTCTCTTTACTTGAAGTCAGTAATGTAGAGAGAAACAGGAAACTTGGTGGGTTTGAAGGAGAAGTTGCTTGCAGTAATATACCTTAACTTTGTATTGAGGCAGCTTTTGCAAAGCTGGTTCTTTGCAAATGAATGTTATTTGTAAGCACAAGGCCACCAGCAAAGAAGAAAACAAGAAAGGGTAAGTGCAGACATTAGTGCCACCCAACAAATGAATTTACGGAGCAGAAACACTTCTCTGAGTACAGTTAAGCTTAATGTTTGAGTCATGGACAATCTTTTGTCCGTAAACACTTTTCCAAGGTTGAGCAAATACCATCTGAGGCAGCAACAGACCCTCACAGTGGAGTTAAGCAAAGAATCTACATTCATTCTTCCTGGTTCTACCAATCCCACTCTCGTTACATTGATATAATATTCAATAGAAAGGGACATTTAACCTGTAATTAAAGTTTGAAAAATCTGAAGAAATGTAGCATTATCATCTTAGAAAGAAAAACCTTGAATTATTCATGGAACAATCAAAAAATCACAATGATGAAACCAGCTGATAAAGGAGCTATTAGTGTGGTGAAACACAAAAGATTATGGTACCGAGGCTCCCATCACAACCTCCAATTATCACCCTTAAATGAAAAATATACGACAGAGTGAGAGAAAATTCTTAACACATCCATTGAGAACAAAAATTGAACATTTTAGAATTTTTGACAAGAAAAAGGCAAAAGGATGTAACAAAAACAACCTGTGCATGTGGGTGTTGGCACCTAACTTAGGCCAGCACTGAAAACTGTGAAATACAGAGAAAGACAGAGTGATGAGAGGGTTTAATACCCTAGTGAGAGACTTATGAAGAAACAGCCAGGGGGCAGGAATAGAAAAAGATGAAATGTCAAAACAAGGCAGAGAGTTTAAGTGAGGAAGACAGATATGTTAAAGACAGCAGGTGAAGTTAAAAGATGCCAAATGTGGACGAAGGTTGAATTAATAAGATGAGGAAAAGGAGGAGTTGGAATGATAATCTTCAGGAAATAATTCCATAGTTAAACTGCAGAATGTATATGACTCAAGAGTAAAACTGGCTGACTCTGGCACCAGCAGTCATATGTTGTGGCAGGGATACAACCCGATTTAGATTCTGTTGTTCAAAAGAGGGCTGACACACTCAGGCTGAGGAGAGCCTTAGCTGCAGGAGATGAGAAAAACTTCAGAGATGTTATGAAGGAAATGAAGATTTGGAGAAGAAAATTAACATTTGAGTTGGCGTATTTATTCCTCTGTGTGACAAGGAGAGTGGAGATGGTGGGCTATGTTGGGTCACCCAAGGATTTCATAATCTGCTCCTGCCTCAGAGAGAAGTGATTAAGACGGATCTATAATTCAACAGCAGAGGAAGCAGATTGTTGGGGAGGGGGAGAGACCCCGTGTGACTCTGCTAACAAGCTGTGACAGAGATCAACAGAGAGATGAAGCAGAAAAACAAACCAGTAGAGATGGATGGACACTGACTGCATTACTCACTGACTGACTGTCAGGCTGGCTGACTGTCTAATTGACTGGATGGAGGACTCAATGACTAACTCACTAACTCCTTCAACCAGGCATGATTGATTCTCTGATTGATCAATAGCTGCAGGGAGAGAGGTCAAATTAGAGCTGCCTCGGGGGTGAATTCATCATCCTGCAGACACTTTATATCAAGATTCATTTTTCACTTTTGTTGTTCACTCCTGAAAGCTTAAGTGATTCTTTTGGAAAGAAGTTGTGCAACTTTATGAGCAGATCTGGATGAAAAGATACAACAGAACAGAGCTGAACTGAACATACTTGAAGATTTTTATTGATACCTCACTGCTCCAAAAGAGTTCACCTTTATTCGACTTCACGAAACATAATAGACTGGCTCCAAAGTATATTTTCAAATCACAAAAATTCATTAGAAATGTGCATTTCAAAAAATCCTCTTTTTTTCTCTTTTTTTTTTTAAAGGAAAGAAATACACTGTTTAATATTAATGAATGATCATTGATAGTCAATAGGTTGTGCAAAATTTGAGTCCTCAACATGAAGTCAAGGCTTTTAATTTGCATAACTACCTATTCATCTCACATAATCCTAATCATTCCCTGGCTACCAACACAAAGCAAGTTGACATAAATATTGATTTTAAGACCATTCATTAACAGCAAAAACTGTCAGTGAACAAAATCCAAGCAAGTGTTTGTATCGTAGTTTTAGTAATTGTCTTATACTTTACATGACCCAAGATCAAGTTTCTTGAAATTAGAGTAAATTCTTGATACACAAACCTTGCTTTCTTGCCCCAGTGACTCACTACACGCAATTCTGTCATCATTTTTTGTCTTCAAATAGATGAGGCACTTTATGGATTGGTGAATGTGGCTCGTATGAAGTCCAAAAAGATACTTAATAAACTTAAACCAAAAATAAGACATAATGACTTGCATAGATTTCAGTTTTTGCAGTCTGAGGATTTATTTATAGGGATCAAAAAGCTCTTCTGATTCAACAGTTATTCTTCTATTGATACAGGTTCTCGCTAGCCTCCTTGCAGAACATTTAACCACCTCTTTGGGTTTAAGTTATTGTGCAACAACTCAGAGATGCCCCTGCCTGCTCTGTTGTCGTTGCCTGGATTGCAGGACAGCGTGTTGCTCTACTGTCTGTCGTAAATACCCCAGTAGCTCCACAGGTGGCTGGTTTTACTATTTCTGACTGGAGTGTATCTCAAAAAACAAATACTAAAACTTTGATCACCAAACTGCGTGCAAGCCTGACCGAAAGACAGGAAATCAAGCTGAAGTCAGTTAAAACGTTGTCTGTGGGAGGTTACACATCAGATCACAGTTCATCTTAGCTGAACGCCAAGAAGCATGTGCGTGGGCAGATCAGTAGTCACGAATCAACCTGGTCTTCCTTAGAAGTATGAGCAATCTATTATCTCTACATCCAAGATCAGACTCTCTTTGTGTCTCTGCTGAATTCTTGCCTCTGCATCTCTATTTGAACACACTCACAGTCTCTCTCTCTTTCACACACACACACACACACACACACACATACAGACACAGACAGGGGCCTGGGGCAAACTCATCTGACAGGAAAGATGAAGCTAATCTAGCCAGACGACTATGAAACAAGATTAGTCAATTCACCTATTTGTGCTTGTGCGAACAGACTTACAGCATCGTTATTCAGATAAGGGAACAGTGTAAAAGAATCTCATCCAAACACACTTTTTCTAACATATGCACACACTCAGGTAATCTTGTCATAACCATTTAACTTTTATTTTTTCAATCCATCTATTTCACAATATCATAGAAGTTCCATGAAGATGCAAATGGACAAGCGCAACACTTTCACAGCCTTCAACAACCAAGAGCAAGAGAGACAGAAAGAGAGTGAGAAAGACAGAAACTGAGAGAGAGAGACATAGAAACTGAGAGAAGGAAGAGACAACACAGAAGAAAAGAATAACAACACCCCACTACCATCAGTTGGCATTTGAGCCCAGGCAGGCACTTTACAGATGGGTGTCAGATTGCATGTATATGGGGGCAGATGTGCTGAGGTAACAAACGGACAGAATAAAACGACTGTATTTGACTTTATTACACAGTGTTGACAGGATACATCATTTGTGTGGTGGGAATCAAGCCCTGACCACTGACAGTCGGTGCCCTGTTCTGCTTGAATCAGGAGATTAAATACATTCTTGTCATGTAAAGCTAAAACAATCAAACCTAATCTAATCTAAGCAGATTTAAGACACGGTTGTAAACTGGTTTGAGGTCAAAATGGATGCATTTGCAATAATTGTTTTCTTCATCTTGGTTTCCTGAATTGTTGTTTTAAGATCTCCTGTGAAACTGAGGATGCTTTCACACCTGAACTGTTTGAAGAAGTTGTTTTGCAACAGGGCTTGTTTACGTCTTTGGCCTGGTTTATTTGGGTATATATCAACAATGCAATTGCACTTGGATGCAAACCAAAAAAAGTTAATCAAAATTGCCCAAAGGAGAAGGTCTCAGCTTGTTTCCAATTGAACCCATTTGCAGTTAGAATGTAATCAAACCCCAAAACTGAGACACATTGCCACTTGACTCACCACTCTACAATTGTATAGCAATGGGGCAATTTCAATTGCAACTTACAGCTATATTACTCACCCTCTTCATCTGATTAAACATCATCAGAAGATGTATGTGGGACAACATCACATAGCTCAACATCTGTATTTTTGGTGAATGGTGGAAAGCACTCATTTGAATGATGGGTTTACTCGATTACAGTAGCACCATCTGTATGGATGATATTGTTTACCTACACTGAGACAGAGACTGTGACTTGTGATAGTGTTTGCTTTCACCTATTTTATCATACTACAGGGTAAACACAAAACAACCAAAGAGAGAAAGTGCTACAATAAACAATCTTATCATCTAAATCCAAGCAGAGCAAGGTGTGAAAGCACCTGTAGTGTTTTCCCAGCACAGGAACTTGGGTCAAAATAAAGTCCCAGACCACAGTTGGACTCAAGGGAGTCATTTTCAAGAGTGCAAGTGACAGGGTAGAGTGGCCAGAGCTTTTAATGCATTAGCTATCCACTTTACAATGTATCAGCAGGTATTTAGCACAGAGAAAATAGCAGCATTATTAGGATAAAAGCCTTTTAGTTTTCCAAAAGAAGTTCCTTGATGCAAAATTTAGACATACTTACTGAGGAATGGCAACTTCTGATTTCCTTTCATCAGACTTAGAGACATTCTTTTATATATTGTGTGCACTACTATTGTGCTTAAGAAACCATGTACCTGCAAAATGTCTCACTTGGTGATATCTTTGAGAAAGCCTCAAGTGTGGCTTTCCTCATACGAAGGTGTATAATTCAAAGTGGCTGGCAGTAATCCTTACTTTATGCTACCTGGACTACATTTTTGTGCCTCCAACTTACATTCAGAGCACAGAACTACACTTCTGTAGAGAAATTTTAATGTGCCTTTCAAAAAAAACTTTGCTTTTAGTCTTCAGTCTTCAAACCTAGTTTGTGTGAACACAACCAAATGAAATCAGCATGAGAGCATTGGGCAAGGTTACGCTTCACTGTAAATGCATCTTAAGTTTTATCTCTTTAATTATTCATGTGCACTTTATGTTTTCTCTCTTGTTAGCGGTAAAACTACATTTTTGCATCTCTTCACAAAGTCCAATGTTTAGTATAATAATCAATATATTGCAACACTACCACTCCTCAATGAATATTCGATGAGGCTCTGATTTACCACAGATACTTAAGTGTTTCAGGATGTGGGATACTTTGGGGACACAAACCCTGTTGTTTATACACTTATAGTTTGTTTCTTTGACAGGGTGACTTTGCTCATGCAAATACATTTACACTCCGTCTGGTTCATACTCCAACAGAAAACATAATCTTTATAACGTCCTCAGGTTTGTCACAGTTTCAGTGTTTACATGGTGCTTGGATATACATCAAGTGTTTATTACAGACGTCAGTGGGGAGCGCTCATTTATCTAAGTTGTAAACAAATATGGTGCAACCCATTTTCACGGGGCTGTGAGTGTTGTTTGAGGCTACAGCATGTGGAGCAGACTGGCACAGAGCAACATCAGCGAAGATACAATACACATTACACATTTATAAAACCACTGGTTTACTACATCATGGTAAGCAATGTAAAAAAAAAAACATGAGTACACAGACATTTCTCAACAGGATAATTTACAGTTACGACTGAACTTTTTGTCACCAATTAAGCATTGAAATCAATGTAACCATGATTGTATCACAGAACTCAGTTTTAGCATTAAGCCGAACCAGGACACCTGTGAGCTATGTCACTTAAAACCTTGAGATTATGGCTCTTTAGAGGCTCCTCTCACATAATTTTCAAATCTTCTAAAGCTCTCTGAATTTTTTACTTTTGGTTCACCTGTGCCCCAGATAATTACTTAAACCAGTGGGCTGTGCCTAATAAAAGCCAATCATCAGGTCAGCTTCCACAAAGTCCTGTGTATGAAACAAGTTGATCCATCCATGCAGTCTTAACCCAGGTGATTCTGTAGTTTAACCTAGTGTGTCTCACTGCGGAAGTTAACACAAGAGTGTGGACACCAATTCTAACAAACAAAACAGATATAACTGTTCATACAGCTTATTAGCTCCGTGACACATTTCTGTCCACCAGCAACCTTCCCATCCTCATCAAATGTACTGTATACCCCAATGTGATACATCATTATACTTCTTCTAAGTTGTCTCCTAAACTGATCTATGAAACACAACCATTATTAGCTGACCTCCCTCAGTAACCTTTCACTGTTTGGAGCTGGGGGGGTTGGATCTCTGAGCAGCATGGCATGGGTCCAGGGACTCCTTAGTGGCACCGCCGTAGACATCTACATCGAGGTCAGTCCAGGGGGCGATGTTCCCCAGTGCTGAAGAGCTGCATTCAGCCAGGGCAGCCACTTCAGCTGGCTTCAACACTCGGTCCCATAGGTTGAACTGGGAAAGCTCCCCGACCAGGGCCTGGGAGGCATCAAAGTGCCCGCCCAATGTATCCTTGGTCAGAGGAGTTGGAAAAAGCAAATGGGTTGAATGTCAGAATGTTTGAATGTTAAGTGGACCATGGACATTTTTCAATGAAGTCAAGATTTCCATGAGGAATTTGTATCTGCAACTGATCATTCTACACAGTATGGAATGCAATAAAAATATGAATAAATATTGTTTCATCAAGCAGCGTCTCGGTGCTCTGTTGCTTTAGTTTTGCATTGATACGTACAGTGAGTACAGATATTCCTATGGAGCAGTGATTTTCAAACTGGGGGGCTTGGAGTTATGAGAGTGTGTTGATGCACAATTCCAATTCAAATCACACATATTGCAGTGTACCCCATGAAAGTGATAACTTCCTTTGTTTGTCAATGAGATTATGTTTCCTAGAAAGGAAAAAGTTGATGCGCAGAGGCAGTTTTGTTGTTGTCGTTGTTTTTTAGTTAAAAAAACAAAAACAAAATGTTGTTCAGCAATCATTGTGAATATTCTTTTTGCCATTTTTGCAAGCTGTCACAAAGTGAGGCTAAAGCCGTGTACAAATTACTCCTAACAATATTTCAAATAAATTAGGCCATTGCATATTTGCAAGTAAAACACACATCTTAGTGTGTGTTCCTATGGCCGGCGGCAGAAACTAGGAGGAGCCTGAAAATTATTTCATCTGCGAGAGGGGGCGCTGCAAGAAAAAGCTTTGGAACCACTGATATAGAGCTATTCACAAAGGCTTCCATTTTGGAAGATTGGTACATTTTAGGTCATTAACTGCCCTTTGCTTTCCCTTTAAATTGCAGAAACTTCACCACTTTATTCACTGCCAAACTAGTCAGCACCAGAATAACCTGCTGGTCGTGCAAAATTTTACTTGTACCTTCAGCAAAGTTACCCACCAGCACAAGCAGCCACCATCATGCTGTAATGTTCTGCTACAGATAGATGTAAACAAACCAAAATGGTGCCTCATAGTGTGCTGCAGTTTGGGAGTTTTTTTGTCTAGAAAATGGTGATGAAGGTATCAGTTAAAATTGTGAAGGTGAGCAGTATGTCAGCACAGGCATGTAAACTGAAAATCTGCCAGCAGGATTGATGGGTGTTGGGACTAGCTCTGCTAACCTTAGTCATTCTAACATTAACCAAAACAATTTGTCAACCTCCAGCTTTGACTGTTTTTCTGTGTCTTTCAGCCACTTTATAAAATTCCTTCTTAGGATTTTTGTTTCAAGAATGCACCAAACCAGTGGTTGCTTTGTGTTTGTCTGTCTTTAATCAGTTTTGTGGGGTTCTCCCTTTATATATCACTTTTGATTGTATCACAACCATAAACCTTATGAGAAATCATAGACACTTTTCAATAGGCTCTAACATGAAATTATTTTATTGCAGCATATTGTTAATGCAAGTGCTCTAATGAGATGAGTTCAGTCTTTTCTCTCCTAGGACAGTTGTTGATCAGAAAATACAACAGTGCACAGTCCTCTGGGTTCAATAAGAATGAAGGAACAAAGGCTTTATCCCCATATGAGAATATTGTTAAGATGATTCCTTGTGTAAAAAGATTAAAATGATGATCTCATTTCTAAGAAGCCTTTACGAAGGGGATGTCCTGAGATTTCTCCCACGAAATCTGGTCAGAACATGCACATGGCATCAATCCACTATTCATCTTTAGCAGGGACTATGAAAGTAGTTGATCTCTCTTTGTTAAAATATCTATTAAATCAAGTCTTGTTGCATCGTGGCTGCATCTTGCAGAACTGGACTCCCTGCCCTTTGCTTTTCATCCTCAATGAAGTGATGACAGGCTGCAGCATGAGCTTTGGTTCCTTCTTGTGACACCAGGGAGGAGGGATAATGTCAGATTTCATAATGGTTGCATAATGTGGACGTCTTGCTCATAAAGGGCAGAGGCGGCTCAGCATGGGGATGAACACAATTAGATCTGCTGTTTGCTCTTGTGTGAAAACCTTATAATGTATTCCTAAAATAGTATTTCATGTCTGTACAGCTATAAGAGAATCATTAATCAATCCATTTGTCTGTTATCTCTCAGTCCATTCAATTAAACAAAGTATGTGAATATTTATATGTCAGTCAGCATGTGTGTGACCATCTATACTTCATAAATATATTAATCATCTTTACAAGTCCAATTTAAGTTATTTATGTAACCCTTACATCCATGCCCATCAAAACACTGTTCATACATCCATCCATTCATCTGCACATCCAACCATCATCTGTATGTCCATCTAATATTAATGCATCCATTTAGGGAACTCGTCATCCATCTGTAAGACCAGCTCTCTACTTACCATCTCTTCTGCCTTTCTTTGTTTATTTAAAAAAAAAAAAAAATCTTCATTCCTTTTTTTTATCATACCTCAGTGGATCTCGAGGTCATCCAGCCATCCATCCAAACATCACCCTTTTATCTATGTATTCATTCAGCATTCTGTCTATCAGCTCTTCCTCATCTAAGCTTCCTTCGGTCCATTGAGCTATCTGTCCTTTGAACATGTATATATACATTGATCCATCTACCCATCCATTCATTGGTCAACCTTTTTCCTATCCTTTCACTCACCACACTGTTTTTCATCCAGCATACCCATCCATCTGTTCAATTGCCAGTCCATTCATCCATCCCTTCATCCATCCATCCATTGGTGCATCCATTCATCCATTCACCTGTAGATTCTCCATTTTGTCCCTTCATCCATCCTTTGACTTTTCACTGATCCATCCGTATGTCCTACCTGTTCTTGTCCCAGTATGAGGACTCCTCCAGGTTTGATGGGATGCCAGGCAGCAAGTCCCTCCCCCCTCCCCTTCATCTTCCCCCCTTGGTAGGCCTTCCACACCCCATCCCTCAAGGTCCAGCTGACACAGATATGTTGCCACTCGTCCTGTGGCAGGGACAGAGGTAGCTGCGCCACCTGCGGGTCACAGAAAGCAGCGATTCTGGCAACAGACTTTCATTTTCTTCCGAGTGATTTCAACTCCACTGATCTATGACACATAAAGCTTCCATTATGATCGGCTATTGGACAAGTGTGGGCAGTAATCGTGGCAGACTGTGGACGCAATTGTGAGTTATGTTAGTAAACAGCACCCAGAGGACCCAGCATTGCTTCCAATCCAGCTTCAAACCCCACTCCTCTCTGCTGTGGGAGCTATAAGTGTAAGCACTTTAAAGGTAAATGTCAATGCACTCGAAAAACAGCTGAAAAAATGTTTCCTCTCCTGTCCCATTGCAATTGCGTTTGTTGCTTCGGGTCAACACAATATGAATGTGATAAATAAAACAAGAACTTGGGCATCTGTCAGATTCAGAGTCTTTCCCTTTTTTTCTCTTTTTTTTTTGGGGGGGGGGGGGGCATTGCACTTTTACTTTGGTATTCATGCTATGGTCATCTGTTTACTTTACTTCTTTGTTTCTATATTTTTTTCATTTTAAATCATAAATGTGTTATTCAAAAGCAATGTCTGCTGTAGTTCTGCACTAATAATAACAGCAAAATTATTATTTCAGCCATGACTGGACTCAAAGGAATGCAGGGCTCGGTTTGGAAAAAAAATCAATACTTATGCAGTGTACCCAAAGAACTGGTCACACCTTTTCGTAATTCTAATCCACATTATATTAACTGAAAACGTTTATGTTTTTCTTTGAAATTCTAGTAGTTTTTTAGTTTTCCACCCATGTAACCTGAAATAAACAAGTATTCAACATTAGAATCCAGTTCGGCCGCTAATTTTGATAAATCCAGCTTGTATTGTTCTTCTTAAGGTACTGATTTTCTCTGCAAACTATTGTGTTTGATTAACTGCAAAGAAACCCTCAAGCTACGAAATGTTAATTTTCCTACCAGACAAAGCTACAAATTTCTAAAAGAGTATACGTATATAGATTTTTTTAGGATTTCCAGAGGCCATAAGGAGAGAAAAAAAGAGTGTTGTTGTGTACCTTGTCATTGATCAGCAGCTCCACAGGATTGTGAACTCCCTGCAGCAGCACCAGCTCGTTAGGCTGCCCAGGCACAGAGTATGAAAAGGGGGTCCCAATGCCCCCTTCTTTAGCCTTCAACCACACACAGGCAGTGAAGGCGTACATCTCTGTGATCTCTTTCCTCACCAGACCGTACATGTAGTTGGTCCTCATGGGGAACGAGAGGACAAAGCCATCTGGGAACGAAGGCTCTGTCAGCGCTTTTGGAAACACAGATGAAGGAGAGAAAGTCAGACAGTGAGGCAGACTAAGAGAGAGAAAATGGAGCAGACTGATACGTTCAAAGCAAATTTGTACAAAATAATTTTTTTTTTTCTCTTTTCCCTTCTTCTTAATTGTCCCTGTTTTTGTGCGTATACAAAGACGAGAAATAACTCCACAGCTACAGCTACAGCTAATGATCATCCACTCCATCTTGGGGCCACACTGAACCTCTTGAGGCAGAGACAATGTAGAGACACTGAAAAGTTAAGACACAACTAAAAAGAGAATATAGAAGTGCTTCTTCTCTACTTTTTAACCTTCCTCTTGGTACCTCATGAATTTTAAATGTCTCATCTAGACTTCCGCTTCTTCTATTGTTCAACTCTTCTCACCTTTTTAAATGCTTTTCTCAGCTAGAAAACTCACTCACTGCATTTTGGCTCCTGTGTGTGAAGATTTCACACACATAAAGTTCATAAAATGCTTTAAAATCAGTCATATTGGTCATTCATCTGCCAACTCTAAATTATGGAATTATAATTGAATTTCTGGGTGTAAAGATAAAAGGTTTACACTTGAAAGGAGAAAATGATACCAGAAACATTTTGTTCATTTAACTTATTCTTTGCCTAGAGCCCTGTTTGACATTTCACAACCCTCAGCTCTCATTAATCATCTTATTTTAATCTACGGCTTATTCTCCACTGCTGTGATGACCCAGTTCACCCGTAACACTCATTAAACTTTCGTTTTCTCTTGCTTTGCTTTCATGTACGTCAGCTTTGTAATGCTGCTGTTTACCTCCCTGTGTGCACCAGTTCATCCATACATCCTTTTTGTATTTATTCAACAATCACATGGTGTCTCTACTATCCACCTCTTCCTCTTTACTCCTCCTCCTCAGACTCACTGTGTTCCAGCTCAGTGACGCGGTGGCTGACGGTGTCGATGCCCTGGTTGATTTTCTCATGTTGGCCCTGCGTCTCCTTCCTCATGGCTTGACGTTCCTTCTCCAGCATCTTTATCTTCCGCTCCAGCTCTCCCTCCAGATCCTCCACCCTCCAGGTGCCCTTCCCGCGTCCAGGGGAGGCCTTAGACGGGGGCTTGGGGGCAGGGGAAGCAGGGGAGGCAGGACGACGACCTCCCGAAGGAGCCGCCGCCACAGGTGGGGAGGAAACACTGCTGGTAGGTGGAGCAGGGGCTTTGCCTGGATTTCCAATGGGGCTGCTGTTGCTGCCGGCATTGCCGCTGCCTGCACTTGAAGGTGTATCTGTGAGGTTCAAGGCAGCAGGGCCGATCTCTGCCTGAAAAAAGAGAGGGAGAGGATACAAAAATGAGAAAATGTTTGAGATTTAAGGTTAACAGGATAAAGCTGAAAAAGCAACTGTCTGAGCAATACTATCGGGGATTCTGTGGAGAAGAGAAACACTAATCTGTTTACTAAAGATCGACAATGGAAGCAGCCAGGGCGGAATACAAGGTTTGCTTTCAGAGGGTTTTAAAGTTGTGGTTGCGGAAATGCTGGATAATAGATTTTAGAGGAGCACTTTACGGCATTGTCATGAAATACTGTGATGACCCTCATTTCCCACAGTGCACCAGACTTCCTGATGTTTTTGTTGCTTGACCATGAGGTTCAAAATGTAGACTTTAAATGGATGTGGAATTATACAAGAGTTTGTTTCACACGTTTTAGTCCTTGGAAGTCTAAATAGAAACAGTTTTATTTGTAATTTCACCTCCAGGAAGCTTCAATTTCATTTGTGATCAGTAAAGTTTCTGAAAAAATGGATTACATTACCATAATCCTGTCTTTACTTTGTGTCAGCTTCCAGTTAGCAAACTCAAACAAGCCAAATAAGCATGATGAAAATATAGAAGTAAGCCTTACAAACAAAGTTACCTCAAACACTTGTCCTCTGGTTTGTGGTAGTACTCCTTGTATAACCTGGTTACTTATGCATTGAATCTGTGCAACTACTTTCGGGGAGTGCATTTCCCATAAGCACTAGCATTAATCTGGACTGTTGGCTGTGTAAATGTCAACCCGTGCTCTTAGATTACCTTTTACTACCCCACTCTAATGAGGCTTTAAAGGTTGAAAACTTGACATTTAAATGAATAGATTGGACTTAAAGAAGCTGACTTTTCTCTGTTCAAGATAAATGAAATGCAAACTTCACCGTCCACTTCAACAAACACACTTTGGGCTTTCATTTCCTGAGTGGATGTTGATCAGCTTTCCACTGTCGATGAAATTGATCTGTTTTTATAGTCTCTTGAAAAGGTTGTGATTGTCTTGATTGACTATTGATGGACAAAGCTTTCCGTTGAAAAGAGAACATCTGGTCCCAATACTGCATGCAGGAAGAGAAAGGGAGTCTGTCTTCAGTCTGTGAAATCAACCTTTCAAACTACCGTCTGCATCCTATACACAAGCGTGAACACTTTACTGGTATAAAATACAGAGAGTGGTACTTTAGACAGCGCTTGAGGAAGCAAACAATCTCTGCATTACCTAAAGTATGCAATGTAAACCAGACTGTTCCTCTCACAGAGTCATAATCACAGAGGTATATTTCTTTACAAATAAACTTATTCTCGTGTGATGGAGACTACACTAAGTGCCAAGTGGAGAGGAAAGATGAAAGCTTGAAAAAATTAGACGTGGGTATCCAACATCCGTCAATGCTTCTATGTAGGCTCAGTTTGCTTCCGTGGAAGAGTTACATGTCTGCATAGAAACTGCACATTGCTGAATGCAGAAGTAATCTAAGAGGTTGGAAGCTCCCACAAAAAAATAAACATAGTTGTGGGGAAACTTATATCCTGAACTTTATGGGGATTGTGAAGCCTCAAACTTGGGATTTATTTTCCACCAATGCCAGCTTAGTTTTTCAGGCACAAGAACTGACTATAACTGGAGACAGGTTGACAAGTAGGTGAAAGATATATATTTTATTTCTCTCCATCTTGTTTGAAAGGTGGATGTGGTTGCAACTTCTCCATTGACTATCTATCATATTTTAAACACACTTGTGACCTACAAGTTAAACAGCAAACTGTTTAGCAGGAAACCTTCATTGGGCATTAAATATTATATTTTTGTGTAGTTATGGCAAAATGGAACAGATAATTTTCTTGTTTTATCAAGTGCAGTTGTCCTGTTCTTGCTGTTAGAGATTATGCAGGTTCAAGGAACATCTGCAAAAGCTCTGCTTTAAAACCAACCCATCTTTCATTTAAAGTCTGATGAATTAAAATAAAGCCCTGAAGCTGATTATTTATGAATTACGCAGATTTTTGTTTTCACACTCCATTGAGGACAAACCTAACATTCAGGCAATGACTAAACCAGATTCTTATCCTCTTGTTCATAAATAGACGTGTCTTACTATTATGTTAGTCATTGTGTTGTTTTTCAAAGTGGAAAAAAATGAGTGAATTGATACAGCTGAATCACAGCAGGAGGTGCTGTATTTGTGATGTTAGCGACTCAGCAGCAGGAGCATTAGTATTCATAGCAGAAGTTGTAAAAATAAGGTGTCGTGAAGCAGCAGTAAAAGATGAGATTGCTACATTTAGTGAGGATAAGACGCTGCAAGGGCGATATATAATATCAAGAAAGTTGCTGAGGCAGTAGTGGATCTGGACATCCAGGATATAAATTCACACTTGCAGAGACAACCTTGTAACTGCTTGGAAAAAAGCTGGCAGTGATGCAGCAGAGTGTGTGTGGCTATAACAGTCCCTGTGTTTCAATCTCAGCACACACACATAAACATAAAACCTCACTCCCCCCACCCACACCCCACCCTCTTCCTGTCCAGCCAGCTTCATCTTTTATTTATGTCTCTATCCTGCTGTCTTATGCAGAGGTACGGGGTGGACCAGCAGGTGGAAAGATTTCCCCAGGGTGCAGGAGGGAGTGTGTGTAAGATATGAAGAGCGCTTGGGTCACGAGTTGCTTGTCAGCAGAGAGGTAAGGTGAAGATAAAAGAGGGAGCGATAGATAAAGAGGGGGAGGGAGGGAGATATGAGCATGATTGTGGCACCTATGATGAACACTGACACCATGGCAGGTCTTCAAATGAAAACACTGGCATTTTTTTCAGTCTCTTTTGGAGCACTTTTCTCATCTTTATCTTTTTGTTTCTATGATGTAAACCAGAAAATCTTCAAGTTATGCTTCTCAATTTACAGGGGAAGTCTGAAAGTTTTCTTCAGCATGGATAGGCAAGCTCGTATCAGAGGGACCAGATGCATGGCTAATTCTGTCACTGGATTAACTGATTCAACTGGCAATTCATGACTTTGGTATCAGCCCAAATCTCCTGCTGAAAAACTAATCACAAACAGGAGGATAAACAGTGTGGGCAACAGGTTTTGCCAAAGTTTTTCTAGTCTTTCAGCCCACCATGTGTACTTCCACATAGCCTACCTCCAGTTTTTCGATGCGGTCCTTCAGGTCCATGATGGCCCGGGCCAGCTCCTCCACAGCCCGCGCCGTCTGCAGCTGCGCCGCGTTGGTGGAGCTGGTATCGTCCCCGGCCATAACGCGGCGGTTACCGCTCCAGACCCCGATGCTCCGCTCCGGGACGTTCCTCTCATCCTCCAAGCCGCTTTCACACTCGCTCAGCTTTCCTGTCAGCTCCCGGATCGTCCTGTGATCCATGAGGATCTGGTCGTTCTGCTGTAGGACGGTCTGCCGGAGTTCCTCCGCGGTGGTCCGGAGATAAGTCCAGTCTTCATCCCCTCCTGCGTAAGGGTCGTCGGCTTGCTGCTGCTGCTGCTGCTCCCTCCGCTGCCTCAGGTCTTTGGTGTTGCACTCCCCCACGGGTACAGGTGTACAGATTAACCGGCTGAAGCTGAACTGTTTCGCAGACCCTCCTCCCGTTTCTTCCCCCAGGTTGAGCTCGTTCAAAGTGGGAACCTCCAGTCCGATACCACCGAGCCCGTTCCCTCCTCCGAATGACTCGGAGCCGTGCAGGGCGCCCAGCGGGCCGGCGTGAGCCACCGACCCGGGCTCAAGCGGCTCCAGGAGCGGCTCGGATGTCAGGGTGCCGTTGTCGCTGAAAGACTCGGCGCGTTTCCGGGGATAAACACTAGCGATGATGCAGATGACAGCGCCGAGGAAGGCCAGGGTGCCCGCTCCCACAAGCACAACCACGAACTTCATTACGACTGAAGAGATCAATGAAATAGATTAGAGAAAAGGCCCGATACTGATAACAAAACAGTGTCTTCCTCTCAAGAACTGATCAAGATTGCATCTACTTACTCAAAACCAAACTCAAACTGACGGCTCAGATTTACAACCAGAGCTGTTTATTTCTGTGAAAATCTGTCACTTACCTGCTGATGCTGCTTGCCCGAGGCGTTGCTGCTTTCCTCTAGTCGCCCTCTGTGTGCAATATTGATGGCTCCGCGCTGTCTGGACCAGAGACGCTCTCTCCTCCGACTCGGTGTTGCTAAGCTGCTCTCTCCTCTCGTTACCATGGGGATCCTGCGTGAGAGAGGAGGAGCGAGGCTGTGGGCATGCGTCAGTCAGAGCGCGAGAGGTGAAGCTCCAGAAGCAGAGTGAACAAACAAGGCAGTGATGGATCGATGTGTGCAGTTTGAGTGTGAGGAGAGTGTGGTTTTCTGCCTGTGTGTGTGTGTGTGTGTGTGTCAGAAAGAAAAATGAGACAGGAGGAGGAAGACAAGGTGAGGGAAAAGGTTAAGGATAAAACGGGAGAGTTGACAGGTTTTGTGTGTGAGTGGCGTGTTTGAAGGTGTTTATTCTGTTTTTGAAAATGTAATATCCCAAATCTCCTCACAATTGTGAATAAAGCATACGGAGATAGACGTCAGCTTAATGAGAGAAAAATGTTTAAAATTGTCATTAATTTTTTTTTTCATGATTTTGTAATAAAAAGCACCCACCACAGATGCTTCAATATAGACATTTAGATAAATATGATGAAATAATGTTTCTTTATTTAGTCAATCTTTGCAAAAAACTAAAAGACATCCATGTGAGGCTGTAAAATATTATTTTAAATGTAAATAATCCTCCACCAAAATGTGTCACAGAGACATTACTGCAGTAATTGGGAGGAAATGAGATAAGTTTAACAGCTGCAAAACATTTGTAGGATGCACACTGTTGCTCCTGCTTTTCTGCACTAATGTACTGTAACTCAAGATACCTGGCACTGGAAGCATGTAATGAGTGCAGCAGCTCGCATGAAGAATGGATTAAATTTATATGTGTGAGATAGAAGGAGTTAAAGAGGAGATACATCAGTGGAGAAGGAAAGCAGGAGGAGAGAAAAACTCTGAAAATGCGACTTTCAGGCTTCTGACTGACTGAGTGGGTGGAAGTTGTTTTGCCCAAGAGATTCTGCAAAGTAAAACTTCCCACTGACGCCAACAGAAATGATCCGACCCTGACACCAGGGCCCTCTGTGGCTCTTGTTCAACAAACAAACATCCTCACTCCAAAGCGTATCTTTTAAGAGTGGATGATCCACTTTCTAAGTATTTGCTCTTGATATCAGTCAAAATTAAAATGAAGACTCACAAAGCAGTTCAGGTCTATTCAAAGCAAAAGTTCACGATGAAAAGGCGTTTGAAAAGCATACAGCTGATTTTTGAGGTGAGTCTGCTAATTGGCTTGACAGTAAAAGAGAACGGCATCCTTGCATAACCTTAGTTTTGAATCTTATTAATTTGATTAATCATCTTTTAGTCTATGATGAACAGCCAAATTTCCCTTTGTGGGATGAGCTTTCTATCAACTCACCTTAATAATTCTGCAGTTCTCTCCAAATATACTTTAAAAACTTTCATGTACTCCCAAACTGCAGTCAGTGAACTAAATCAAGGTTTCCCCAAATTTTCAGCCAGAGACCTCTTAAATAATGCTGTCAGAGACCAGGACTCACTGCTTTGGGAAAACACTTATTAGCCAATCCAAAATAACATGCACAAATAAACACAAATGAAAGACTAGAGACATTTACTTTAGTTTACCAGTACAAAATTAGACTACGTATTTTGCTGTGTTTCCAAAATTAATATGCCATCCTCTGATACTGTCACAGCCTGGTTTGGGGACCTTGGGTTCATGTGGCAACAAAGAAATGTGGAAAATAGATCGAACATTTTGTGTTTACTTCTTTGGATCATAAATAAGCATCTCAGTTCATTTTAATCTGTTTTTAACCATTAAAAAGTAATAGAGAATAATGTTGTAGAACTTAAAAAGAACTGAGTTGTATTTAATCAAAACTAACCCAGAACCACAGCCACAGCAGTCTGGAAGACTACTTATCTCTGCTTCTCCCTATAAGTGACAAGCTCAAACTGAATTTAATCTGAAGCAACCTGCTTAAAATAGTATCACTGTGTTGCTTAATCATGAATCTTCCTTGATCTGAAACTTTGGGGCTTTATTTAGCTTCCCAAGCTGTCAAGACATCATCTTCGAAAAAATTTGGTATGACACTCTTAAACTCTGATGAGCATCAAAGTAAGAAGAAAATACCTTGTGAATCTTGTTATAAAACCTTCATCATCTTGTTTTCTATTAAAAAAAGAACACACCTTGAGACCAACAAATAAATACCAAACATTGCCTCCAAAGTTATCTTAATACTGAACAAGTAATAATTCATTCTCTCATTACTGAGGTACGTGAAAAGGCAATCAGCCCTAAGGTCATCATACTGACTGTATGTAATTTTTAGACAACTAATAACATAGTTGCTGGGTGATTGATTACAGTGTGACAATGTCAATCCGTCATAAGGCTTAATGTCAGGGGATCACCAAAGCCATTCATGTTGACTCTCAGGGGATCAGCCATGTATGTAACTTATTTCAAAGAGGAGCCACTCTGCTTTGTGCTGCTGGACAAGAAAACCAACTGCTTGATCAAGTTCCCTATAGAGCGACAGGGAAGAAAAAAAAACCTTGTCACAGCTCAACACCTTTACATATCTAGCTTCTAGAGGATAAGTTCTCTTTATCTACTTTGATTAATTTTCTCCCTTTTCAAGCTGAAAGATGAAAGCTGTTTGATTTTGCAAAACAGATAGTTTAGAAAGCTGAGTAATGTTCATGACACAACCTAACCTTGAGAGCAAGACTGAGTGCTTCAGTATGAGACATATAATAAAACTTGACATGGATTTCAGGATGGGGAGGTTGTCTTATAAAACTGCGGATGAAAAGTCCTTTTCATCTTTATTACTTGTAAAGCTTTGATTCTCCTCCAAGGTCTGCAAGGACAATGTTCCTGTTTTTTTGGTCAGCGTGAGTCACACAGACAGTACAAAACATGCACGTAGTCTGCAACGTCACCCATTTGTTTCTGAAGCAGAGAGTTTTTTTTTTTTTCTTTTTACTGGGGAGGTTTTTTTTCCTCTAAGTTGTTACTTAAGAAGATATCAAGGGAGGCTACCAGTTTTAAATATTTAGGGGCGTAGGCAACTTGACTGGCAGGTGGGTTGGCACATTAGGGATAGATGAAAACTGATCCTCAGTCACCATTCACTGTCATAAAGGCATCTATAGTATGTTTCAAACACTGAAAAAATGATGAAGACTTTGTTTGAGAAAGATGATTAGCAATGTACTTGCCTGAGTTGCTTTGACAGCCTTGTGAATTTTATATACTCAATGGGGATGTAATTTTGTTTTCTCTCTTGCACAGCTACAAATTTGGCTGAAATTCACAAAGTGAACAACCAATACATTTTTTGTTGTGGTTGTAAAAGGCTGTAACACCTGCAGTGTAATGATCCTCATTTAAAATTTCTAATGTTTATCCCCCTCCATTTTCTGGCTAATCCAATTTTCTACAGCTCACATGATGAATAAAACAAGTGTTAATGGCAGAAAACCAAGTATACTGTGCTTGGTAGGGTGGTTAAGTTTTGCAGGGACCTTTGACTGTGGATTTTGCAAGAAATTATAAACAAGATGTAATGTGGGAGTGTGAGTCAGAGGTGATTTAAATCAGATTTTGTTGTGGAAGAATAAAATTAAAGGTCATGAAGTGAGCATGCTTGTTTCTGTTGTTCCAGCCAGGCTCCAGGGGAACAAAAGGATATGAAAATATTCATATACTCTGCTTAAAATATTCACCACAGACATCCAGAGGCTCAACTCCATTCAGGCTTTCCTGCAGAGACCAGTAGCCCAGATTGTGGATTAATCTCCAGAGGTGGCTGATGTTTCATGCACAAACACGCATGGATGTGGGGCACTCGCATCGAACCACAGTATTTCAGCTCCATCTGGCTCATCAGCTCAGTGGTAACCTGCCAGAAAGATAAAGAGAGGAGAAACACTGAAAGACACCCGATGTGTCACCTTTCTTTGTCAACTCCATTAATATCCATTACAGCAGCACAAACAGTTAAATAAACCACTCCATTTGAAGATGAAAAATTCTGTTTGAATCCAATGTATGTATTTATTGCAGCATCAAAGCATTCAGATGTGATTACTAAAGCATCATGACCTGAATATAACCCCAGGCTTTACAGACCACCTGAAAACAAACATTTCTCTGCTCAACAAAAGCAACTAATACAGAAATAGTTCAACAGCACCTTTCTGTGGTACCAACTGGAACTGCAAAACATTTTCTAAGGGCGGCAGACAACATGTCTTCAAAAAAGGCTGAGGACAGTAAATCTGGATTTTGAGGATAGTTTCTCATCATGTAAATCTATGACTTTTTGTTATTTTACAGTGATACAGTCTCCCGTTTTTCATGACATATCTGATGCCATTCGCTATCAAACATGGATGAAGAGGCTTTTAAAGGATAGATTGGTCTTTCAAAGTTATATTTACATGGTGATTGCCTGTATGTCAAACTATGATGTTTGAGTCTTAACATTTTTAAAAGGTAACAGAGACTCGTCGGTTTAACATTTGATTGAATTAACTTGCATTATTTGTGCATTCATAATATTGTAGTTTAGCTTAGCTATACACCCTTTCTGTTCATAAAACAGGGATTGGTAAAAAAAAAAAAAAAAAAAGCACATCAATGAAAACAAAAAATTAGTGGAATGGAAAGTAGTGATAGTTTTGCTGGTGGAGGAGCCTGGTTGAGTGTGTGAAAAGTGAATCAGTCAAAAGTTTGGATATATTTTTTCAAAAGAAATCTCTCACTATTGAGATTGGATCTAGCTCCCCCATAACATTGAACAGGAGAAGCTGTAGCAATAAAGTATGTATGGATGGGTAAATATTGTTATCTCACAAGAGTAAAACAGAAACAATCCTTTAAAAGCCTGAGGGTGAAATTGAGAACAAATATTTAACTATGAGTCGACCCAAAAAAAAGTGCAATAAGTCAAAATGCTTTTAGAGAGCTTTTAATTAAAAGCCTTGTACAAGAAACACACAGAAAGCAACAACAGTAACAGGTAACATGACACTGAATACTTAATCTGTACAATAAGGGTTTGCAAAACATGCTTCAGAAGTTCAGATACATTACAACATCATTATCCTCCAGCTCCTCCTCATTACCACCAATTCAATGTACATAATTCATATTAGCATGAAGCAGACTTAAATGCACTCTTGACACATTAAAATCAGGTTGCCTTTTAATCAAACCCATCATGGACTTTTTAAAAATGGCGCTCAAATGACAGCATCATATCAACATCATTATGCATATTTCAAAAAAAGTATTAAAGTACAGTACAAAGGAACAAAAGCCTTAAAAAGCACAATTCTCATTTCATTAAGCATCTTTTTTCATACATTGAACCTTGGATCCTTCTTTATTTCCTATGAGTGCCAAATAAACCCAGCACTAGAAATTACATCACATATCAATGTCAAACAATTCGAAAAGAACACAAAAGGTTTGAAAGAGTCAAATAATAAAATCAAGAGCCCTATTTGGTTGAAAGATAGGCCACCAAGTTGAGTTGTGCTACCCCACATGAGAACAAAAAAGAGAAAAACATTGCTATCAACTGTTTGACAAACTGCCTAACAGCCTAATACCTCACACATCTACCAACTGCAAGAGTTACTGCTATCCACCACTTATTTATCAAAGATACAGCAGATGGAAAAATATATCCCAACACACTTTCATCCATGAAAAGGAGAAAATTGTCCTTTGGTTGATCCGTTTTTAGAAGAAAGAAACAATCCACTTCACTTAGTCAAAAGTAAGGGTTAAAGTACCTACATTTAAATTTGGCACCACAAGGGTAACATTTTTCCCATTTTAATGGATGTGTCATTTTGGAATAAATCTTTCCATGAGTAAACTATGAGAGTATTGAAACAGTATTGACAACAACTACAAGAACCATCCAGTACAGGACAGGAGAGGAGGAAACATCTCCCTCATCCATGTGAATATGACTGAGAAAGTTTTTATTTTGGAAAACGTGAACAGCCCAACCAGGTTTGAACTGTTTGGAGTATGATTGTGTTTTATTTCACCATTTGCAGTCAGAGCAGAAAATTTGATTTATTTTTTTAGCTGAGCGAGATAAAGTAAAAGTCGCCTTGAGTACAGCCGGGGTTGAGCAAAGCAGCTATAAGGCAACAACATGCAGAGGATTTTCAAATATCATAGACACACAAACACAGGTGCACCAGAGAATGAACCGGAAAAGTCTACACAGAGCAGGCAGCACCAGGTTAAGGTTTAGAGTTCGTGTATAAAGGGCTATGTTTCATTCAAAGTACTTTAGGCGCATATGAAGGCAGAAATATCTGAACACTTCTAAGCTTTTAGAGTAAAGCAGCTCAGCGGCAGTTCAAAACCACACCTTTGAGACAGAGTTTGACCTAATCTTAGATTACTGAAGACACTTTCCTACTGTAACACAATGACAGCAATTCATGTAAACCCGAACAGAGAGACAGCAAACTGGATATATTAGTAAAAAACAGAAAGGATCCTGTGCCAACATCCTTTAATGTCCAGTCAGAAAGCACCAGGTCTGAGCTTCAAGGTTTTTTTCCTAGGGTAAGATGTAAAAGCAGCAAAGCAGGAAACACTTGGTGAACTTCAACAAAAGACACATCTTACTGATGGTAACCTTATAAAATGTCTGAAGAATTACAAGTAGAGTAATAAACCACAAGGAGAGAAATATATAGTTTGTCTGGGGCAGTCTTTGAGAAACCAGCATTGAGAGAATTTTTATTACGGTTAAGTTTCCTTCTTTAATGGACCCCAGGGTCAAGTCTGAGAACCTGAAAGCCCTTGTTTTCATGCTTCTGGTGTTGCAATCAGACACCAGTATTCTAACAAAGAAAAACTGACCAAGACTTTCCTCTCAGTTATCGTTCTTTTTGATATTTCCGTATAACTTAAGAGGCGAGCCAAGACATGACATTAATAATCTGAAAGTCTGCACTAGCAGCTATCTATTCTCTTAGTTGATCAAAAAGCTTTGTTATCATTGGATAGCTGTTGGGCTCTTAAGAGGCTCAAGCTCTGCATTTCAGAGTTCAAAAACATCCAATGCTTACTAAGCCAGAAGACACCACAAATCTTGTCTCTCACCTCAAGAATTTGCATTCATATACAGACGTGGCTTCAAAGAGATAACCTTGTAGTTTCCATTGCATGTGCTCAAGAGTGACTTTAAACTGCAAGTCAACAAACTACAAGGTTAAAGGTCGAAGCAGGACATAGCTCCTGACATACTGAGACTTCTACATGGAGAAAAAAAAAACACACACTCTCTTTGTGACTTCATGAAAGCACTCCTGGCTAAAACTTGATTCAAAAGGATAACAAGGGAAGTTGAATGATTCCAGAAAAATAAAAACACTACATTTGTTTCAGTGGGTTGGCTTAATGGGAACTTTTTTAGCAGATCAAAGGAAAAGGACACATTTTTGTGCTGCAAGCAGCGCTACAGACACTGGCTGACCTTATAAAAAAAAGGCATATCAGCAAGTTCTTACTAAACGAGGGAGAATGAACAGTACCTTGACTGGTGTCTTTTCATACATTTACACAGGTCTCAAAACATGGTAAAAAAAACTCAGAAACTGCTACAAAAAAATCTGTGGAGCTCCTGAAACAAGTGATAACTTTCCTCCTGATACTGATGGATTATTTACCAGAAAGGGACTTAATCAGAAATAATACTTCCTGAAACATAAAGCTAAAAGAACACGTGAAGTGGTGCTGAAAGGTTTCCTTTTATTAGTTATTTTCTGCTTAATGGCAGCGTTCTGGCGGTGGTAGCACACCAAGAAAGTCAGTCCATATGCCCTCTCCCTTGTAGCTCCTCATGGAAAATCCCCAGGCATTTCCAAGCCAATAAAATTTACAATCCTTCAGGCAACTTTGGGTCATCTCAAGGTCTCTTCTCAGCTGGACATAACAGAGACACTTTCAAAGATAAAGCTCATTAAATGCACAGGAAAAGTGACTTTACTCTCCCTTTTCACAACCGCGATTTCAGCATAATTTCGGGATTAGTCAGGCTCAACTAGCCCATCTGTTTTTAGCTTGTGATCTATGTAACCCTCACTCCTGACCAAGGGCCAATCCCAGTTGTACCCATTAGCCCTTGGTTTTGTGTGTTCACGTCTAGGGAAGGGGTAACCCATTTCTCCATAAGGTTAAGGGAAGGGCTACTTGAAACTAAGACAAACCAGGACCTCACTTGAAAATGTAAATGCAAGTGATAAAGCATAATTACATAAATTCATAGGAATGACACTCATGTTTTTATTATATATCCAATTCTTTGCTAATTCTCTTAAATCCTAGGGCTAGGGGTGATGACGTAGCAAGAAGCGAGTGGCGTCTCCTTTCAAAGGGGAGTGTTTTCACCCCTTCTCCTTGGCCCTAAAAACAGAGGACCAGGGGAAAGGAATAGACAAAGGGGTAAGAAAAAGGGGGAGGGCTAAGGGGTACAATTGGGATCGGCCCTAAATCTACAAACTGAGCTGGGCTTGAGGCTGTAACTTGTCAACCTGAAGAGAACAACAACCTCAGACTCGAGGTCACCGACTCAGTCACATAACACTTCATACTAGGCTACAACCCAACCCAGCGCCTGCTGTAGGTCACTTTTAAATGAAGCCAACAGAATCTTCTCCAAAAATCTTTTGCTGTCGTAAAAAATGACATTCTCAGTTTCACAGTCAAACCTCATTTCTGTGTAAGAATCTGTCACATAGTTTATGTCAATCTCTATCCCCAATTTCTTTTTACAAACCTGCTTGACTTGGTTTCTTTAACCTGAGGATGGCAAAAGACTGACCTGTGCTACAAAAACTGCTTCCCTTAAAACTTATCAATAAAACCAACCAAGCACTGTAACCTAAAAGACCAATCAGAGCCACAAAAGAACACCACAGAGTGTGAAAAGTTTATACGAGGAAGCTGAAAAGACACAATCCTAAGCCCTGGTTGTTTTTTACAGGCCTCAACGTGTGTACAACAACCATGGCCAGTAGCTCAAGGGTTCAACAAACTTCTATTTTTAGCTGCATTTGGTTGTTTCAACCTGAACTGTGATCAGCACATGGACCCTCTAGACCTTGATGGATTGAGAAGTTATCTGACATGGAAAGAGAATTCAATGAACCACAGACCAGTTTAGAGTCTTAGAGGACGTCACAGAGTTTAAAAGAAGAGAGAAGTGGTAGGTTTGTGAGAAAACAAGGCAAGCAGGAAAATAACAGCAATAACTTAAAACTACTGTTTTTGAATATTAATTTGCAGCTTGTAAGGTTGTGCGTGCATATAAATATTTACTCATACCATATGTATATGCATGTGCGTTCAAGAGAGAAAGAGGAAAAGGCCTTGAAAAATTGATGAACTACATAACATAGGTCATTTTTTTTTATGCAGTCAAGTGCATTGCATTTACCTCGTTGTATTGATGCAATATATGAGAGTCCAACTGTGTTAAGTGCAAAAAAACATCAGCTCATTCATCGTTAACAAGTTGGACCTCCAATGTGACAAGAGGGCAGGAAATTGGCAAAACACCTGAAGGCTGTCAACAACAGCCTTCACAGCAGAGTCTGAATCAGAAAAAGTATCTCTTTCTTTCACATAGTGCTTGATAAGAATCTCTGTCAACACACGTAAGAGGGGAATTTTTCATTTTTGTGAAACTTTCACAGAACCAAACAAGCTTAACTCAGCATGTCTGAAGCAAGTGAAAGAAGGTAAACACTGTATCTATTCAGACTTGCTTTAAAGGAGTTAGTGCTGTGCAAGTGGACAAAATATGGCAATTTAAGTTGACAAAAGGGGCGTATTAGCTGCCCCATTTTTAAATTTACATAATTCTTAAAAAAAATAATATCTTCCGTATTATTCAATGGCTGGGTGGCTTTAACTTTCATTTCATTGGACAAATATGCACCCATCTTTTTAGGGTAAGAGAGGGGGGGTAAGGTGTCAATACTGGCCAAATATCTTCATCATCATCATCAATGGCATCAACTTCTTAATATCTGATATCCTATGGCTTCGGGGGAGAAGAGTCATCAGAGGTGATGGTGGGGGGAGGTGAGGAAGCTTCTTCAGGGCTGGCAGAGGGGGAGGCGGGACAAGAGGAAGGAGAAGGGAACTCTTTAATGGTCACGGTTACCAGGTTGGTGGTGACGTCAGTGACCACCACATCCTTGCAGCTTGGGGCCATTTCAGGGTGCCAGTCAGGGTCTCCCTCTATGGGCACCCTTTTCGGTTCGGCTGGGGTCGAGCTCTGGTTTCCAGGGGTAGCAGAGGATGAGGTGGTGGGAGGATGGGGCTTGGCCCTGTGTTGACGAGGGTTATTTCTGCCTCCATCTGAATGATCCAGGGTACCCTCCTCTTCTTCATCCTCTAAGGAAGAAGAGGGTGAGGAGGGGAGGAAAGGAGACCCTGATTCTGAGGGGTCTGCATTTGAGGATTTAGCAGGAGCAGGTGGTTTGGTGCCCTGGCCCGTCTGAGTTTCTGTGGAAGGTGTACTGGACTTCTGACCTTCAGTGGAAGGAGAAGCTCCTGCAGACGCCTTGGAGTTTGCAGCTGAGGTGCTGGTGGGAGATTTTCCTTCAGAGCCACTGGAACTGGAAGGAGAAGGAGGGGACTGGTACTGGGAGGGAGTGGAGTGGGTGTCCCTGGCTCCTGTGCTGGAGCAGGACCCTGGGTGGGGTGGGAAAGACATAGGACCGCCACACTGCAGCCCGAATGGCTTTCCGTACATGGGGAACCCAAGCATCTTCATAGGAGGCTGGAAAGGTCTATAAGGTGCTTCACCCTTCTTCCCAATGATACGATTGCGTGAAGGGATGTTTTGGCGTCCTGTGGAAATATTCCTGCTACCTGCAGCTGCACCGCCCCTACCTGCTTTGTCGATCACCTTCAGGTTGAGGATGATCCGACCCCTCTTGACCTCTCGGGGTTTAACTCTTCGGTTGAGAATGCGGACGGTTTCAGAGAAGGGGGAGACGTGGGGGCGGGAGGGGAAGCCACCAGGGTTGGAGAAGGAGGATGCCATGGGGTCTGAACGTGGCAGAGGGCGCCTGGACATCCGATGGCAACGGTGAATGTCTTTCTTCAGCTTGTGAGTTGCTGCGAGGGAATTAAGTTTGGGGGTGGGTGCTGAAGTAGAGGAAGAGGAGGATGAAGGTGCTAAGCGATGGGGCGAGGCAGATGCAGAGGAAGAGGGAGTTGCCCGGCTGGAAGTTGATGGGGCAGAGCGGGCATTAGAGGCTCTGCCACTGTTCCCTCCTCTTGGTGCACGGGCTTGCTGTAGATGGAAAAGAAACAGAAAAACATGTATTCCAGAAGTATGACAACTTTTTCATTCAACACTATTTAACCTTACAATCCTCTTCATGGTGTTTGGCCATCATTTACTGCTCTATAACACAGCTGAAGGAAACAGAGCATTCCTGCTGTTGGACAAGCAACTTAATTCTTAGCGCAGTGTGGCCCAAAGTTATTGTTGAGACAGACTGATCTCTAAAATGGAGATACATTTTATAATGACCAGACTTTCATCTCTAGAAAGAATTTGTCATGACTTAACGATGAAAGAGGAGGAGACAAACTAAAGACAAGTCATGAATTGAGTCGAGATTTGATGACTAGGAAGCCTTTAACCCCTGATTTCACACTTCATAAATTACTTTGTGCTTTTAGGAGTGGAGAAACCACTCCCATCTGAATAGAATTGTTTCAACGTGAGGTAAAGCCCCAATGTTCAGCCCTCAAGTAGATCCAAAGTACCCCAGCCAAGTGCCCTCCTCTGCATAAGTGCCACCAGATCCCCTCAATACAGGGGTCACACACTCAGGATTCTCTCTGAAAGCATATGTTTCCCAACTCCACTCCACTTTGCAGGCTAAATGTTGATTTGTAAAATTGCAAATGTCTGTGTGAAAAGGAAATAGCCCAAAAAAAAAAAAGACGCTTTCATGTGTAGTGATTACCATACTGGGATTTAAGGATTTAAAGCCACTCTATAAAAATTGGAACCTATCTATGGATAACAAGATGACATTGATTTAAGATAATACAGTCATGGTATGCATGAAAATATTCTCACAAATTGATAAACTCATGCATATTCAAAAAATACCAAAATCTGTACCTTCAGGACCAAGTTTTTAGGTTTTGGCCCTCGTTTCTTTGGCCCGTGCAGTTCCCTGTCTCTTTCTCTGCAAAAAGTAAAAGACAACTTTAAAAAAATGACAAAAGTAAAGGTAGTCTTGAAAGAACTTTCAGAAGAAAGATGTGTCAGAATGAAAGTAGAGCAGATAGACACAGGGACCGTCCAAAGCCACATCTGAACACCGCCAGATCTGCACATCTGTCGTAATTTCCTTTTCAAATCGTTTCAGTTTTGTCTGTCTTATGGTGTCCGTTTTAGTTTACTGTAAACATTCATTCTGTGAGCAGCTCTTTCAAGTGGTTTGACAGCAGGCATAAAAGACTGTAACTCACATGGCCATTTTTAAAACCAGGAGGACATGAAGAAGAGGGAAAGACACTGAAAGGTTTAAAGCAGCAGCAAGCAAACACAGTAAGATGCGCATGTGCCTCAGTTCTTATGCGGGAGTAAGATTTAAAAGTGAGAGCTGAAAACACAAGTATTTATCAGTGGCATCAGAGGCAGGCAATGACATCCTGGACTGCAACTGCAATCTGTGCAAAGCAAGGTGTTTATTTTCTAATGCAGACATGGCATGTGATAGCTCGTGTACTTGCTGAACTTACTTTTGCTCAAAGCCCAAAATCAGCCTGTCATCCAGAATGTTCTCCTCTGGCTCCCAAGTACTGTGCCTTAACAGAAACGAGGACATTTTTAAAACAATACAGGAAAACACTTCATTCGCAAATTATTCAACACGGAGAATCAAATTCACATACATTAGTAAGAACTTGGATCTTTGGATGAGGGTAACAACACATGCTAATTTACTGCTTTACAAGAGAGATTTTTATTGAAGCCAAACTGAAAAGTGGTTCTTACTTCATGGCCCATCCTTTCCACTTCACCAAGTATTCAAGTCTCCCCTGTGAGGAAAAGATAAGGTAGCAAAAATGGCAAACACATTTAAACAGGAGTAACACATTTTACATTGTTACAGATAGATTTATTGTCTTTCATAAAATCATGAATTCTTCTGTATCAACTGAGCACAATATTACCAGTTTAAAGATGATGCAGTCCTGCTTCCTTTACAACTGCTTCTGTTGTCTGGCAAGTGTCATGCTTGAATTTGATTAAGCTACCAAGAACATACTGTTCTGCACTGCAAAAACTGAAACCTAAGCAAGTCATTCTGTTATTTTAATTAGAAACTGTCTTACTATTTTTGAATTGAGCCATGTTCAACTGACGAATCAAGAAAAATGTCTTGGGGTAAGAGATAAGAATGGGATAAGAAAAATTTGTTTGTCAAATCTCATGAAATTAGAAAGATGTCTTTATACAAGAAACCTTTTTTCTAGCCCCATTGGCAGTCTTTTGTACTTGTCACAAGCAACTCAGACCTCATTTCTGTCTCTAAATAACTTGAAATGAGACTTTTTTTCTGAGCTTGTTGGTGATTGGGGCTCATACCAAGAATAATGCAACTTTTTTTTTTTTTTACAAAAAAGATTTCAGTTTTTGAAGTGTGATAGTTTAGGGAACCTGTTCAGCTGGTCAGAGTAGCCTTTCTGTGTTGTTTTTGGTGTATGCTTTTATCTTCTACTCCTGATAAAATCTTAATTGCAACACAGGACACTGCCAGGTCACTGAAGTTGCAAGGAGATGGAATTAATCACCATGACCATTTTCAGAAAGCATGAGTCATTACATATGCGTGTAGCTATTTTATTATTATTATTTTGAACTGAACCTGCTTTTGATGAAGTATATGGATTGCATCTAATGAAAAAAGTTCGACTATGAAGCTCTAGTATGCAATTCAAAGGTGAATACCAGCCAATTAAGATGCTCCCCCGGGATTTCTATTATTAAGAAGTGATTGGAGTGATCCAATACAGCATCAGAACTTTATCAACTGTAGCTTGTGACCTTCTTTAGAATAATCAGGAGCCAAGTGCGAAGATTTATGTCTTAGCAATCATCCTCAAGAACCAGTAGCCTCCAGACTTTAATGTCGTAGTGAAGGAATCCTCCATATGCAGTAAAATGTAGACTGTGGTCGTATAGCTTTGGCTACCATTAGCTGGCAGAGGAAATGAGACCCTCCATTTCACAGCACAGCCCTCTTCCCAGGCTGGGCTGCCTTGTTCTGCAGCTAGCCCCTTCTTTGTGCTGGTGTTTTTATTGCCCTGCAAAAGCCTGAACATACCAGCCATGGCTGATCGCCATGCTAGTTAGCTTTTTGGATTGCTCTGGCTTTAGAGTAAAGGCATCCGCTAGCCACCAAGGCCTACAGAAGATTGAACAGCCGCAGCCTTGAGCCTATGAGCTTGATCAGTGTCGTGCCGTGCCGTGCTGAGCTGACCGCGGCCAACATCTGTGAGAAGAAGTCAAAACACGCGGGACGGCGGTCGGAGCTCACCTTACGGACGCGGCGTTTCAGTATGGCTTCCGCGGCGAAAACGCGATCTCCCTCCGCAGAGAGCTCCATCTTTCAAGCCCGGAATAAGCTACCTGTCTGTGTTTTCCTCCCTCCAGACGTCAGGCTCTGCTGTGTGCTCGGGCCGACCACAGCCAAACTGTGAGAAAGACAGCAGACACACATACAGAAACACACACACACACACTCCGCAACAACAGCAGCGGAGCAGCGACGGAGTAGTTAGCTGTCACGTGGCCGGGGTCAGCCCCCTTCGGTTGTCCTGGCAACGGCGAAGACTCTCACGAGGGATGCAAAGAACCGCGCGCCACTTGGAGCTCTCATCTTCTCTTTGATAACGGGCGGCGCCATGATAGTTTTCATGAAGCTCAAATGTATATACAACTTATTCACTCACGAAAATACAGAATCAGAAAATTATGTTTTATTCTTTTGTGTTTCATCTTATTGCTTCATTCCTTTCACTTTTACTCTCCAGACTTGACAGAGTTTACCACATGGGCTAACATTTTGGTTTAGCCAATTTTAAGCCTATTTCAATGTTTAAAGCTCAAGTGTGTGTGTGTGTGTGTGTGTGTGTGTGTGTGTGTGTGTGTGTGTGTGTGTGTGTGTGTGTTTGTGTAAGTCTTTTCAACACAGCAATACTAGGAAATTAGATAATTAAATTTGGTTCTTTTAAAGCTGTACAGCATAATTTTATTTTTTGAAGTGTCATGACATAAAAAAGGACATATCCAGCTTTCTACAACAGTGGGTTCTTATTCTCTATCTTTTACCACTTAACATGAGTACGGAAGGAGTTATGTGTGGTAAAGGGGCTAACATTTTTTTTTTTTTTCAAAGTTTATGCATAAATTTAAGGAAAAAAAAAGTAATCTGTGCCTTCCTGAAGAAAAAAAGACAAACCATTGGGTGGTGACATTCATATTTAGGACAGGGCCACAAACTTGTGAATATGATGTATGCACATTTAGATGTTTAGATATCTGGATCACTGATGAATCTGTAAATTGCAGTGCACCTTTAAAAAGGAAAAACTAAATACAGCCTGAACTTTAACTACAACCCTAAGAACTTGCTCTTTCACTTCCTTTTTATCCCATTTTATGTGCTGAGACAATCTTCTTAATCTACGCTTAGTGAGAGATGCACTGACTGAAAGCTGTGAAATGTGAGATAATTGATGTGCGATCAATCAGATGCAGACAAGCATTTATCAAAGTTATGGCAGGATATTGTTTTGAAATCATTTATATATCTTTAATGACAGGAAGGTGCTATAAATTTATATAGAACATACAAAATTTAACAATTTAAGTCATAAAAAATAGCAAGTCAAATAGCATTGCATGGAAACATCATGTAATTTTCAACCAATTCTATGCAGGAAAACCAAAGTTATCACAAAATAACTCTTGAAATCAGGTCAAATTGACCCAAAGAAAACAGGAGGGTTAAAGTCGGAATTCCTGTCTGTTGTCTTTATATGATATTTAAATATATTTTGGAAACCTTTGGGTGCTCTGGAAAAAATTAAGAGACTTCTGCAATTTTTTCAGTTTCTCTGATTTTGCTTTTTATAGGTATTTGTTTTGTAGTAAAATGAAAATTTTTGTTTTATTATATAAACTACTGACAATATTACTCCCAAATGCCAAATACTGTCATTTAGAGCATTTATTTCCGGAAAATGTTCTCCACTAGTCTTTCACAGATTTAACATTTCCTAGTTAGATAAGATTTGTTTCAAGTGATCACCTCATCAGTACCATGCTAAGTGGAAATAGCTGTGCATGTGTTGGAATTCAACAGACACTGCAATGGAATGACTGTAATATATGTAGAGATACTGGTTTCTGAAAATGTGCAGTGGTCTCTTAATTGTTTCCAGAGCTGTATCTTTGCTGTTGGGACTTTCCATTCCAACTCTTAAAAAAGAATCACCCCTAATATCATTGATTTACAGTCTCCCTCCCCTTTAAAGTAGCAACATTCCTGTGACGCGCTGTGATTGGAGGAAGTCACGTCAATCAAGAGTCGCAGCAGGTTTGGTTGCAGCGCATCGGTTGTTGATGTATCTTCTGTCAGGAGTCAGAGCTCGCAGAGCAAAGTGGAGCTAGCAGGTAAGACAGGACAGATGGTCACTGGCTGCTTCTTTACTAGTTAATGCAATTAGCTATATACGAGAATAAGCTAACGATAGCACGGAAACCAACGTTTACATGTAAATTATCTCAAAAACGCATTTTAACAGCGTGGTCTGCCTCAAGCTAAGTGTTGGTGGTGTCAAGTAATCGATTCAGTGTAACTGAACTCATGAGCAGAATGAATGGATCCGTTTGTTTATGACTCTAAAGAAGACGGGACGCATTTACTGCCGTCTGAAACGAGTTTGAAGTACTGTAGAAATTTTTAAGTTTAAAATCGGCGTTTTATCTACCCGAGTTGCTTCCTAATGTGGCAGCCCTAGCTGTTATATAATTTTCTATAATGTTACAACTTTCTGATGGAGCAGTTTGTTTCAATATTGATCTAAGTAGGTTGACTGGAAACAATAGTATTGTATAATATCAGTATAGTTTACCTGCTGCGACTGTGTATAGCTCACCCCCTGTCTTGGGGATGTTATAAATCATTCATTAAAGCTGAAAACAATACTACTGGCCAACCAGGGAGGGGAGGATGTACGTCTTCTTCCTTAAAATATAATGTTATTGGTGAAAGTTGGACTAAATGTATTCAATTTCCCGATATGCAAGTGATGATTGGGTAGTTATTTTATATACTTTTACCCAAAATTTATTCAAGAAATTGGTAGCTATTTATCATATTTATGTTGGGATAATTGTCCAAACAGTTTTTTGTTAATTGTGTTTGAATTTAAAATGATTTATTTCCTAGTTGTCACCGACTTACCACAAAATTGGGAGGATACTTCAAAGAAATTGTATAAACAAGTGACTTGCCATTTGTGACTTGCTGACAATTAAATTTTGACTTCATTTTGAGGAGTTACATACTAATTTTCACCTAATTGTCAACTAACTTGGGAGTAATTTGAAAGAATTAAAAAAAAAAAAAAGTTTGTCCAACTGTTACCTAACAGTGCTGGAATTTGCGGACCTGTAAAGTTAAGTGTTACTGTGAATTTTATTTCTTTTTATTTAAATTCACATAATCTGAATTTGAACAATGGCATGTTCAGCTGAGTTTTATCCCGAGCCCCTTTTTACTGCGTATTCAGGGAGCAATACTTACACCATTGTGAGATCAGTCTAAGAGTCCAAAGATGATAACAGAGCTGGCAGTGTTGTAGATCTATAATATGACAAGGTCTACATTGATGACCTCTTGATTTGTTTTCTGGACTTCTAGAAAATCATGTCCATATCCCAGATTAGATAGCCTAAAATAGATATATAGATTAATCAATCAAAAAGTCTTTAGAAGCTTTATTATCCCAAACAAAAGTAGAAAACCAAGTCATTATGACAACCAGGAAGGACCAATAAATATGACAAAACAGAATGAATACAATGAAGCATGAGTGTCTGTTGAGGGCTTTTGTAGTAATCACAAACTGTGCTGCATATTGTCCAATCACTCCCCAAGCTCTCTGTTCATTGTTTCAGGTGGTCACAATGCAGTTCCTGGGTCGGCTGTTGGACACTGTGTCCTCTGTGTCAACCCTCTTTGCTAACCCCTATAAGGTCCGTGATGTACAGCTGGCTGACTACAGTGGAGGAGGCAAAGTCGTGGTGAAACAGGAGGGACGCATAGTCCTGTACAAAAACACTCAGTGTCAGTCATGGGACTGTCTGCTTATGTGTCCCGACACACCCACAGTGACTCTAAGGTCAGTATTGATCATATCACAGATAAGCAAATAGTGTCTTGAGTCATCCATTGCATGATACAGAGAACTTAAAGAAATATGTGCTTAGTTCTAGAAAATACATGTTTATAATATGTAAAAATTCGAATAAGTTGATTGCAGCACCCTTTCAAGTTTTATTTTTACTTTAAACCTTTAAGTTTTTAAAGTTTACTTTTGATCACTATTGATCCAGCCATTACCAAACAAAGCAGCTTTGACAAATGGAAGCCTACTTTTGTGGGCCAATTGCAGGTCAGTCCTGAGCAGCAAGGCTGGGGAATCAAGATATATCAAAATGAATGTGTAATATGCTAATATATTAGTTTCGAGCTTGCTGATAATAGTTTTAATTCCTGCAAACCAATATTCATCATAACTGCACTGTTGTATAAATCAGACTGTTTCAGGTGGGGTCAGAAGAAGATGCGATGAACTGGTTTCCTCAGTATGCTCTCAAACTTCGCCCCTTCTATGAGACTCTTCCCTTGAAGGCAGAGACTGCACAGCCAATAGTGGACTGCATCCGCAGCCATCCGGACTGGAGCTCCGCCCACATAGCCGTGGAGACAGGCTTGAGGGAGTGCCTCAAACATAATTATGTCCAGAGGTAGGATAGCAAGGGATGACTGCCATGACAATACTAATGACAAGAGTCTGATATTATATGTAATCATATGATCATACTATGAATAGAGTTTTTAACTCCTGTTCCAACTTTGAAATGTTTCCATAAACGATAGTTATAGTTAAGGACATTACCTAAAATAGTAATCATGAGTTCCAGTCTCTGGCTCCATGCAGATATTGGTGCTCCAGGATAAAGCTGAATGAAGGGTGGATTATTGTGTGTAAGCCTCTTCTTCAGAGGCATTAATTATGAGGTATTAGCATGGAAGTAGCAGCTAAATGCACCCGCTGCTACAAAACATCCTGTTTGTAATGGGTACATAACAGTAGGCTCTGAAACCTTCTGTTTAGTTTGAGAGTTTTATCCTGCTAACTACAAATCAGCTATTATTGGATAATTTTCCATGCAGTATTTGGCTTCCATTGATCTGGGTGCAGCATGATAATCAGCTTGTGTTTTTTTTTGGCAGCTAACAAAGTACAAATTGATATGTGAGTCTGCCAAGAAAAATCCAAACATCCAGAGACTCAGCGTCGAACAGACATTATAGGAAAGACATTGGAAGACATTTTTCTTGATGTGGTTCGCAGCCAAGTTTCAGGTCTTGAAAAGTGGAGTGATTTAATGAGGTGATGAGGAAATTGTGATGCACTGTCCTTGTCTGAACTGCTTTACATCAAAACTAAATGCCTCTGACAGTAGAGAGAGCAAAGGTACTCTTTGGTATTAGCTGTTTCCCAAAAGCCTCTGAGTCTTTTCAAGCTCACTTTTATTCTGAAGTGATTTGAATAGAAGTCAATGTCTGCCTGTAGAAACCAAACCAATAAAAAATCTAGTAAAAGTGAATTAACTGTACAAAGTAAAAGGTTTTTTTAATTCTGTGTCTCCAGTCAGATCAATGCTCGGGATGCTTTAGGTCAGACACCACTGCACCTGGCATGTGAGCGTGGTGATGCTGTGTGCGTGACAGAGCTGCTAGAGGAAAGCCAGGCTCGCACTGACATCAAAGACCACAACGGGGAGACAGCCATGCACTGTGCCGCTAAGCAGGACTCTGCGGCTATCATCCAGGTGAGGCTCAGCAGGAGGTAGGTCAAAGTTATGTGTCATGTTGTTACATTCTGACCACTCCACCTTCTCATTATTCAGATCTTATGTTCGCGGCTATGCCCAGGTGTTAATGAGCTGAACAACAATGGGGAGACGCCGCTCCACGTTGCCTGCCGTCTGGGGCGGGTAGAGTCCGTCAAGGGTCTTCTGGGGGGTGGGGCCAAGTGTGATGTTGTTGGTGGCACTGGTTACCCCATCCATGCTGCCATGAAGTACAGTGAGAAGGGGTGAGTGGAGGTAGAGATGAGAAACAAATTGTTCCATTTCTCAGAATTCTCTTGTATCTGAGATCAGATATGTTAGTGATTTTTTTACCATGAATGGTTGGGTTTAAGTATGAAAGGCTTTTACTAAAGACATAATACTTGCAAAACTGAAAAAAAATACTGTATAAATTTTCTCAGGTAGGTTACAAAAACAGTTGTTGACTCTATGCAAATTTGTTTCCAATATATTCTAAATTTTTTCATAAAAAGTGCTGTTTCATTTTCCCTTTGCTTGTCAGCTGTGTGGAAGAGATCCTCAAAGCAGATACAGGTCAGCTCCAGGCAGAGGACTCTTTATATGGAGGAACTCCGCTCCACTGGGCTAAAACAGCAGAGGTGAAAACTAACACTTTGTGTTTCATGAATGAGCTCCAACCTTTATTTTTTAGTCATGCACCAATACCAGTACCAGCATCTGTAACGGTGCTGATATTACACCGAAGTACTTGTGGTTGTACTTGTAGAAGTACACTGAATACAACAACATTGGATTCTACTACAAGCAAATTGGCTGTCATCGGCACCCAAAATGTCAGCAACATGTGCAGGTGCATCATGGTCTTCATTTCATTTATTAAAATGAGGGACTGATGAAGTCACATTCCAACTGCAGTGAAATTATTAAGTATTTGGGTCGATTTTCAATATCAGTGAGTACTCAATTGCAAGTACCTGTGCTTGTACTTGGTGGTACCTTGGTGATATCGGTGCATCCCTCTTTTTTTTTATTATAAACTTATGTGTGACTTTTGCTGCACACATCCAGGGGAGCAAAAGTGTTTTTTATGAAAGTATTACTAATTTAACTATTACAGTGCAAACATTAAGGATAACAGTGCCAGTTTCAAGGAGGAGTTCCAGGTGGTTTAGATAAATATTCCCCCTCTCTTTGCCAGATGTGTCGTTTGCTGCTTGAACACGGCTGCGCAGTGAACTACCTCAGTAAGACAGGAGAAAGTCCCCTACATATTTTGACCAAGAAGGGACGCTTTGAGGCAGCCATGGTGCTGCTCACCCACGGTGCAAATGCAAACCTGAAGGGCCAGGATGGAAACACTGCTCTGCATCTGGCGATGAAGGTATGTAGAAAAAATATCCCTCTCCTTGGTTTTATTACAAAGATAAAAGAGGAAGCAAACTCGTTGTGACATATGTTCATCAAAAGTGAAATCTAACCTCTTTTCTGTTACAGTGAGAGAGAGGGAAATCATATTGTTTAATGTAGTTTCGGAAAACATAAGTTTTTGTTTTAAAATAGAATTACTGCACAGTTTTTGTGACTCTCCTTTCATCAGATGGATCACATGGAGTTGATTAAAGCTCTTATAGTGTTTGGAGCTGATGTGGAGATCCACAATGACCTGGGAGAAACGCCAGGACTCATCGCTGCTCGCACAAGTAAAGGTAAGGGAGAAAAAAAACGAACGTCAAACAATGAGGTGATGAAACTGCAAGAAAAAGAGGGGAGGGGGGATGTGGAGGAGGAGTTAAAAGCAGAAAGAGAAGAAGACAAACAAAAGATTAACTTAATATGTTTGACATAACAGGCCAGTGTAATCATAACAACTTAACATGTAACATGATTGATTTGAATGCATGTTTTATACTGTACAGTCAAACTTTTGCATGATGACGGAAAGCATGGTATGAATAATTTACAAAAGAACTGACTATTATACGTTTATGGAATTATCAGAATCCGGTTTTTAAGTTCCTATTGCTAATATTTTTTAATAAAACTTAAGATTTCCACTAAAATAAAACTCCACAGGATCACTCAATAAAAAGTTTACTTTGACAAGAATTTAAACAAGTTCAGAAATAAATAGCAGTGTTAGGAACTCTAACTTTCACCATCTGTAAATGTACTTCTCTGAACATTATGAAAATGAGTTAGCTTTTTAAATATTATTTAATATGAACTGCACTTTGGCCCGTCCAGTACTTTTGATAGCTTTCACTGCTTTTTATGCTGCAAAAAGGTGCACATCTTCTCAACAGAAGAGGGCAGTACTGCTGCTCAAGGCATTTGAAACACACTTTCCGTGGAATGCAATGATGCTGATGGCAATGAGAGAACAGTTATATGTATTGTAATGCTAAAATAACAGCAATATGATGATGGTAAATAAAGCCACATTTTTCCTTTCATGCAGCAGGTTACATCTACAAACATTTGCATTGAGAAATATGGACTTTTTTTCATATGGTGTAAAAGTTTTGACTGAATTCACAGGAGATCTGATCACTCAAATGTAAATCTTCAGGTTTTGCTCCTCCGATGTGATCATTTCTGGCTTTATAACTCAGCCTTTAGAATAGATCAGCACATGTAATAGGATATAGAGCAAACTTTAATGTCTTGTAGAAGTTGAAAAATGTTTTTACAAGTTAAAAGATAGAAGTATGTCATTAGCATGTTTTTTATTGTGGCAAAGGAATCATTTGGCATGACTACAGGGGCTTAATTGTTTAAACAGAGGTGATGGCACAAGTACGTTGGGGCCATTTGTTGATTTTGAAAAATGCACGAGAAGTTCTAACAGCTCGCTTATGTTCTTGTTTCTCTCTCTCTTTCCCTCTCTCACTCTGCCTCGCTCTCTCTCTCTCTCTTTCCCTGTTTTTCTGAACCTTCTCTCTAAATTGTGTGGTGTGTTTGCATGTGGAATATGTTAACCTGCATGTCTGTGTGTGTGTGTTAACATAAAAGGTCCTAATAGAAAGATACTGCTGGACATGCTGTGTAGTGTAGGAGTCCAGCGCTGCCTCCCACCCTCCCCTGGCAGTCCTCCCCCAATCTCCAACTCGGCAAGGCCTGCAGGCATAGGTAACGCCACCATCCCACCTCCTCCTGCCCTTCCAACGTTGAAGTCCTCTCCTCGATTTAATAATGTTTTCAATTGATTTTTGCTTTCTTCTCCCCTGCTTGTAGAAAAAATATTTAACTCTTTTCTTCTCTGTCTTTAATATATGGTTTTTGTGATGTGTTGATCCTTTACCAATAGTTGTTATAATTGTCTGACAGGGTTTGAGGACGTCATGTTTATGGGAGCTGCAGTCAGTGCAATGAGCAGAGGCACATCTGAGGTGGACAGCTCTAAAATGGAGAGAAAAAAGTATGAAACCTTGTTTGTTTTCATTGTATAGATTCATAATAGTTCTTGAGATTATTCAACACTGCTTCTCTGTAGGATGGACAGACTGTTGTGTCTGGATGGTGGAGGTATCAAAGGCCTGGTGTTGATCCAGATGTTGATCGCCCTTGAGAGAGAGGCCGGGCGACCCACCCGGGAGCTCTTCGACTGGGTTGCTGGTACCAGCACAGGAGGCATCCTAGCCCTCGCTATAATTCATGGTGTGTTTGGTTTCCCCTAACCCCTCATTTTGTGTGTTACAGAAGACAACAATGATTTTTTTTCCCCTTCTTGTAGGTAAGTCCATGGAATACCTGCGCTGTCTGTACTTCAGGATGAAGGAGCAAGTGTTTAAGGGGTCACGACCTTATGAATCAGCACCACTGGAAGACTTCCTGAAGAAAGAGTTTGGTGAGAACACGAAGATGACAGAAGTCCAGTATCCCAGGTAACTTCTCAAACTTTAGGATAACTTCTATTAAATAAAGGTCAGGTGAAAATTCACAAGTAAAACATAAAATAAACCTCCCTTGGAAACAGAAACTGCTCTCATTTCCCCCTCTGTTTGAGCTAATATACATTTTTTTTACAGGGTGATGGTGACCAGCGTCCTAGCAGACAGACATCCAGGGGAGCTGCACATCTTCAGGAACTATGACCCTCCCTCCGTCCACAGAGAGCCCCCATATGCAACCACTGCCACATTCAAGCCTCTCACCATCCCACAAGGTATTTGTGCCTTTAATACTTGCCTTTTGCAGCAGGGATTAAATATTTTTAAGAAGGGGAGTACCGTTTATTCATTGCCTCACTTTAAAGAAGTATAAAGGAATGGTTTCAGAAATCTATATAGAGTGTCTTGAAATTCTAACATCTTTAAAATTAAGTTCTCAGTTCTTCAGGAAATGAAACCTGGAAAGCCTGTGTGCATGAAACAGAGGAACTTGTCTCTTATTGTAAACCTACAGAAGACGATTGGGACCACTGGAAAAAAAAAAAGGGAAATAATGCCTGTAGAAATATGCATGAATGTGTAGAGATGATTCTAATTTTAAATTTCAAGTTCTGGATAAATAAGAAATATCAGAATTAAAGTTAAAATTTGGACTGGCATCCCTGAGTTGTGATTTCAAAGTACTTTCTTACAGGCCTGGCCTCTAATTCTTTTCTGTGGCCCTTATCGTCTTCTATCGGTCACCTCCAGTTCAGTCCTGCTGTGTGGTCTGAGTGTTAGCCATGTTGTTTTTGCAGGCTGGGAGAATGAGGATGTGTTGATTGTAGGACACACAGAGGAGCCAGCGAGAAAGCGTAGGAAGGTGACTGATGAAGGTGTGTGTCTGTGAGAGTGAAAACATTATGAAGGCAGTATATTCACAAAGACTTTGATATCTTACTCAGTTTTAAGGCAACATCCCATTAAACACCATTTTTCCATGTTTTAAGGAACAGCTTTATGTTTGGTGAATTACACTTGATTGCTTGCTCACCAGTGGTTTGATAAGATTGATACCAATCAAGTCAATTTCAAAACAGCAGAGTTCATTAGTTTGCTTCAGAGGTGCACACTAACTCACAGCAGTCTTTCGAACCTTAGCTTCTTTGGATGAATGTGCATGTTCTGTAAGGATGTGTTTTTTCTTGATCTGCAACTTAAAGTCTTCGATCCTGCAACCAGAGTCAAGATCTGATGAAGTGTTTGATGGCTTTATAGAATTCTTTCTGTTTTTACTTCAGAACAACTCGTGTGGCGAGCTGCCCGCTCCAGCGGCGCCGCTCCCACCTACTTTCGACCAATGGGACGCTTTCTGGATGGAGGATTGCTGGCCAACAATCCGACTCTAGATGCCATGTCAGAAATCCATCAGTATAATAAATCCTTAAAAGCAGAGGTAATGCTGCACCACATCTATCAGTTGTTCCGTTAAATCAACTGTCAGTTTTTAACTCACTTGTATAAGCAAAGCATTTGTTTATCATATAATGTATTATTTATCAATCCCCACCTTTTGTTCCTCTTTCTAGAACAAAGAGAAGGAGATTAAGAAGTTGGGTGTAGTGGTCTCTCTTGGTACAGGTACGCCACCTCATTGTGTCTGAACCTGAATGTGTTGTGGAATCGTCATCTATGCGCTAATTGTTTGTCAGTTTTTATTCTCTGTGTACACGTTGTGCTGGAGTGCAGATGTGTGTTAATTTTGAAATCTGACACTTTTTGTGTTGCATATTTTTGGATAAATGGATTCACTTTTTGTTACATTTTGATGAAAAGTTACACCAGGTGTGGCTTTTGGCAGCTGAATGATGTCTTATCTAACTTACATTGTTACTTTTTCTGACCGATAGAGCAACATGTAAAAAGGACTTTGTAAATATTTCATATTTAATATTCCAGGCTTTTATAATCTGTCTTATTACACTCTGAGATTTTCTGCTCTTTCTTAACTTGCATTGTTTCTGTGTATCTCCAGGTAAACCTCCTCAGGTGGTAGTGAGCTCTGTGGATGTTTTTCGACCCTCCAACCCTCTGGAGCTGGCTAAGTCCTTTGTAGGAGCCAAAGAACTGGGCAAAATGCTTGTGGACTGTGTGAGTAAAGCTTCAGCAACACCTCAGTCTTTGTTTCCTCACAGCATATTGGTTCTTGGGTCACACAGTGACAGCACCACACAAATCATCTGTTTTTACGGACTAAAAGAGGGCACCACCTGACACTAAAGAGAGATCACAAAAATACACTGAGAAATTATCTTTCTTGGTTTTAGCTCTTAAAATGTTTTCTCTAAACCAACAGTGTACAGACTCTGATGGTTGTGCTGTGGACAGAGCCAGTGCCTGGTGTGAAATGATCGACACCATGTACTACAGGTCAGCCAATTTTGACTGCATTAACATTTTTTTCAGATTTAGAAATTAAATTTATATCCAATGCAGCAGCACCCAGATAATCTGCATCCATCCTGCATAAATTATAGCATATTTATACTCCTGTAAAGCAAGCATGCATTCATTGGTATAAACAAGAGGCAGGTTGTTTTCGATCACACTTGTTAAGTCACAAAAAGCAAGTCTACTAACAAGGCCACTGTAATGAGAAGTAATAGCAGATATTTCTTTGTAGTTAAAGTGATAAAACATCCTGATCATGCTAGTTCTGCTTACCCTGCTGTCTGTGTTCTCAACAATTGAATCAGTTTGTAACACAACTTATTCCATTACTATTAAGGAGTAGAGAACCATTATTTTGCATAAAGCAATCATATAATTATGTTGTAACTCTTTTGCATGCTTGTCAGCTTAACTCTTATCCACTGTGGATTTATTCTTTTAAAATTCATCAATTTGTTGTTTCTGTTATTTGCAGAATGAATCCACAGTTATCTCAGGAAGTGATGCTGGATGAGGTGAGTGATGCAGTCCTGGTGGACATGCTGTGGGAGACCCAGATGTATTTGTACGAGAAGAGGGAAAACCTCCAATCTCTGGCAAAGCTGCTACTGTCAAACTGAATTACATATACAAATCGCTTTAAGATGGGAAGCTGCAGCGACGGAATTATGGAAGCAGAAGTGGTGGAGTGTGAAGAAGAGTCTTATGTGTAGATCTGAGATTAGAATAACTTGACAAAGAGGCACAAGAATCAAAGAGCCATGTGTATATAAGAGGTGTTAACATCTGTGTTATGGTGTTGTTTCCTAAATCTATTTAAGACAGCAATATGTTTCATATTTATGCTAACATGACAGAAGAAATGGGAGAATCTTGACTCAGTGAAGGACTGGTCTGTGAAAGGCCAAGTTAAGTAGCATTATGTGTCCTTATCACTGACTCAACCACAGTCGTGGTGTTTTCGTTCATTGTTCTTAAATCATTGAAGTATAAAGTGCAAGGGAAGTGCAAGAGAAATGAAGAAGGATGGTATCAACCAAATCTGACTGAAAGTAGCAAAGGCTCCTTGTAAAAATGCTCCACTTCATCATTTCAACTTTCCTGCTCATCATTAATAAACATTTTTTTACCTGTGTGCACATTCTGACTTTTCCTTGAGGCTTTGTAATCAAATGGACCCTGCAGTAAGAGTTCAAAATCTACTGTAGCATAGCTCGAATGACAAGGAGAAAGAATTAACCATGCTGCCTTATGTATCTGGGACCCAAATTTGTACTTCCTGTCTCCTCTGACACATTTTCATGCCTTCACTGTCAAAGTTATTTGTACTGACTTTTAGACTAATTAACAACTCTGCACACACCTTGCTTGAACATGTGAACACTGTATAACCTGTCTGTATTTTAAGTCTGTCAGAGTGCAGTGGAACTGACACTCATGCACTGTTAAAACTGGACTTGAATTGTCATCCTACTTGAAAACAAAGTTATATTGCACCTGTAACAACATAAACTGGAGGTCTCTTTTGTTTGTTTGTTTGTTTTGTATTTGTCACAATTTCTGAAGTATATACTGGTATGACAATAAAATTTATCAATATGGAATTTTCCTGTACACAGAAAGTTTTTATTTCATTGCTGAAGAAAGGGACGGATGACTTGTTTCAAAAACAGCAGAAACAGTTTGAAATCAAATACTGGCACTTATGTATTTCACTACTGCAGGTTGGCTTGCTTACTAATAGACTGATAAACACAGTGGCAGTTGTAACTTCATTTTGTTGCACATTCAACATTAGGCTAGTATGTGAATCACTCTATTTGGCAATAATTTGATAAAATAAAAAAGGATTCCAATAAATTAAGATGTCAGTGGTGTTCAAAGTAGGCCTAAAATATTCAAAAGTAATATGTTATACCATGACCTGTCGCTATGGCAACAGGACATGGTAAAACATAAACTGAGAGCAGCTAAATCTTCAATAAATGGATCCTGCATATTCTTGACATAACTATTTTGTAGCTATATTTCACATATCCCTCTAGCTGCCATGTCTCACATCTTAGTAAGTGACCAAACTAAATCTTGCTGTTACTGTTAGCAGCACTGAGACAAGTTGGACAACTTGTTCTCCTTGAGTCAACTGATCCTGCACAGAAGAGCACATAAGAGCCGTCTGCATAAGTCATTTTGAAGCAGGTTGAAGTGACTGACCTGGACAAAAACAGTACCTCATCTTGACCTTTGTATGTTGTCACCAAAAGTCCTCAAAAGGTAACTCTGCTTTTAATGGAGGCTGTTGGGTTTTAAGGCAGAGTACAGCTTGAGCTACACAGCAGAGTCACTGTCTATCCCTCTGTGGCAGGAATAACATACTTCAAAATATTTGAAACTATGCAACAACTGTAACACTGACAACAAACACTGTATCATGTTACCTGTAATCTTGTAAGAATGAATGTTTTTTGCACCTGAGATGAGCAGGATTTGAGCCACAAACACAGTTTAAACCTCAACCAAAAATGATTGTGGTACACCTTTAAGCCTTTGCCCTTTTATTCTACTTTTTTTCTCAAATATAAGTCTTGTCAAACCCAATAAATGTTACTACTCTGAAACATAAGAGTGAAATGAACAAAATGGCCAACACTTAGAGGTCAGTCCTTGTGATGAAGTCGTAGCAAATCCAAAACCAGGGTCCTTCCTCTTTTCATTTTCATGCAATCCTTCCTCACATTACAATTCAGGTTTTAGATCATGAGGTTGCCTCAATTGTTTTCCAACAGAGGGCACTAAATCCCTTCACACAGCTGATGTGAGAGGGATGATGCAATCAGTGGGTGTACAAATCCAGGGTGCAACAGGTGGTGAGCCCTTCTTGACATCCAACTGAGGTTATGTAGCCAATTAATTTAGTCCAAATCACACAAGTTTGCTGATGTGACTTCTTCAAGTAGGTCTCTCTGCTTGAGGAACTTAAACTGAAGGTATTGCCATTACTAACTTGAGTAACACTTACAAAAATGCATGTATTTGCCACGTTTGTGTTATAAAGACAGAATGAAGCTATCAGTTAGAGCAGATGAAATGGTTCATGTGGTATTTGTTTTGTGCATGTTTGGAAAAACAGTTGTCTTGTACTACATGGAGGAATAGCCCAAGGTAAGCCCCACAACAGGACTCGCTTATGCTCTTTTGACATATACACTCATAAGTATTTCCCGAAGTCGAGTCTGGTACTGTAATGATAGCTTATGTTGATGACAAATAAAGTTAAGTTTGTACCGAGCAACAACCCCAACTATAAAAATAATGAAGCCCAAGCAGAAGTGTTAAAAGCTCTGAAGCTGTCTACGAAGAGGTTAAAGGCTCACCTCATCCAAGGTAAAACAGTTACATTGAGTTCAGCATTTCCAATATGATACCCTGTAGACTACAGGCTTCAAAACTCTGTATCAGAAACAAATGGAAGTGCATCTACTTATTTTACAGTCTAGAGTTCAAACTTGATTTTTTTTCCCAAATGCATTCCAATGCTGAGGAGCTTCCTCTAGCTATTAATTCATCTTGTTTGATTAAATCTGTCATCACTGCTGATAGGGAAATCAGAGTAAATATTAACATGTCAGTAAACAATGTTAAAAAAAAGGGTCAAACTACCAGACTGAGAAAAACTGGATCACAGCTCTTAATGCAGATTAGCAGCTAAACAGCTGGGTCCTCATGTATAACCAGCTAGCCTTTATAAGTCTGCTACTGTTTTGACATGGCTCAAGTGTTTTAGCTCCAGTGAACTTTATTAGTGCTTGAAAATCTCTAATAGCTCTGATATGGGATGGAAAGAAAGATGAAAGAAAATTAATGCTTTTCATGTGCTTCTCTTCAGATAAACAAAACATCAGTCAGTCAGTCAGATGAATTAGCCTTATGCTATTCATCTCATTTACATGACGGGATCATTCCTATCTTTGCTCTCTGTATCGTGCATGGCAGTGTTCTTCCCAGTTGCACCCAGACACACAAATACTTGAGCGCTCAAACACATATAAAGACGAGCACACTCCGTGGAGCAGACAGTCAGGAAAAATAATGTCACACCCACCACAAAAAACCCAAACATTTTTTATAGAAATCTCTGCCTTTTAAAGCGCTCCCAGTGCCATCTACATGTTGTGTATCAGTGACTTCACCAGGAAACAAGCGGAGGAGAGACAGGAAACACATGGAAACACACCCCCGTAACATTTTCTTTCCTTCTCTCTTTCTATCTTAAGATCCACATTGGCAGAAGCAATTGGTTATTCTTCAATTTCTAAATGTATTTTTTTTGTTTCCCTGAGTCCTGTTGTTTCTGGAGTGCCCATGTCAATCTGGTCAATCATCAAGCTTTCTAAAGGCAGCAGTTCACTGAGCAGCTCTCTGTGCCTTACACTACCAGACAGATTAATAAGACAAAACAGTAACTGTTCCTCTTAATACTCAGCCAAATCCTCATCAGCCTTTATAACTTCTCCCTCTGCGGTTCTCCCTGATCCCACTCATGTTCAACCCTCCAGCCCAGGCTTGTTGAGCACTTGTCTCATATTAATCCAGTGTTTTAGAGACTTCTCTGCAGAAGTGGCGGTAATGTGTGCTTATGAAACGGAGAGAACAGCCAGGTTACTTCGTGTCTCAACATAAGAGAGCCTCCGTTTTCCTGCCGTCACCTGCTGGCGAGTTGGCACGAAGGTAATAACACTGTATAATAATTAACACACTCACACACAGGTATGCTCATGTTTTGTTCTCTTTGCCAAAAAATGCAGTCAAAATAATTGTCTGCCTTCCTCTGTGAGCCTCTGCATCATTTCTGTTTTGACTAAAAAAGCCTGTGAACTTATCACTGTAGTAAGGATGCTTCTTATTAGCCTTTATTTTGTTTTGCTTGTCCTGGGGACATGTTATTCTCTCTAAATATTTGGTTTAGCTCATGCTTTGTCTATCAAAGAGGTAATACTTTAATGTCATTGTTCTAGCTTTTGGTTTGGTTCTAGGCACAGCTAATAGGAATGGGAGCACCATCCAGCAATCAGGGTCTAGATTAAAATGCTTCCTTGCCTCTACACCCTCAGTAGAATTTTGGTGCCTTCTGAGGACAAGCTCCACAAATATGGTCTCAATTTAACAAGCTTTTATGATCAAAGCATGAGTCTCAAACGCCTGCCACAATGCCCATTTTGACAAGAGAGCAGTCAATAAATGTCCTGGGAGTAAGTGCATTGGCCCACTTTTTTTTTTTCCCCAAATACTTGAAACTTTCAATATCTTGGAGTTATTTCGAATTTACATGTCATATGAGAGAAAAAACTCTCTGAACTGAAGGAAACACCAATAGGGGATTTTATTCTATTTTTATTTTAGAGGTTCAGTGAAGAAAAACACTTACAGGATAAACTTTAAATTTAATCAGAAAACATATCTACAATGACATTGTTAAGTGCCGGATGAGAAGAGAAGTGGACTCATGAAGAACTGGACTTGGGCGCTGGTGGGATTAGCTCGAAGTCACCAGGGTTGAGAAGGATTGCAAAGATCTGCCATGAAATGATAAATTGACTGTGGAAGAAATGACAAGAGGTTTTAAGTGTGACAGCAGCAAAATGATTTATTAAAAGAGGCTGAGAGTAAACTATAATCAGCAGACCAGACAAAAGATTTTTTAGACACAATAAAACCTGTTTAGCCTGCTAAAGACATTTAATGTCTTTATAATGCACCATTAATGTGTACCAATGAGAGTGAGTGAGGCGGGTTTTACCTCTGTGGTTAATCAAACACACTGAAACAGGAACAGACTCTCCCTCTATTCCACTCTGTCTTTCCCGGTGCTCATTAACAACCACACAAAGCATCTGTGTCATCGGCCTGATTAGGAGTTAATACGATGCTTCCTCCTTCATCTGGAGGCTAGCGTGGCCTTCAGAATGATACCATGATGTCACCTCACTGTTTGTGTTGCTGCAACTTGTGTATCACACACGCACACATACACACACACACACATACACACACACACACACACACACACACACACACACACACACACACAAACACAAGGCAAACACGACCTCGGCTACTTCCCTCCATTACCCGTCTTTAGACAGCGCAGCATTGTTTCTGAGCCAAAATTACCACATCAGCAGCCCTCCAAATACACCCCACATCCTTCTCTCCCAACCAAGCGACAATGAGGGAGAAATCCTTCTTTTGGAGGACTAGAGGGGGGATTTCTCCTCTCTCCAGTTTCCCAGCGTGGTAATAACTGCCGTGAGAGCTTTACTAATTGGCCTCTTAATCTTTTGAAAATGCAGAGGAATCAAGCGATGGAGAGGGTTTACAGAAAGGATGATAGGTGGAGAGAGAAAAATGTTTACCCACATATCTGTTCTTTTGTTTGTGTGTCACTGTATATTTTCATTTGATCACAGCTAACGCCCCATGAACAAACACGCTCATGCCAAGAAAAGACGGCACTTACTGTGCACACATTTCTGGATTGTACAACTTGGTTTTGCATTAAATTTGTGCACATTCTGACACAAATTGCTTATTGAGCTGCAGACAATGCAGCACATTAAAGGAAAGTCTTGGTTTAGCTCTAACCGCTGGTTTCGCTGGAGGGATGAGAGGTTGACCATTGTTTTAGGGGCATATAGTAGTTAGAGAAGATGGACAATGAGGGCAGCACCTTAATATCCTTTTTTGTTGTATTTTTCATGTGTGCTCATGCTTTTACAGTTACTTACATATTACTGAGCGAAGTGTGTGCATGAGCCTGTGCACATACATGAGAGTTGGGTGTGTGGTCAGCAGGGTTCACCAACACTTCCTGATGAATCATCAATGGAAAACACAATTAACTCCATCACTGCCTCCCAATTATTTCCGCAGAGGAGATTAAAGTCTCCCAACTGAGACGGTGAACAATTGAGGATGAATCAAATGTTCCACAGGTCAAAAACCCCAGCGGCGCCTGTTTTCACGCTCAACAGTCATAGTTCCCAAACAGCTGTCAGCTGGGCAAACTGTCAATCTGATGGGAGTGGGTTTTGTTTTCCTGTTGCTCAGTTCCAGCTGTTTTGATCCCTCTGGTTATGTTGATCACCACTTCATCACATAAATCTATTGACAAACATGGTAGCAGGAGGAGGTGATAGAATTGGAGGAAGAGGAAAAGGGAAGAGGTGTTTACTTTCTGCTGCAGCTGGATGGAAGTGAGAGGTCAGGCCGGGGGCATACTGTCCAGATAATTGGAACCTGAACCGATTTAAGAACTTATGATCTTCTGGGGATGACAGGCCTCTCAAACAGTACAGTGTTACAGTGATATGTAAGTGTCATTGCCTCTTTGCTTTCACTTCTTCCTCTTAGAAACATTGTGTGTCAAAGCAGCTCCTGGTCTCAGTCATCTGAGAGAAGCTTTGTAGACGTTAACATCAGTACAGGAAGTACTCAAACAGAACCAGTTCTCAGATGTTTTGTCTTGGTTCAGATAAGAAGCAGCGCGCCATCTGTTCCTTTTAAAGGTTTACATATATAGGATATTTTCTCATGTTGCTGTAAAAGCAATGTTATGGAAGTAAAGAAAAAACTACAAGAATCTAACCATTGCTTTGTTATTTGGTCTTAAACAGTCACAAGATTTCATATCACAGACTCAATGAAGGATCTGCATTTCAAAAAGCTCAAAGGTGTTTGAGTAGTCTTTGTTGATGGACAGGGTGTCACTGATTAATGGTTAACCTTTTACAACTCTGTATCTGTCTGGAAGAATCAACCTTTTAGTCCCAGGCCTGATTCTCTTAAGTTATTTAGTCATTTGTCCCTGGTAAGCTTCCCGTTAAAATATCAGTTAAGAGTTGGAAGTGATCAGATCAACTTCATGTTCTGCTACGTCACATTGTTGCATTATGCTGTGTTCTGTAATGTTGTGTCCCATAACACTTTGCAACCTGGCATTAGGTTAAGATGTGTCAGGTTACATGTCTTGTTATACTCAGTTTTTGCATTCAGTTACATTACTAATGCTAAGTTACATTGTGCTATGCTACATTCCTTTACGTAACGTTCTGTTATGTTACGTTCTGTTATGTTACGTTCTGTTATGTTACGTTCTGTTATGCCATGTTCTGTTACGTTATATAAGGTTACTTTGTGTAAGTAGGAATGCATGGAGTTATTCACATGCTGGATTTGCACATTATACAGTTGTTTACCGCTGTTTATCAGACTGTGAATCTCTATATTGTGTACAGTAAATGTTTGCCTTATTTTTACTGCTGTGTCTCTGTCCTGTCTTCTTTTTTGATTGAACCTGTCCTCTCTGTCAATTTTGTGTTACATGCTGCTGGAAATTGAATTTACTGAGGGAACCTTCCCAAGGGATTAAAAAAGTTCCTATCTATCTATCTATCTATCTATCTATCTATCTATCTATCTATCTATCTATCTATCTATCTATCTATCTATCTATTGGCAGGTTATCGCTATTAGCAGGTATTGGCTTAAAAATGAACTAACGGACATGCAGATATCCACTGACGTAGTGGACTGTAGCTTACTTGATCAAATGGCCGACCCCGACACCCCGACTCGGTGCAAAGAAGACATGCACGGTATGATCAGATGTTGTTTCTGCAATTAAAAAAATATTGGCATTGTTAATTGGCTCAATGAGTTGTGAATATAGGCATATCCGATATCAGCCAAAAACCAAATGTTATGCATCCCTTTGTGTTAGGTAACAGTTGCAGTAAATATTTCTTGTTACCTTTTATAGATTGTTGGACTTTAACTTGTAGAAAAGCATCAGCCACATTAATGTATCCTGTTATTGTTTTCTAGTGATTCTGCAGTTTGAAGATTTTGAAATATGAATCTTTGGCTAAAATAAAAAAAAAGTTTGAAGTTTGTGAAATAGTGATGAAGGTTTTCAGTCACTGGCTGATGTCAAGTAAATCTCACACAGACTGGTGGGAGGTCCAGCATCTACTGTATGCCCCCTTCTAGTTAAGATGGTTCTCTGTCTTCATGTGTTCACACAGCACAAGGACCCTGTGTTTCCCCTCCCCAAACAAAGCTTTCACTCAGAGCCTTGTGGCCTGAGATGAACAGGCGGGCGGGGTGGTTGTGTGTGTGTGAGAGAGAGCGCGGGGGTTGGGGGGGCATTACATGTAGGTAAATGCCGGCATATTTGAAATGGTAATCCAGGATTAATCTGCAGTTGGCTGATGACCAAACATTCATGCATCGTACAATAGGTTTTGGCAGGTGCCCAGTGGTAGACTTACTCTTGGTTTTACGGTAAAATTCAAATCTTTTTTTCTTTCCAAAAGGCTTTCATAATTAATACTGGCTTGGCTGAAGAGTAAAGGGGAGGAAAAAGTTTAAAAAGAGATTTACCCATCATGTGCCTGGTTTTGTGAAAGAAAGAAAAATTAATGGGGATAGCCCTTCACCCCCACCCTGCTCGTAAAAGTTTTTATCCCCTGCTGGATTAACTTTTATAGGCTCCCTGTTTCTTAAACACTAAGCACGTTTTATTTCTGCTCATATCTCCAACACTCTCCTTAAATCTGACTCATATTTTCATTTAACTCCAATCCCATTGGTGCCATTCTCTTTTCCCACAGGACAGCACTTTGGGTCGGAAAACTGTTTGCATGAAGCACGCTAAACGCTCCTGAAGTGCTTCACCGTTAGGTCCTCAAACTTATAGATGATTTTTACCTAGGGTGGTTATAAATAAACTCCATAAAATTAACCTCTCTACTTTGACAGTTGACGGTGTGAAATTAAAAAAAGAGAGAAAGAGAAAGCCTTTATTCAAAGCCAGCTTCTTTCAACTTTCTTTGCATAGGGTTTCAAAGCGCTTTTGTGCTAAAACTTATATTTTTACTTTTTGGCACCTCAGTAGTTTTTAGACACAAGACCAAATGAAAACACCCGGACATAACAACCCTGTTGCAGTAAATATGTGTGCTCTCAGACAGAAAGTGCTGAAGTGTAAATGCACTTGTACAGATGAACTACAGATATATCATAGTATCCATGTTTTGGTCCAAAATGTATATGCCTGTATGGAGTCAAAACTATCAGAAAGAGTCAAAACTTTCAGCTACTAAGTCAAAGTAATTAGATGAGTCCACATTTTGAGAACTTGAAGTGAAAATTGGACAAGAAATTTTGAGCAAAATGTCAAATTTTTGGACAAATGCAGAGATTTTGTCATAAAAAGTCAAAGTGTTTAGATTAAAAAGTCATAATTATAGAAAAAAAGTCAAAAATATGAGATATTAAAGGCAAAATTCTTCAATAAAAAGTCAAAGTTTTGCAATAAATTGTGAAAACCATGAGAAAAGAATGAGAAAAAAATTTCTTTGAAGTGCAAAACGAAAAAGAAACCTCAACAAAGTCGGTTTTTCATTTTCTATAATTTGTACTGGCAGAAGTGTTTTCATTACATTATTTCTGTCTATGCCGCTGACTATGTTCACTTCAAACAGGGGGTGCTTTAAATAAATGTATGGGTTATGAAGTTTCTTTTTTGTCCTTGCAAATCCTTGCTCTCTCTGTCTTTAACAGTCACATTTAAGATTTTAACAGCAGGGAGCCTGACTGGTCCAGAGACAGACAACAGGAGAGAAAATAAGACACCAAAACAGGATGAGAGGGATGCTTCAGAGCTGCTGCTTGGAGGAAGTGACAATGTCACGGCACAAGTGTGTCCCCATTCAAGATCCCAATCGGTTCTGACCCATTTCCCCTCCATCTTTCCGGTTCTTTGTCCGTGTGTGTTTGTGTATGTCAGTGTGTCTGGAGAGCTGAAGCCTTAGAGGCAGAGAGAGAGAGAGATGGTTTTCTGATTGAGACAGTATTAGCCTCTGTCAGGCTAAATGGGTTTAAATTGGTGGTGTGTTTAGTCCAACACAGTCAGGATTTTCTCCACAAACACACACACACACACACACACACACACACACACACACACACACACTAAGACACACACACACACACACACAAGCACACACCCACACACATGCAGAGTTAACTCCACTGTTATAGTCTCTCAGCCTGTTACCCACAGCGCGTTACCTTCATCTGTTTCTTCAACTTAAGTTCTTTCTATTTTCCATCTCTCCTCCTCTTTCTCTGCCTGTTTTTACCCACCCTTCCTTCCCTCTCTTTTTTGTCTTCACAGGAAACTGAGAGATCAAGTAAGATTAACTTCTTTAAGATTACTTTGTGTGTGTTGATGGGATGAAGGAGCCTGGTTAAATTGCTCTGCATGTGTTTGTGTGTATGGGAAATTGAGACAGACAAAGAGAGACTAAATGTGTACGTGCATGTTTGAATGCTTGAGGTTGGATTTCCAGATTCCAGCACTGCTTTGTTAAGCTTTAGCTTTGAAAAGTCTTTCTCATTCCCTCAACAATTTCCTGCAATTGCACAAAGAAATGGATAAATACAAACTGCTTTTCATAATGCAGACTCTCAGAAGCATAATAAAGGCTGAATGCATATTACAGATCACGCATTTGAAAGTGCTGCAGCCATAACCAATACAAAATACACTGCTGCTTTCTTATCCACTGTTTGCAGAAAAACTTCCAGATGTACTGATGATCAGTCCAGGCTCTGACCTGACACGTGCAGCAAACTGGAGCCCTGACCAGAAGGTGTTGACAATTGATGATTGCAATTCAAAAATGCAGAAGTTCTTGACATTTTATGAAAAATTTGGCTGTTAACATTTATAAAACAGTTAGGGTTTTTTTCAGTTTGTGGGTGGATGCAGCTCTTGAATGCAGACAATTAGCACAACATGAGTGGAGCTTCTCACACAATATTGTATGACTATCTCATCAATATATTCATTTCAGCAAACAGGTCTTTGCTAATGACTCTGATGCCTTGCTAAAGCAAGCTACTTTTGCAATGATTGCACAATGGTTTGAGAGAAAAATTTCATGTACAGAATGAAAAATAGTGGAGGGGATGAAACAGAATGTGCAACGTACTGAGCAGTTGAGGTTAAAAAGATGGTATCAAACTTTTTGTCATGATGTAAGTGTCAAATATGGAGAAAGTTTCATTTTATGGAGGAGGGCTCCTGAGTGTTTTAAATGCCTTGAAGAGACAGCAGCTCCAAGAAGCATTTGAGACAGAGGCTTCAGAGGGGTTTTTCAAAGTCTGGAGCCATGAAGATTTTAATTTAGCTTTATATCACGTGAAGGTACGACTGAATTATGAGCAGATCATTACAAAAAGTACAATACCCCCTCTTTCTTGTATTCTTGTATTCTTGTTGTCTTGTAACTCTAACTTTACCATAAATGATCATGCATGAACACAGTTAATTGAAATCGGTGAGAGCCGAGACACAAGGTTACACTTTATTACTTGTCTGCTCTTATAATAATACCCTAACATTACGTTTCATTTTCTTTTCATCAAGATTAAATAAAACTAACATAGACAAAAGACAAAAATAGAGCATGCAGACATCAAACTTATCTCAATAAATTGCAGGCACCTCTCAGTAAAAGCTCTGGGGACTTGTATTAAAGCTGCGATAAAAGTGACTTATAGTGATACTCAGACATGCTCTTTGCTGTGGTTAGACCTCCTACAATTTTCTGCACTTTATTATGCAAAGCGCGCTCTGAGCGTTGTACCACGGGGACGCGCGCGGCTATATCCTATGACTGAAAGCATCTCGACTTCATTCACCCCGGAGATCACAGGAGGACCGCTGAACTGACATCCATCTCCCCCGGGCTGCGAGGGGAAGAGCCAATTGTTGAAGCCTTTTTCGTCTATTGATGCCACGTTATTGCCCCTATTGTGGGAAAGATCTTTTTGTGGGAGATATCATTTTACAGATCACCAATCTGCGACCCACACAGAGTGCAAAGCAACCTAATAGCTGGAGGACGAACAAATAAGACTTTGAAGGGATTATAATGAGGACAAATGATGGATGTTGAAGGAATTGTGAATGGTTTTCGTACTTCCACTGGACATCTGTTCGTTTGACTCCAAAGCGAACTTCTGGACATTATCTTCAACCAAATTAGCTTGAAGTGTTTGCATTTTGATCCCTACCTTGGAACTTTTACGGTGCTTTGTGTTTGTTTTGGGAATCAGCTTCAGGGACTCAGCAGCAGGAGTACAACATCAACCGCATGCACGTTATCCACAGTTCTTGACGCGCCTAGCACGCTCTTTCATCAAGGTCTTAGTGGAGACCACAGCTCTCCCAAGGGATGTTTGTGGGCTCCCGAGAACAGGGAGCGACAGCCCGGCTCCTGCAGAGGATCTCCACCTCGTCCTGGTGCCAATGCCGCGAATTTGAGAGGAGATGAGAGCTGTGGTGTACCACCTCCTCGCCGGCTACCTCTGCCTGTTACGCACGGCTGCTGAGGTAAGCCATGCGCAAGTGTGCTCAAGTTGGTATTTGCTTCTGCAGAGTGAGAATTTATTTTGATCAAGTGCAGCACCCTGACTGATTAGCCACAGCATGTACACTATATTAAATTAATTCTGCTTAAATGTGCACCAGAGTCTCTCTTGTAGCGCGGATGTGTTGACTAAGTTGGACTAAAAGCAATATTTAATTTTGCTTTTGTGGATCTTAAGCACAAAAGGGTGCATCTTCATTACCTTTATCGTGACTAATCTACTTTCCTCCCTCAGGAGTCTCCTCTCCCTCGGGATCTGCTGGAGCGGCTCTCTCGCAGTGAGATCCGCAGCATCAGCGACCTCCAGCGGCTGCTAGAGATAGACTCCGTAGGTAAAGCGCTTAACTTTAATACAACTCTCCTCACGCCCACGGACAGGATTAGTGTTGTTTGTAGAAGAATGGGGTTAAAAATTCAGCAAATGTGACGTCCGAGATGTCAGAAATACCTACTCAGCTGTTTATCAAGGGAAATTATTACAATGCGGAGGAAATGTGTGTTAACATCCCTATTCAGAAGCCTGGAGACTTAGCCTGGAAAGAACCCCCTTTTTTTTTTTTTTGGTCCCATTAATAGTGGAGAGTCATTAGCACCAGAGGTTTCCATGTGCCAGTCTGGGCTGCTTCCCTCTCTGTCTGTGCTTTGAGAGACTCTGAATGAAGCATTAGTTGCATCTGGTTGAGTGCACAGTAAGAGGATGCTGTCCTCTTGTTCCATTACTGGAATGCCTCGCTGGGTGTTGCCAGGAGACCAGTGGTCTGTCTTGCTCTTTACACCCTCCATGAACTCTGAGACGGAGTTCACTTTGTGTCTTTTAGCCACTTCCAATGGCCACGGAGGAAAGGTAACCATTCTGCAATGGAGCACTTCTCCAGTTTCACCAAGCAGGGTCAGCTTACTGATTGAGAAATTCATCAGAGTGTAAACTGTGAATGTAGTTTGTTGTGGCTGCAGATACGTCTGGGAAAAAGATGACGTCAGCAGGGTTATCTCATCAAGGGCTTGTAGGCTACAAATGTTCATTATGTGAATTATGAGGGCATGGGAAATTCACATTGAGGTTGTTGCTAAAAAATAGTGGCGTGTGATACTGCAAAATTTGGTATTCGTCCAATAATAAGTACATATAGGGCCATTATCGCTTCTATCAATACCAATATCAATACGTATTACATAGAAAAGCAGCTTGTCTAAATTAATCCAACCACTAAAACTAAACTTTCTGTGCATGAATGAAAGTAAATAACACATTTTCAATCAGAAAATAATCCTGCGCTATAATTTTTTTTCTACGTTATTGTAAAAGAGTAAAATTTAATATTTATGGATAACAGCAATTGTTACATTTCTGCATGAAATTTATCACTTTGATCAAAGAGCTTGTGCATAATAGTAGATTAACACAACAAAATATAAAAATACTGATAATTTAGGGCAGCAGTGGAAAACAACTTACACTGGATGGTTGTATAAATTTGTTAAACTCATGCAAAAAAATATCTGTATGTACTTACATATTCTCTGTTCCAGTAAGAAAACGCATTCAGATTTATTCACCTGGCGTAGTATGCATGCTAAATGACTATTTTAATAGTCTATATGACATGAGATTTCGAAAATTACAACTTCAAAGGACAACTTAACTTTGAAAATTTATATAAACTTAAGTTGGAGATGACCTCAACTTATTTTCCACTGCTTCAAATCAACTACCTGGACATTGTTGGTCATGCTGAAAAGACTCTGCTATTGACTTCTGTCTCTGAGTCCAGGGTCTGTTTGTGGTTTGGGGATTCTCCTCCTCCCTATGTTTACTTTTCAGCTTGGAGTTCTCTTTTTGGTGTGTTATTAGATGTTTGTGCAAGTCTGTGGTGTTGCCATAGAACCTTATTTGTTTTCTGAAAATATCACAGCTAGCATCTTCTGGTATTCAGCTGTAAAGTAACACCAAACAATGCTCCTCTCTGCCATCATGGAGTGGTAGTGCATGTTTGAAGGATGTGACCAAGCAGCAACACTCACAGCAGAGCAGGGATGAGGCGGAGGGTCAGAGTGTGCCAGAGGAAAGTGAGTGAGAGTACATAGAGAAGAGAAGAAAAATTGAAACTTAAGTATTGATCTCATCACACAGGTATTGATCAGCACTGATACCTACTTTGGTAAAGATAAATCATTACTTTTTTAGATCAATACACCCACCACTACTCAAAAGGTTGCATTCTGGGAACTGTATCATTTGACTTTTTTATTGCTCTTTGTAAGGTCTTTACAGTATAATGAAGCACAACTCCAATCTTTTGCAGTTTTTGCCTTGGTTGCTGCTCTGTTGCTGAATTGCTGCTGCTTATCATCTTCAGTGAGGCATTAGCTGTCACCTATTGGCTTTTGTCTTCGTGAGTAATGGCCGATATGTCAGGGCTTTGGATGGAGCCGAGACCTCTTTCTCCATCTGTCATTTTTTACAGTTCTGTTTTACAGAGATGTGAGAACAGACATAATTGACAGACATAGACCTTGTTTGAATCATTTCCTACATATACACATTAACAATTTTTTCTTTAGATAAATAGAAGCCTTAACTGTTGTTAGATAACAGCTTAAGGCTTGAGTATGGCACTTCAGCCCCCATTTGTTCTCTGTATTAGTTACTTTTCTGCATACAGCCAAAGCTTGCCCCAAAATATGATGGTTAAACCTTTTTAGGCTTTATATTAAAACCACAATCAAACCAAAAATAACTCTGCTTGTGGGGTATTGGTGTTTGTCCAGATATTTGTAAAAGCTTGGAAATAAAATTCAGAGAAACTGAAACACTGTTGTGTATTCTATGTGTCGCCATACACCCTGCACTAATATAAAGAAATACAAAAGTGGAAGTGCAACTGATGCCCTGCTGGCACTGAAAGAAAACAAAACACTGCATAGCCAAGCAAATTAGCTGCAACCCTTAATAACAGCAATATTCAGCTTCAGTAAATACAGCAGATGGCATTTGCCAGTTCTCATTATCCAGGTAATAAATCAGAACAAACTGAATAACTGAGGAGAGACAGGAGGAAACAACTGCAGCTTTAAATAAAAGACTTTATTGCACCTACGCCCTGAGTCAGACTCTAAATTCCTGCCACACAAACTTTTCTCAGCTCCAAACTTCTCCATGCCTGCGAAAAAAAAAAGTTGATTCATTTTTTAATGTCCGCCGCTCCGAGCGGTGCCACCATTAATCCTGGCATCATTGAGATGCAAATGTCGAGTGTGACGGCTCCCCAGCTCGGTGGGGGTCAAGTGGCTCTCTTCATTATGCTCTTGTCATGCTGCCCATTATTGGTTTGAGAGCTGGGCCCGCTGGAAGGCTGCTGTGTTGCTATGTATAATTCATGCTCAAATTCCAGCATGTCAGGGCCAGAGAAGAACACAGACACAGAGGGAAAGAGAGAGGGAAATGGTGAAGCAGGATTTGTGTGACTGTTTGCCCCCCCCAAACACACAAACACACACACACACACACACACACACACACACACATACACACACATACACACACACACCCTCCAAGATGTGTGAGGTTTGGTATTCAGAATCAAATTAAAACAGTCCTGCCCAGACATCATTGATGCTGATTTCCGGGAACTTCTCCTCTTTTTTTATTTCTTCAACAATCACACACATACACAAACACACCCGTACACACACACACAGACACACACATATACTTGGGAGTTCACACTAGAAGCTCCATACTTTTTGGCTGTGAAATCTTCCCTGGATATTCAGTGGTTTGGCAGTGCTACGTGTTGAAATGTTTGATGTACTGAAGATGACTTGATTGATTTTTATTACAACTCATTATCTGCGCGCGCACACACACACACACACACACACACACACACACACACACACACACACACACACACACACACACACACACTCACACACACACACACAGAAACTCAAAACAGAAACCTGGAGGTACAGTGAAGCCCCCTTGTTAAATTGTAAATTATTGCTTACTACACTAAACATAATAACCAAATCAAACATTCTTTTTCCTACAAAGTATGACAGGTTTAGTCACCAATACTGTTTTGTAGCTTTAGGAAAAATTGTGGTGCAGTTTGAAATTATAAGTCAATGCCGGCGTTGTTTGCTTTGTATACAAATTCATCTGTCAACCCACAAGCTGTATAATTTAAGCAACCAAGCAAGTGTGGCTGCATTTCTACTAGAGACACTCTGAAGCCTAGTGCATCTAAGGGGAGTGCATTGGGCATCAATTTGAGATGGTAAATAGAGTAAATGATATGTTTGTTTTTCCTACCCATGGAGAAATGCCAGCCCTCTCATACTTGAAAACCAACAAACAGTCAGTCAGTTAATCAATCCATCATTTGGTAGTTTTCTGTTTTGTTCAAATTGTGATTTTTGGATGACAGGAAACATGCTGTAAAGAGTGAGAGAGTGAAGGTCATGTAGTCAAAACTTAAACTCAACTTAAGACACAATACAGCAGGTCTACATCAAACTCTTTGCTGTATTCTTTGCAGGCACCCAACAGGGGTTTACCAAAAGAAAGTGTTTGGCAACAGTTGTGAGGAAAAACTTATTTAAGCAGACATACATCCTCACATCCAGGGTTTTCATTTCTGTTTAGTTTACAGGAAGGCACCACCAAACAGACAACAACATCAAAAACAAAACTTGCATTAATGCTCACTCTAATTCTCAATCCAAGCACCGGAACAGACAAAACTTTGTTTGGCTTCTTAACCAATGAGTGTCAGGCTTTGTATTATTTGAAGTCTGAGTAGAACATGACTGTTTTCTCAGCTCTCTCATGCCTGGAAACCCGTGAGGGACCTCGGAGTGAACTCCAGTTGAATCAGGTTTTAAATTGTGCTTACCATCCACACTCATGGGCTGTATTTCCCATCAAACTCAGGAACCCACTGACAGAAATAAACATAACTCAGTTAGGATAACCTGGTTAAGCTTGCCCCCCTTCAAAAGAGACTTGATAGAGATGTCTGGGATAAACAACTTTTTTCTTCACATAACATCCTGTTAGTCAGTCAGTCAGTTGGTCAAACACTGGGACATCTTGTCGAAGCCCCCTCTCTGATCCTGCTTATCAAAGGATTTCAGGATTTCATTACACTTTGGGTCAATACTGTCAGTCCTGAGAGAATGATTGCTTTCATTTCACCACTTTTTGACCTTCAAATATTTGAAGTTGTAGCAAAGAGCTCTAAGAACATCTTCACTTCATCTGTGCTGACCTTGCAGAGGGGTCTTAGTTTGTGTCTGGGTGTAGAAGCACTAATGAATGATACAGTCAACAAAGAAAGTGTGTGAAGTCTCTGTGTGCACGTGTTGTGTCTTTATCCAGAGAATGAGGTGATTGAGGAGACCAAACACAGCTACTTCAAGGACTTCTCTCACAGCCTCCCTGACCTTAAGAGAGCACACACACACACCAGGCACAGGAGGAGCACAGGTGAGACACAAACACTTAAACACACACACATCAGCAGAGAAAAAACACTTCTGCTAAATCCTCTGTGTGTAAAATTCTCTTTTGATCATACCTTACAACCAAATCTTTGTGACTTATTTAAATCCTTGCCTTGCATTCTTTTGAAATGGATTTTTTATGACTGCAGATCCAAAAAGAAAGTTCCTTCTACCAATATACTTTCTTCATTTGCATATTCATCTGTCTTATCTTGACCAAAAGACTCGTTGTTGTTTGGTTTCCTCTAACCTCTGACTCTTGTGTTTCCCTCAGTGATAGAAGAAGCCTTGCCTGCATCGTGTAAAGTGCGGACAATGATTTATGAGATACCCAGGAGCCAGGTGGATCCCACCTCGGCTAACTTCATCATCTGGCCGCCCTGCGTCGAGGTGAAACGCTGCACCGGCTGCTGCAACACCAGCAGCGTAAGATGTCAGGCTGCGAGGAAGCATCACCGCATGGTCAAGGTAAGAAAAACGATGTAAACCCAATGTTAATTCTCCTCACTTTCAGCAGGGACCACTGGACATCAGTGAGCTATCAGTATTTCCTGCTCTGGTAACTGTTGTTCTCAACATGTTGGCACAAACAGCAGTAATCACTGCAAATATCTATAAAAGTTTTCTTTAGATGTTCTAGTAGCACAACTATTGATGGCACAGAGCATGTAAACATGCACCCTCTCGCCCACTATCCACTCTTCATATAAACTCTAAAGCTGCCAAAATCTATTCCTCTTACCAGCTTGACCATTGGTGCCAGTGTGTGTATGAGTTGTGTGAGTGTGTGTGTGTTTTGGACTTGAATTCTGGCAGTGAGTTATTTGAAGAACATAATAGCTTCCTTTTGATGTCTGCCAGAGCTGGAAATAAGACAGAGTAAAAGCGATTGGTTCACAGTTACACCTGCCAACTGGGAGCTGACCCAAGGTGTGTGTATGTTCGTGTGCAGACAAGGAATCTAAGAAGCAAGATTTAGCAATTAAATGTTACATTAGCCCAATAGAAACTTTTAAATATTGAACAAAGTCACCTTATTGTTCAGGTTTAGATTTGGACATGACATGACATTGCTTAAAACTTAAGGTGAGCACAACTTCATCAACCTGCAACATCATTTACAGTTGTTCATGATAAAAGTTTCTTCATGTGCAGTACATATTCTACCTTTAACTTTCAACAGTGGCTTTTTCTATCACTAAAGGGAATTGTTTTTGTGTGTGTTGCCAAAGATTAAGAGGCAAAAGGTTGAGGAAGATAAGGAGAGGGGTGAGTTTGATTCTCTGTGCTTTGGCCTGCTGATACACTCGATCTAAGATGAAAGGACTCGACTTCATCTGCCTACAGAGGAAATCAAAAGTAAAGTCACTCACATGTGCTGAGATCCAGCCTTCAGAGGGTAAACAGTCACAAGTGCAAAATGCGTTCACGCACCGCCGGAGGGGAAACAGCAGGGCTGAGGTTTACGTGGTGTGTCCATGTGCGAGGAGACACAGAGAGATATAAAGATAACATTAGCATTAGTGTGTTAACCTCACTGAGGTTATGTCAGGTTATGACCTCAAGTGTGAGAGTGAAGGATGAGAGTCGGTATATTTAAACCAGAGCCTGCTGGGCTCTGATGGAAAGCAATGGATCGCTCTTTCGGTTTAAGATAAAGCTGCTGCTTCAAATGGAGGAGTGTCAGCAGCTCTTGGTTTTGTTCGAGAATGAGAAACAGGAGCATGTGCTCAACAGGTGAAACTGTGCTGTTTGTCTGTTACCATAAGTTGATTGACCAGATGCAACTCACACAGAGAAAATGATTTGCTTTAGCAGACATGCTGGGAGGGACATTTAATGTCAATCTGATTATGTTTTGTTGTTTCTTTTTTCTTCTTTTATTCGTCTGTGAGCACAGGTTCAGTTTTTTGTTGTCAGAGATCAATTTGCTCTCTGATCAGCAATAGATTCGAAACCTGATAAAATGGATTGATCAGTCTTATTGCATGTAAATCCGGGGAGTGACATTTTCATGTTGCATGTCTTAACATTTCCCAGAGTGCTGTTTGTAGCAGAAATTTACCTTTAGGCCAAACACTTAGCATACATTCAAGAATTACGAAAGGATGACGAAATAAGAAGTTCAAGACTCAAAGGAGAGAGTTAAAGCATGCAGCAATACTTAATCAGGCACCAGAGACAGTAGTTGAGATTTTCAAAAGAAATGTTTGTATTGAAGAGAAAGATTTTTTTAAGAATGAACCAACATAAACAGTTATACTTTGCTAGTATTTTTCAGTAATTCCACTTTCGTCAACTACAAAACAATGGTTAATTGTACCTTTGGCAATTTATTTATTGAGGCTGGACATAAGTCTATATGTTTTTATATGTCGAAGTTTGGAATATAAGGGTTGATCTAATACAAAAAATGACAATACAGCATGTAAAAATTTGAAAATATGCTATGGCAAACTTGGCATGGTAGGTCTTGAATGGTTAATATTTGTGATTTGTAGTACTCTGGCATTTCAGTGATCCTGTCTTTGACTGTATGAAAGAAAGCAGTCCTTACAGAGCTTTGAAAGGTCGTTGGTTGGACTGGAAATAAAAGCAAAGCATGACATTGAAATCTTAGCTGACACTCTTTTATCACAAACCATGAGCCGAGCAGCTTTTCAAAAAGGTTTGTTGATGCTCTTAAAGACAGAACCTTTCTGGAATGAAAGTTAGAAAGAGCTTGTGGGAGTTACTTTCCTCAAAGCTATTTTGTGATGCCCTTTCAGGAAATGTCTGAGGCAAGCTGGCAGTCAAAGCTTCTGGTCCAGTATCAGCCCCTTGTTCCTGCAGCAGCTTGGCTACTCACCTGAGCTAAACCCCCGTCTGAGTTGCTGTTTTTAAGTTTATGCTCAGCTGCTCTGAATCTGTTCAGACTTGAAGCAGAGGGACTTTTGCAATCTGACCTGGAGCTCCCTGACTTGGCTCCATGTCTCTAATGTAAGCATTCGCAAATAGCGTGTCAGTGTTTACACTGGTCCAGGTGTGTTGATATGTGTGTTCATAGATTTCTGCTTATGAGAATTTAATTGAAGGAAAGTCCTGTTGCTGTTTCCACTCTCAGACATTTAAGCATGTGAAACATATGTTTACAGAAAACAAACAACACTTCACTGAAGGTCTGTGGTTTTCTTGGCTTGGTTCGACTCATTTATCAAACAAGAGCAGACTCACCTTTTTGTTTTCACAATCTTTGTCAACTCATGGAAGTAAGTTGTGGTAAATAAGCTCAAGAATTTAATTTAAATTAATCCTGGATATCCTCCTGATAAGCCTATTTTTTGTTTTTTTGTTTCAAAGATGAAAATTTCTCACTGTTTGTTGAATAATCCTTTATAATATTGCTATTATTCCTGCTATTTGTTTTCCCATTTACACCTGCCTTTCAACATATTTTACCTTTAAATCTGTTTACATGAGTGTGCTGTTTTTCTAAAACTTGTGTTGATTTCTTCAAGAGGGATTTTCCATTACTGATCTAAATTGTGGAGACAACAAAAGTACCAGGCAGGATAAAACATGTGTTAAGAAGATAACACCGATGGCTACAAGACAATCTGATGTATTCACAACCTTTTGCTCATTGGATCCATGTTTTCCATTGAGTCATTCTAACAGCTTATGTCAGAAAAAGAGAGACAACACAAAATCCACTCTTTCATGTTTACCTTTTAAGCTAGATTTTAATCAAGAGGGCTTAAACCCTTTGACTTATATGAGGAAATTCAAAGATTTGCCCACCTGCTGTGTCTGGATTAAGTTCAGAGCTTCAACTCACAGATGTGTTTCTGTAACTGTTCAACATGTTTAACCATTCAGCTCAAATAGAGCAAGACATTGTTAGAAAAGTCTAATTTTCTGCTCCTCAGTTTGATTCCTTTACTCTTTGACTCTCTGCAGGTGGCAAAGGTTGAGTACGTACGTCGGCGACCCAAACTGAGGGAGGTGCAGGTGAAGCTGGAGGATCACCTGGAGTGTATTTGCACCAACAAACGCCACAGCAGTCCAAACGCAGAGAATGGTGAGCCGACTGTTGTGTGTGTGTGTGTGTGTGTGAGTGAGTGTGTGTGTGTGTGTATTTCTCATGTGAAGGCGCTCAACTGAATGTGTTTGTTGACACCAAGAGGGCTGATAAGAGATCTGAGGTATTTACTGTTATTTCCTTTCTCCTTGAGTTTGTCTTCCCTGAGGACAACTTCACCCCCTTAAAGAGCACACAAGCACACACACACACACACACACACACATAGAAAGAGAAGTGTTTCAGTGCCAATGGCAACATTCATTTTGGAGAAGCTGTCTCTAATTTACGTCTGGCTCATTTACACACTGAGGTCGATTTGAGGCTACAGTTTAACCACCTGTCAGCCTCATCGACCTTATCATGCAGAAGTCTTTAGCACAGGTCAATCAAAACTGATGAGTTATGTAAAGCGTCTGCTCCAGTTGTCAAAGATGAAGAAAGGAGCAATAAGGCCAAACCAAAGGTGAAGTAAGAAGTGAGCTTGTATGCTCTTCTCAAAAACTGGTCCGTGTCAACCAAAAACAGAAAATATATTTAAAAAAAAGAGAGCAGTTACTTTAAAGTTCATGATTTTTAATGTCAAAGATAACTGAGGCTTCTGGAAAAAAACATGTCTCACATACCGGGTGGGTGCGACTCAAGTGTCAAACCACAGAAAAACTAGTGAAACACTTTAAAACAGCTTTTCAATGTGGCTCTTGTTTTCATTTTGACTGTTTTTATTAACTTGAAAATGTCTGTGATGCACCATGTATCATAACAGACCTTCTCTTTTCATTGATTCTTGATTTTTTAAATCTTTTTTTACTGTTCAACTAAAAGTCTTTTTTAATTATTATTTTATTATTTATTCTGCTATGTCACCTGGGGTTAGCTCAGTAAATAACACGCTGTCAAAAGACTGAAACGAACTCATTTCCAAAATTGCTCTCAATTTCTATCATTGAAGTTAAAATTGCATACCAAGTTTGGTTTAGTGTCATCAGGTTTAATTCTGCAGGCTGAACACACGTTAATAGGAGCTCTGACACAGATCCTCTCATCCTCTCCATGTGAGAAACTGGCTGTTTCTCACAGTTTACACATTACCTTCATTGTTCAACACTTTTTGCTGCTTAGTGGGCAAGTTTTCATTGACTCTTTTTCCAGCAGGTATCAGGTGAAGAGAGTCAGATCAGCAGAAGAGCAGAGGAGAACAAACATCACAAAAGAACAACAACAAGCGTCTTCGGTCCCTCAACATCTCCTCTTCATCAGCTGCCATCAAGTGACTGGTTGGAGGTTTGATAGGATCATGTCTGAACCTTTGGGAGATTCATGGAGGAGAGCTGACTTTCAAGGACCTGATGTGTAACTTTGAACAATTTACACCAAAACTGTGAGAAACAAGCTACCCAACACAGATGTCGATACTGCCGGTTGAAGTGGATTCTGGGACATCAGAGGACTTATTATCTACGTCTTGTGTAAACAGCTCAGCGACTTGGATTATTTACTGGGTGGAATCCTTTGTAGAAACCGTGACTGGGATTAGATTTTTTTTTACTCTTACTTGACGAAACACCCACATGCACGTATATCCTCTTATTTTTATAACCCTCATTTTTATCGCTGTCTGTTTCTACTTCTGGTATGTTATCTGCTTAAAGAAAGAAAGAAAGAAAGGGATAAAGCCCTCCTGACATGTTACTGATACTAATAAACTATTTATATTAAAAAATTGTGAGTGTGGTAGTTAGAAAACAGCCTTCAAAGTAAGAGATTTTTCACCAAGTGCTCGTTAGAGGGACCGAAGGATTTAATTCAACCCGAAAGAGAAAATGAACAGGCTTCTGTGTGTGCGTGTGTGTGGGAGAGATTATCTGGAGGATCATAATACTGAAGCTAAAACCCCTGTGAATTTGTAACTGAGAGTCTCACACACACACACACACACACACACACACACACACACACACACACACACACACACTGCTTGTTGAAAGAATAGTTATGTATTCTCTTATACAGTGGAATAACTGATTCCTAAAACACTTTTTCCTCAGTTTGTTTGACCAAATGATTAAATTTCAAACTCAAGCAGAAGAGAAAAAAGAAGGTTACCCAGAGGGGAGGAAGGATTTTTTAGTCATCACTTTATCCCATGACTGAGAGAGAAGTGAAGTCATATAAAAACAAAAAATATCAGTCAGCTGTTTGTACAAAAATCCATGTTCCTTATGCATTCATAACAGCACTGAATTTCATATGATCAAAAAGATGAAAATGACATTCAGAATCAATCACATATCTTTGTGTATTTATGGAAAGGTCTTTACATTCACAAATTTGTTTACAGATTTCATAACACTTGCAAATTTGAAAACATTCTTGCTGATCTTTTTATCCCATTTACAGACATTCTCATAATTTTCTAAAAATTCAAGGTTCATACACAGATTGTTTTACACATTCACAAATCTGATTATGCAGACATGGATATACATACAGTTACAGTACTCGCAATATACATTTGCAAATAGTTAAGCTACAATGATGGCCCCACAATAGCACAACTACCTGTTACAGACATCTGTAACAAGTGATGCTTGTCACATAGTAACAAAAGCTAATGCTTGTGTCCTTCCATTTGATCATGGATACAGAACAAAATCTTCCACGAGTGAATACTGAGCACCATTAAAGCCAAAAGCAACTTTCATTGCACAATACATATCATGCATTAAACCACATTGATGATGGTTCAGCTGTATCCTCGAGTTGTTTTCTGTACACATGGCATGTCAAGAAATTATCATAATTTCACTTTAGGTAAATACTTTGAAACTTTTAACAGTTTTTGCATGTTTACTCAGGAACCAGTACTTTGTTTAATCCTGCAGTAGTTGAAAATTTCTTATGTAAGACATTTTTTGGTTCGTGAAAAGCAGCCAAGCATATAAAAGCAGGCTAGAAAGACTGTAGGCCTTTTTGGTGACAACTTGATGTTTTTGTTCCTTTGCCAAACCTGAGGCCGTTCAGCCAAAACCTGTAGCCACCAGCATGATTCCAACCCCTGCTGGCACCTTACAAATCCGCTGCCTTGACTATTACACTGTGGTTTCTTTGAATCCTCAAACGACTCTTTATGTTACAGACATTGCACCCTTAATAGGACACACTTCAACAGCTGACTGAATGCACAACAAACCGAGGACAAAACTGATGTTTGTTGGTCGTGGTGTTGAAAAGTAGGCGAGACAGACGGTTGGGTGATTTCATGGGAGTCTGCTCTCTTTTTGCGTAACCCTGCTGGCGAATTGCTTTTGGAGGAGTTGGTACAAATCGTGTGTAGACATTGGCAGGAGATTTGCCGCAGTGGATTCTGGGTGTCAATACATAAGATTCATTATTGAGTTGGTCTATTTGAGCTAAACAAAGAAGACACTGAGCAGAAATGGAAAAAAAACAATGAAACTTCATTTGAAGCTAAATACCTTACATGTGAACGTGGAAGAAGAATGAATGAGGAAGGAGAAACAGATGGGGATATGATCCTGTAGCAGGGCCTAAAAGGTGATAGGGAGGAAATGAAAACACTCAGGATGTAGTAGAAAGAGATTGTGTGTCTGTGTGTGTCTTTGTCAAACAGTGGCAATGAAAGTGTGTCTTTGTGTGTGATAAAGGATAAAAGAGGGTTTGTGTGTGTGTGTGTGTGTGTGTGTGTGTGTGTGTGTGTGTGTGTGTTAAACAGAGAGAGGGAGAAACTCCATCTCTCTAAAGCTCAGTTAAGCAGATTAACAACATGCTAGCTAAAATGCTGAACGCTCTGCAGGTCAAGTATAACCTGATATAAGCAGATGGAAGTTGGACTCTGTTCAGCTCTTCTGATCTGAGATCAGATTTCTCAACCTTCTTATTTCTGCACTCAGCTGTTAAGAAGCAAAAAGTTTATCTGAGTCTTGGTCAGGTAGTTTTTCTGCATGAACGCCTCCAAGTTTTGTCGCTTCTTAGTTTGAAGACTTCAAATGCAAACCACTCTGGTGGCTTAAGACTGCACACAAAACACAGAACGAGAAAAGTTCAACTAAATTCAAGTTCTGCAAGGAAAATAGCAATTTACCCCTTTTCGTTGGTAGTGCTTTCCCCTTTTGTCATTAGGAATGTGGTTAATGCATTGGACCATTAAGCCAAAGCTGGTCCATGTATGTTTCAACACTCACCAATGGTAATGAGCTGTAGGTTGAAACCATAAACTGTATATAGAATGGACGGCGTGGCTCTGCCTTTTACCGTTGCACAGTTTTGAGCCCAAAAGAACCTTGTCACAGGAGTTGCCATTGTGCAGCCAGAGTTTGCACAGCTGAGACCGCAGAGGATCTCAGTGGAATTGGTTAAAAAAAAGCAAAAAGACAAAAACAAAAACAAAAACAAAAAAACTATTTTCTCCTTTCCAAAGTCTAATCTCTTCTTGGCTCTCTTTCCCAAAGTATCTTACTATTCCCCCAAGAACTACAGAAAAACTGCAGCTGTCAAACATTGTGTAAAGTGGATTAAAACACAGTTTTTTCTAATGACTAATGAAAAAGCTACTTCTCAGAATAAGGATGAATTGAATACAATGCAGACGAATAATATCTTCTAATATCACCACAGCATATGGATGTGAGAAACATTTCTCCAAAGCGCATTGATTTTTCAAAGTTTTACCATCTCCTGTCTGCAATGAATGAGGAGAGGTTTTGACTTGGAGCCTGTCACCAGGGGGATCAGTTTTTGTGGCGCCCTTACTTTGAGCCGAGCAACATTTTTACAGTCATTGGTTAAAACCAACAGAATGAGATTACACATACAGACGGCTGTAATAAATTTCCACAAAAGAGTGGCTGAGCTCAGCCATAGGGAGGTATTATGCTCATTTTCAGACTTTATGTTGTTTCTCTGAAAGCGTTGAAGCAGCATTGTCTGTCTGAAATGTTTCAGTTTAGCATCGTTCAGTGAATTCTCATGTCCACACAAACACCTGTTTACCTCATAGTTTGAAGCTTTGCCCGCATCTTTTACTCATGTCTCAAGTTATGGATAAAAAAGCATAATAACATGTTCTAAACTTTTGACTATGGTTGTTGCCAATATGCGACATACCTGATTTGCGACATCGGGTCTTGATGCCACTGAGATGACCTTTTTATCTCACTAATCTCTGTTGATCCATAATCTTCACACACCAAAGACTGAATCAAATATACTATGTCATAATTTCTTGGCCAGAGGGTGAAGTTACTATATCTCGATATATTACAACTTACATAAATCTATTGTATGTGCTATGCTCAAATTTACCACCTCCACTTGATTAAGCACCTGTTATAATGTGAAAAACACACATACACACACACTGATAAATACATGAGAAATAGAATTCAAAACTATTTTTGTTCAAGGTTATAAAAATGTTTCATTCTGTGTTCAAAATAGGCTCTTGTACTTAAGGCTACGTAGCAACAATAATCAGGGTACAAATGGCAGTATGGGACATTTTTAAAAGCTTATTCAATCTGCTAAAAACTTCAGAGAGGATGGTTGTGTTTTTGTCATATACTGACGTATATAAACCTCGATATGTGTCCTATTTTACTGTGGTGACATTTCAACATGACCACATAGTTCTGACCTCCCAAAATGGGGACAAAGGCCTACTGTCACTGCGGTCAAACCAAAATCTTCATCTGATTGATTGTTGACAACATGACTGGGAGTGTTTTAATTTAAGACTGATATATTCCTGGTTAACGTCAATGTAAAGTCAAGGGTCTATTGTCTTTCAGCCCCCGTCGTTAAGTGTTGACAGCTGGATACAGGGGGGACACAAAGTGCTGAGGTTTTGGCTTCACTGGATGAAGATTTACTGCTGCTTGGTCAGGGCTGATGTTTGAGTACTGGATCCTGTTTTGAGGTTAGATTTATTCTCAGTGACTGGGAATGAGCAGGGGGGAGAGACAGTTGGGGGATGCACAAAACAGATTACAATGTCTCACTCATGTTTTTAACACTTCTCTTTTCTATGGTTGAACCTTGCACAACTGAATGTCAAGGTTTTGGAAAACATACTAAGAATGATCAATGAAGAACACAACTCTATTCTGAAACAATAAAGATCTTCTTATTTTCATGGTATGGTCATGTACCCTGGATAAAGACTGGGCAGGGCTGTCACAATGAAGGATTTCCAGCCATGGTGTGTCAGTACCACAGTATGGGATTATACCCTATCACCTTTTTCCAAGGTAGGGTCTGCAGGATTTTCCTTAAAAAAGCTGACTTTCGTAGGTCTCTATACATGTGTGTCTGTGTCCGTGTCTGACTCAACCCCCTCCTCTGCCAGTATGTTGATGCTTTAGTGTCTTGGGACTTGTCTTGGGAGTAGTGACCCCAGCTAATCACATGTGCGCCCAGTGCACAAATGACACTGTGCCTGGATGATAGGGAGTGGGAGAAGCTATCCAGAGCAGCTATAGTAGTGGCCGTAACACAGAGAAGAGCATGATACAGAGCAGAGCACGAGTAAAACGCGATCATTTCAGCACAGATTACATCACACAGATCCGTTAATTTTCATTCTTCATTGGGTTGAAAGTGGAAATGATTCCAAAGAAGTGAATTCAATTATTTTTTTATGTCTATGAAACATGCAAGTGAAGACATTTTCATTGTTCAACAATAGATAGCCTTGGAGTTGCACTTGTTATTCCTCCTGTGTTTTTGCCAGTCAAAAAAGGATTTCCCCTCACTGTTTGAGGCCAGGTAGAATTAAATATGTTGCCTAATATCAAGTTTTCAGTGTAATGTTTACACACCGTTCTTATATTTCATCATGTGATTTTGACCCTGCTTGTTTGTTCTTGAAGCATTCAGCATGTACAAGCTGCTGTCTGTCTCCATCCCACTGCAGCCTCAGGGAAAACAGCTGCCTGATCGCTATCAAATATTCCTCAGACACCCTCCACCTCCTAACAACACCTCCTGCTCTGCTATTCACGCTTTACTTCAGCTCAGCCCCTTTTAAAGTCATGAGCCCTTCTTAACACAAGCACAAGAAAAAAGAGCCGTCCTGCTGTCAACCACTCCAAATCACTTAACAAACCAAACCTCCTCCTCCCGACATCGTCTCCATCTCCTGCAGCTCCACTTTTGTCTTTGGCCTGGCTGAGCAAAAAAGCCCTGCTGCTAGGTGTTTGGAGGGACACAAAGGGAAGGCAGCTGAGCAGGGACACAAAGCAGAGAGGAGGAATGAGCCTGGGAGGAGTTAAGGGCTTTAGGATGGACTCAGGGAGATTGTAAGTGGATGGAGGTGTGCGTTCTTTTACTCCACGTGTGGCTGATTTGTAATAACAGACAATCAGATGATCATAACCGTGATGTTATTTCTTGGTTACCCAGAGCTGTGACTTTCCTTTAATCGTTTTTTTTTTTACAGGAGAGCGGCTGTGTGTGGAGATTAATCTGGATGCCATGTGTCTGTCAGCAAAGTCTCTCTGTCATAGTTATTTTTATGTCAGTGTAGCATGTTCCCTCTGTTTAATCCCTCTGTGCTTGTGTTCTAATTTACTACAAAGCCATTAAGAGCCGCTGTGAAACCAGACAAGAGCAGCAGATGCTCGAAAGATATCATTTAGATCCCAGAATATAGATGTATATATACATATTTGTATTCTGCAGTTGTTGATTCCTTTTTGAATGTATGCAGTACATTTATTCAGGCAAATAGTGCTGACCACACACCTTTAAAAAGATACCTAAGTCTTGCAAAAGATGGAGAACATTCTTCTTTTTGAGGGTGGTGTTTCCACCCATTTAACTATTTCTTGCACGTTCTTGAGTGAATACCCCTTGATGAAAACTGTACCAGAAAAATCAAATCCATTTGCTGCTGTAACAAGAGGATTAGTAGGAGGTTGCATGCAAGACTGAGGTACATTTCTGACCTCATAGAGGCTAAAGAGATGATAATCTTGGGAATAATGGTGAGTAGGAGACACAAAGTCAAGAGGGAGCCTATAAATAAAGGTCTGAAGAGAAAGTGATGCTCTGAGGTCACACCCAAAGAAAGTTCTGATCTGTACAGTGAGACTTAAGAAAACATTGTGCTCAACATTTATAAGTGAGCTACAGAAAGAAATTATGATGAATAAAAAATGAATTAACCTTTTTTAAGGAGGTCTTTCATTAAAACAGCTTTAACTTCAGTTGTCGTCCTGGAAAAAGAAATAGTATTGTACAATGTGTTGTGCGTCAATTTGCCGGTAACACCCAGATTTTTTAATTGAAGTTTATGCTATGAATACACAAGCCCGTCTCAATAAATTAGACTACAATGAAAAATATTCAGTGACCCATACTCTGGTGGAAGAGTGGAGAGGCACAGAATCAAGGTGTCTTGGAGTCAATCAAAAAGTTATGAAAGTCTGAGGGGCCCTGTCATCTGCAGGTGTTGGTTGATGTTTTTCTCCTGAGGCCCTAAGGCAACACAACTGTTTACCAGGAACTTTTAGAGCACTTAATGCTTCATATGGAGATTCATTTTCCAGTAGAACTTGGCACCTGCCTGCACTGCCAAGAGCTGCTTATTTTAGCAGCTTTTGGTCTCTGAAGTTACTGTGCTTGACAACTTGTCAGATCGAAAACCCAGATAAAATCTGGATATTGTCAACAGGAAAATAAGAGACACAGCCATTGTGTCAACCTTGGCTTCCACAAGACCACAGCGTTATTCTGCGTTGGGTGTAGTTTTATCTCGCAGATATCAGAGATTTGGATTTACCACATCTCTGGCATTTTCTGTCCATTGTTTCCTACTGTTATAAAAGTGTGACTCAGAGTGGTAGTTGTCTCTGGGCCACTCTCTCCCAAAAGAGCTCATTCATTCATTCATTGAATTATGGAGTACCCTGAGAAGATACTAAAATGGAGAGAAAGGAAAGACCTCAATGGGTTGAGAGTGGAAAAGGGGGCTCATTGAGAGCAAGATGTAGGAGAAAGGTAGCTAAAGGCCACTGGGCTGATTGTAAATCTGGTTTTATTATCAAATAAACACCAAGAGGACGGACACATTCTTTCGCAGGGAGACTTTGAACCATTCAGCGCCCAGACAGTTTGATGATTTTCCTCACAACTAACATGTAAATTAATATTTCCCACTTTAGCCTTGTTGGTCCCCCATATTAAATCAAAAAGATTATCCTCAACACTGTTCTGTAGTGTCTCCCAGAAAAAGTCAGCATATTGAAAGTGTTTGAAAACATCACAGGGTGATATGATCTGCCGCTTGTGTGTTTAGCTGACTGTTGAAGACAAGAGAAAGAGATTGGACTAAATAAAGCACCAAAGATAGTCCAATAAAGTGTCACACTCATGTCTGCATATGGAGAGGACTGACTTTAGAGAGCCATAAAGTTGGCCATCAAACACTTCAATAACGTTCAACTTTATTACCAGTAAACTATCTTTTACAACTTTAAATGAGGATTTAAGAGACCTCTGCCACTCATTTATTACAGGGCCTGTGTTGAAAGCATTGTAGAAGTGAAAATTTACGTCACATTTTTAGAAAGTGAGAGTGATTTTCCACAAGTTCATCTGTTATCAACACAAACATATCACTGACACCGATTTCAATGGATTTTTTTTTTTTTAAACTGTCTTTGTCTGCCAGTTCTGGGGTTGCACTTGCCAAACAAGTGACTTTTAAGAAAGAGAAACCAAACATTTTTCAAGAGGTCATTGGAGGCTTGCTCCAAAAGCAAGCTTATCTCCACATATTAAAATGTGAATTAACAGTAGCATTATAGAGGATGGAAACTGGTAATACCTCAAAGAGCGGTTTTAGTTCCTGAAGTTCATGATAACTATAAAGGAATAAAGGGACCCAGCAGTGAGTGAAACATGAGGTGCCTGCCTTTCCCCCCAAGCTCTCTTAGTTAATTAACTTCAGTCAGAGTCTCCACTTAAAACACAGTGTTTAACAAGCCCATTAGCAGCTAATGAATTAGCCACAAATAGACTGAGTAGTTTTGTTTTACAAAGTTTTCCTGGAAGCCAAACATAAAGCTTGGGGAAAAAAAAATTCACCAATTTACAAAGGAACCACGCTGACCTTAATAGGGATTGGTATATTGATAAGATTTTATTGGGACCAATGCTCTTATCAATGCCCTTAACCATTCCTCCAGTGAATTTTCTGTGTACAAAAAGTAAGTTTTACAGGTTTTCTGTGTTAATATTTATATTTCTGGATGGCAATAAACAAAAATTTCATGTCATATGATGTCAACATAAGGTCCAGCTACTTCAGCATAAAGTGGGAATCGTTAAACATGAAGGCTAATGATGTCAATGTGTCAAACAATTTGCTACTGATTCAAATAATTTTGACCATACTATTCTTTATGACTTTTCTCTTTTGGGATGTTGGAGCCTATTCCAGCTGCCAATAAGTTTAAGGTGGGATTCACCTTCCAGCCTGTTAGAGTGCTAACATGTAGAGCCAGAAAACCATTTTATCCATACTCACACCTTTGGGAAAAGAAGATAGACCGATCAACCAGACAGGCATATGTTTGGACTATAGGAGGAACTCAGAGTCCCTGGAGATAACATGCAAACTTCACACAGAGTAGCAATTGAACCAGGAATTTTCTTGCTGTGTGTCAACAATGCCAACTACAGGGAGGAACATAAGTTTGGAAAAAGGTATAATGTATATTTTTTATGTTTCAGATACCCTCGAAGATGCCTTTCAAGTTCATCATTAGTGGAAAACATGCATTAATATGTGTTTTTGGTATCATTTTGCTAAGTTTTGCTGCATTTCCGTACTCCACTTTTGTTTTATTTGTTACATCTATTACCCAACATATTTTAATGAAAAAACAACCCAATAACATTCACTATTACCAAAGACTAACTCCAAACTTGACTGCAAGCTTCAGATATGGACCCTCACTTACTTGTAACAGAATTTCCACTTGAATAGCATGAAATCAAGTTCCAACAATGTTTGGACCAGATTGCCTTGAAATGGTTTTATGCTTGTGTAGCAGTGATAGCAGCAGCACCTGGACTCAGTTTACACACTTTATATGTAAAATATTACAACTATGTGTGAAGGGAAAATAAAGAACAATGCTGCAGTCATTTGATAAGACATAACACTGGACAGAGACAGGAAGCATACAGCTGAACTCTTCAAGGTGCTGCATTAATCTTGCGTTGAGAAAGCAACAGCTTCTCTCTCAACGAGCGAAACTGTTAATAAGAAGGAGACTAAATGAACAGAGGTGATTCACTGCTCTTTCTCCTGCCTCCACATCAGGCCTCAGCTCCTGACCTTTGACTCACAACCCCTGACCTCAGCTTTGTCCGTCCGTCAGGTGCCAGCTTGCCTTCCACAGGGATCAGGATTCTTTCAAGATGCTCTCACCAGAGGGGGGTTCAGTATTTTCCTTTCTGGACTCAGCACTCTCTAGTGTCCAACCCTACATACACATTTTTTTCCTTTAATGCTCATGGTTTTTATCACAACTCTGTCCTTGCTCACTCCACGATTCTCTACGGGCATGATGAGATTTGCCAGAGAATTTCAGACATGCTTCATACAAAGACATCCAAACATATTCAAGAAAGAAATGAAGCCTTATTTCCGCCTCCCTCTCCCCTCTCTCTTTGATTTGTAACATCTTGTGGGCAGCTTGTGAGCCAAGATAAAAATGTTACCTCTCTTTTGAGATGGGATAGCACTCTTTACGAATATTGCAAGTTCCACAATTCGCCCACAGGCTTTGATATGGCTGTCCTACCCTACAGGAATTCATATTACCATCACTCCTCCACTCCTTCTGTTCTTCATCCCTCTCTCTGCACCAAACATAATAACTGTATCAAAAGAGGAATCCAGGGATTCAGGTGAATCTCTTGACTTCAGAGCTAAGGCCATCCATCCATAGGCAATGAATTTACATCTTGGTTTTAAAGAAACAAAGTCGCAGAGATCACAATTTTTTTTCTTTGTCCCATCCACCTTGCTCTGTTTTCCCTCTCTGCTGACCAGAAGAGCTCAATATGTGAGATCAAACAGCGGGAAAGTAAGTAGCAAAGTGTCTCTCTGTCTCTTAAGCCAAGTGAGGATTAAGGCCTGGAGACTTCTAAAGAATGGTCATAAAGTGTGTTCATGCCTGCAGGGTGCAAAGAGGAGAGAGGGACAGTGAAGACAGAGGAGGAGAGGAGTTCAGGAGAGTTGGATGTTTTTTGGCTTGCAGGTGTCCCTGACTTTTACAGATGGAGGCATATTTTTGTGTGTAGAAATACAATAATTAAGGCAAAAATTAAGGCAAAATGCTGAAACAGACTGGATACTGAGACTAATAGGTCTGTTGCTCTCTTATCTTATATATTGGACTGGGGTACAATTCTGGAAAGCAAGTAAGCTCACCTGTCACACTGAAAATGTACGCTGATTTGTGAAATCCCCTGTGAATAGGCAAAATAACAGTTTTGTCATTGCTGAAAGAAGGCTACACTTACAAATGTGTTCATTGTTTTGGTTCAGGTGTAAAATCAAATCAGGAGACCTTTAACTAACCATTTTCAAGGAACAACCCTTTGAAAAAGTGATTCCAAAACTAACGACTTTATTGAAAAAATGTGGCACCTAAAGGGTTAAAGCAGAGTAGTCTCCAAAAAGCTGCCTTTTTTATACCAAGAGTCCATCTTGTCCCACTCACAGCATTGAAAAGCTGAACTGTTCTGCTTGAGTTTGACACTCAGTGTTCTTCCCATTCCTTTGCTTGGGCAAACAGGAGGAATTACATGCATGACTTTATCTGAACTGTGTCAGAGAAACAATTCAAACTGTCATCAGAGGAAGTGTTACCATATCAACGCATCTAATGACCTTCCAACCTCCTTTCTTATTCTCTAGTTTTCTATTATTCACAGTGTCCTGGGAGCAGTGAAGAGAACAACACAAGTCAAGTGTGCAATCACATCCTCACCTGTTGACAAAACAGCTCAGAGAAAGTAACATCCTACAAGGTCTGGTGTTGGCAGCCCTGTTCTCCCTCCCACCCTCCTCCCCTCAAACCTCGTCTTTCATCCCCCCCTCACTCACTAATGGAGCCGGGGTCAATTCGGTCTGAGACTTAAGTGGACTTGTCAGAGTCTGACACCTACACAGAGACATAATAGAGCTTTGGTGGTCTTTTTTGACAGGAGAAAGAAGAAAGGAGAGAAGAAAGCGAGAAAAGCCAATGATAATACCCAGAGAACTCAGTGTTTATGCAAACTCTCCATCATGTTTCAGTTTCTCTCTTTGATTTTCACTGATGGCTCTGTTCTTTGCTGTGAGGTATCAACCTGGATAACATCCTGTCAGCAGTAGGTGGTCACTGACCTACTTCTGTAGGTTGCACTGAGGTGGGCTGCATCTCTGCATGGGTCAACTGTCACCAGAGGGGAAGGAGGGTCAGAACAACGGGCTGGACCTTGTTTAGGTGACATTAGGCCCCAGGCAACAGGACTCTTTGTTAGAGAGATGATGGAGCAGATAGATATATCCTGGAAATGGACCATCAGAGTAATGGGAGCGGTCTCTCCGTTGCAGATTAGGTGCTCAGTTTAACAAATTAGAGGGTGGGTCACTCCAGTGTTACCTGAGGCTGTTAAGAAAAGGATGTACCCACCAGAATGTAGGTGGCTAGGGGGACTGGATTCTTTTCCATCAATTGTTCACAGGAATACCAGCAAATCCCATTTCATTTTTCCAATAAAATGTATTGAAGATGTATAGGGCTCTATCTCCTATCTTGGCATTCCACATGAGCACATGGAAGGGTAGGGAGCCCCCAAAATATAGCCATACCACCAAAGCATAATATTGCATTCGAATAATTAAATAGCATTAACCAGAATGGTCCCAACCAAAATGAGACTCAACCTGTTAAAAGTCTCACACGCTCAAATCACATTTTTTTCTGTCTTCTTTTCTTTTTTATCCTTTCCTTTTAGTGAGCATCCGTCTATTGGTTAATAGTGATGCAACTCTCAGCCTGTGACTTCTTCCAGTTGTGTTGGATGTAGTGTTTGCACTTTAAAATCTCAGTTATGAAAAACATAGATGTACAGCAGCAGCATTATATGAATTAGGCTGGTAACAGGCAAATATATAATGCCAACGAGGTTTTTCTAAACATAGCACTTTATAAAGTATTTGATGAAGTGCGTAACTAAGTGCTCTTGGGAGTCCTTGTGAAAACAGCTTAAGAAAGCACATTAGTGTTCATTAGAGCAGGTACAGCATGTTCCCAGGATCAGGACAGAGAATTTGGCTGGGCTAAGTTTGGCCTGGGTAAGAGTGCTGGGAACGTCCCAGTCCACAGTCTCCAAGTGGGTGGCCTCCTTCAGATCTGCACATGGTTTCTTATGCCATGCATCTCCTTTATGTATGAGTACACACCAACAGGCAGCACATACACATGTAAAATATGCAAAAACTACAATGCTTCCATTTATTGAGAGCTTTTATCAGTTAATATGAAAATGTTTCCCCTGTGGAAACCACCAATTGGCGAACCACAAAAATCCCCCACAAACTGGAAACCCAACTGGCAACAGGGCCAAACAATCAACCACAAGACGTCACAGACCAGTTTAGGGGGCTTTGGGGTTGAGACTGAACGAGGGATGGGGTTTGGTGGAGTGTTAGAGGACTAAAACCAGAAACAAGGAAGAAAGGACAAGGCTGCTGAGCACAAAGATACTTCCTACATAAACCATATATAAAGATCCCATTGTAGTCCATGAATGCTTTTTTCTTTTCTCTTTAAGAAAGACCAATTCATGTTATAAAACCACAAAACAAAAATCAGTAATAGTGTGAAAGGATGCATCCTTTGTAGCACAACAAAAAATGTATCCATGAGAACAACAGTGTAATTAACGTTTTTTCTTTACACAACCCAGACCGAATATAGGTTTGTGATTTTTTCTGTATGCCAAAAACTAGAGTGTGTACCAGGTTCCAGGACACAGTTTCCCCTTTTACAGCAGATGATGAGTCTGCAACAGCGCAGCAGCAGAGCTCAACAGTCAACACTTCTTTGTACTTTCATAGTGATCCCACAGAGATGTTGAGTCAGCAAAGCTTCAGAGATGAGTAACTGAAAAGCTGGGTTTCTGCATCTTTACGTCTCCTTCTTGCAACTCTTTTGCAAATCTTAGCTGGAGCTCATTTGCAAGGAAACACCAGAAGTGAGGAACAGCAGGATACATTCGTGGAATGAAAAGCACAGGCCACAGGATGATTAGTTGATGAAGATGTAAAACAATTCCATTTGGTTTAATGTGTGTGAGAGTATTTATGATCACAGATGCATTAGAGGAGATTATGAGAGACAGTGATATGATACTTTTATGAATGAGAAGATACACTACACTGATGCTGCAGCTTTGTGTCAGTCCAACAACAGCTATTGTTACTCTAGTCACTTTGAGCACATTATTTTGGTTTTCCAGCTTCTGACTTTAATGCTCTTTTTGTTTTCTCCCTCCCATCAGCATCACTCTCAGCTACAGATGTTTCTGGTGAAAAAGCAATACTGCCTCAGTAAACTGGGGGCAAGAATGTGCTGAGGGCCAAAACCCCAGAGTACTCCCACTGGAGAGAACCTCTCATTTGAAGCGGCAGATATCCATCAGTTGTACACACACACACACACACACACACACACACACACACACACACACACAAGGCTTGGGAGGAAGAAAAAAACCACAGAGGCATTTACGAGTAGTCCCATGGCAGTCTTTGCAGCAAACAGGACGGCTGCCTCAGAACCACAGGGCAGAGAAACCCTCTGTCTGTTGACTCTGCACATTAGTGACTTAATAGAACCACACAAAGACTGCCTTTCTCCCTGTTGCACTTAGGAAATATGCTGGAAAAGGAGCTGATGAGTCGCCACTGTGGTTATATAATCTATTTTCTTTGCTGCTAATTGTAGAGAAGTAACTCTATGTGTTCTTAACAATGTGGATGACAGTGAAAGCAGAGTTAACATAGCATGTAGAGAGGACTGTTCACAGGAAAACCTGAGAAATTATCGCTCTTTATGACTTGATATGAGGTACGTGGTAAAGGTTTTAGGGTTCATGGTAGCTTTATTGTCAATTCTGCAGTATACCACCCCAATTCCAAAGGAGTTGGGATGTTGTGTAATACGTACAGTTGTGCTTATAAGTTTGCATACCCTGGCAGAAGTTATGATTTCTTTGACATTTCTGAGAACATATAAACGATAAAACAAAAAAGAAAAAAAATCACTTATGGTTAGTGGTTGGGTGAAGCCATTTATCAACAAACAACTGTGTTTACTCTTTTTAAATGATAATGACAATAGAAGCCACCAACCAACTACCAGGGCTCCATCATCTGCAGTCCATAATGTCATCAAAAGATTCAGATAATCTGGTGAAATCTCTGCACGTAAGCAGCAAAGCTGAAAAACCAACATTGACTGCTTGTGACCTTCCTCCCCTCAGGTGGTACTAAGTTAAAATTTATCAGTGAAAAATCCTCTTTCCATGACGTGTTGACTGTGCTTTCGCTGCTTTTGAGTCATCGGTCCCAAGGCCCAGAGAGAGAAACTTTTACCCGATTTATAAACGCTCTCTTTCAATTCATCTTCACATGTGAAAAACCTGAACATCATTTTTTTTATCTAAGCTGACTTTTATCCCACACATCAAAAACAAGAATTCCAGCTACAAAGCTTCAACAATTAGCGTCCTCAGTCCACAAATGCTTGTTGAGTGCTGTTGAAGGAAAGGTGATGTAACACAGTGGTAAACATGACCCTGTCCCAGCTTTTTTTGGAAGGTGTTGCCGGCATTAAATTCAAAATTAGTTAATATTTACAAAAAAAAAAAAAAAGTTTTTAGTTTGAACAGTAAATGTCTTGTCTTTGCAGTGTCAGCGGATTTGCAAATCATTCTATGTTGTTTTTATTTATGCTTTAACAAATATCCCAACTTCATTGGAATTGATGTTGAATATCCAACCTGTTACCACCTGTTGTAAGTAAAAAGCTGTAGTGTTTCCTTAAAACAGACATGTTTCTCTATCTGTTTTTGGATTGAGGGCTAAATAAATGGTAAGATTCACAGTAGAACAACGAATCAACTCTCAAGAAGGGCATGCCTTGTTTGTAGATTTAGACCAATGTTACACAGCCTCGGAGCACACGTCTGCCTTGTATTCAGTTTGAATTATGTTTTCCCCCAACTTCTTCTGGTCATGAAACCTGTAATTTTGCATCTTGAGTTCACAGTGATTTTATTGTGGACAGACTGGACACTATAATCATTGAATCACCCCAAGGCTTCAGTAGTGTAGTCCAAAACTGACCCAGTCTGTGTCCAGCTACCTCAAGGCCTCAGAGTCTGGGTGGAAACCAGGGATGGCAGCCATCAAAAATCTCTTGCCATGTCACGACTTACACCGCCATCAGTTTCAGTTGTTCCAGCTTCAGTTGGTACAGCTCCATGATACATAGCAACCATACCGACAGAGGCCAAACACCAACCTCGGGCCACGAATTTAAGCTGCAATTTTTCACAGTGTTTGCTTTCACACGCTTGGTTTCCTGAAATTTGATGTTCTGATTCATCACATGAGGTCATTGCTGGTTGATTGGCATTTTATGCTTGGCTTAGGCAACCCGATGAAAATGATGTGATTAAGGGAAAGATAGAGAGGCTGGAACAGAGCTGTGTAATCCAAGTACTCCCACAGGAGACTGGACTCATATTAGCAACAAGTTATCTAATAGAGGAGGGGACCACCAGAATGCAGTTGTTAGGATACAGTATCTGATCAAATGGTTCAAATACAATTACAGTGATCCCAGAGAAGTATTAGTACGTAATGAGATGGATGGAAAGAATTCATTCAAACAAGTTGTAAGAAAATAAACCCAACATCTACTATGTTTACTGTCAAATTCAACCAAATTTCTGGCAACTCTGCTGTTTTGATTGGATCTTTCCGCTTTGATACATATTGCAAATATTGCTCTGTGTCTGCTGGAAATGATACAGTTCAGTTTTGTTTGTCTGCCCTGAGGCATAGGAGGATTTTTTTTTGCTTTACTTTAAGTGTGACCTCTAAATTAAGTTGATATCTCATGTGTTAAGTATGCACCTAAAATACAGGTATTCACTTTAACTCCATGGCAATTAGAAAAAGATGAAGTCAATACGTTATTAACTCTATGGTCTTGCTCACAAGACATGACAAAAGGGAAATACAGAGATTGTGTGAGAGAGAGTGGGAGGGCCTCACAGACTAACAACGGTCGTATTAGACTTTTTTGCTAAGTTTCAAACAACCATATCGAGCCCCTGCAGAAGGGGTGGGTTAAAATATTGATAAATCGATGCATTCCAATATTTCTCCTGCACAATTCGATTTCAATTACGCAAATCCTCTGAATCGATTCAACTCCTGGCCAGAGGGGATAGTGCTGTATGGAGGGAGGCCAAAAAGACCAAACAACAACAAAATAGCAATCAAAGTGTCAATAGAGTAAAGCCAGCTCCACCAACTTTATGGGCATGAAAATGAATATTTATAAGTTGTCAACAGTTGACAACTCTATGCATTTGTGCATTTCTACTTCTTACTGGGTTGACATTGAAGTTTTTGAATCAATATTGAATTGAAATGATATCGACTAGTAACCCAAAGAATCAAAATCTGATCAAATTGTGATGTTTTTAACAATACTCAGCCCTACTCTGTGGTGACCTTTAAGGCTTTCAGCTGGATGACAATGTTGCTATTGGATGTTTGGCTTCTTGGTTACACTCTCACACACTCATCTGTGACAGTTTGCTTCTTTAACAATCTTCTGTAGCTTACCATTGATGGACACTCTGGGACAGCATGTTTCTTAGCAAGTTTCTAATGTCTCTGTCACCTTGATAGCCATTGTCTCAAAATCTACATCGTGAATCAGCTTTGTTTATGGACCTCTTTCTGGAGTCACTTTGGTTCGACTATCACTGTCTCTCTGTCTTTCTTAATTACTGATTTCCATCATTTCAATCCCCCCAATCTTACACAATAGACTTTCAAATTAAATGATAATACTCTAAAACAGTGTTTACAGCCTGTTGCGCTTCTACCATCTTTTGAGAAAATCATCTACCTCTGCTTCAGTTAACCCTACTTCTGAAGGAAGCTTACAATACTTACAATAGTGATAATAAATGGCCACATGCATGGTCACAAATGAGTCTAAATAAAGATGCTGAGATCTAAAAAGTGACAAAAGCTATAGGGATACTTTGCATCAATTCTCCAGGATGGTTTGACGTCTCTATCTGCAGAGGAGCCGTACTTGTTATCTTATGTTCTCAGGCAGATACTGCAGCTTGCCCTCAGGCAAGGAGAAACACACACACACACACACACACACACACACACACACGCACACACACACACACACACACACACACAAACACACACCGTACACACACACGCACACACAAAGACCGAGATACTGAGAGACCATTCAGTAATTCAGAAGCACAGTCTGTAACCATAACAGCTGCTATATCTCCATAACAGAGAGGAGTGTGGAGTATCATCCTGGACACAGTTTAACTTCTGTAACACTGCTGTTGATAGACGCTCTGGTATCAGCAGCTGTGTGTTTCTGAAACATGAATGTCAGACGTTTGGCCGCCCCTGGCTCTGAGATCATATATTTATTGTGAAAAGCTATTGCCAAAAAAGTTTCATGGATACCCGCTCTTTCTGCATCTCTCAGTGATTAATGCTATGAAAATGACAGTGAGGCTGATGGTGGGACATGACAATCAGATCACCCCCCCTTCTTCGGATCATAATTACAAAAGATATCACAAGACTTTTCAGACAGCAAACAATTTGCAATTCATGACCCTTCCTAAGTCAAGTTCCTTGTATGCCTCTTAAGGACACTTGTCAGCAAAGGTGATTCTGATTCTGGTTTTGATTCTGATGTTTTAACAATATCTATGTTTTGCAGCTTGTCTCTCTTACAAAAGAGGACTAAGGGGCTGTATTTTTGTCTAAGGTTAGGCCATTGAAATATTAAAAATGTAAAAATTCAGAATTTCATCTCCATAGTGTTTAGCTTCCTCGAATTTTAAGATTAAATTAGCCCTGTGGTGCATAGTGGTCACTACAATGGACACCTATTTAACAGTTTTTTACTCCTAAATTCAATGGTTCATATGATGGAAATTCATTGGCCTGTGTCAGGATATTTTTATTCTTCGTAGGGCCTGAATAAAAGTTTTCAATTTTTTTCCAGACATATGTTTATTTTTCAAAAGGTGATAGACAAACATTTGAGCGTGAAAAGTGTTTTATGTTGAATGCTCAGTTACAAATTTTGAAAAAAAAAAAGGAATTTTTTTTTCATGCCTTAAGACAAATAAAAATACTCAAGGGAAAAATCCTGAGACTGACTTTCATAAGTCATGCATCAGAGGGTTAACAGGTCTGAATTTTTGTTCAAATATGATTCAATCTTATGACTTTTCTTTTTACAGCAATCTGAGAGCAATGACAGGATTGTGACTTTTTTCTCTTTAGTCAAAGGTAAAAGTCAAAATTAAGTCTTCAATCGTACGTGCGAGATTTTTTTAAATTAACCTTCTGAGCACTTTCCAGTGTCCCTTGTCCTCAGACCTTCCTGAATTCAAAATTTACAAACATGTTTTTTCCTGGTCTGCATTAGAATTATGTCAGCACAAGAACTATTAAACATTAAATGATTGTTTGATCATGAATCGTTAATGTCCCAGTCTTATGCAATGTAGTTATTCACAAAGCTCATATTCTTCCATTTCTTTTTATGTGGTAAGGATGAAATTGCAACTTGACTTGAAACTCTACTCTGATCCCAGAATGTGAAAACATGGCATGGTTTTGTGTGCACAAGTGTGTGTCTGGAAGTTGAGGGGAACACAAGTAGTTGAGTGAAGATTGACACCCTTGTCCCACCTCCCACTGATGTGATGACTTGACCTCAGACCTTCCATCGCCATGGCCTGAGGGATTAAAGAGCAAGAATGACCAGAAAAGAAGTCACGTGCTTTGGGGTCCATATCTTTAACATTGTGACATTTTGTCTGTCAACATTTTGTACGTGGCTTTAGACTTGATCATTATGTCTGTGTTGAGTGTAAGGTGTACTTGCTGTAAGGAACTATTTACATTACTATGTGTCAAATGTCAGCCTCCTCTGGGACTGCATTCCTCCCAGACGCACACAGCTGGGATGCTGTTTTGCAGGTCGCCTTGGTGATGGCGTGGAATGAGAGAGAGAGATGGCAGGGAGTTGGGAGGGGAATCAGAAAGAGAGCAAGAGCTTCTTTTAATCAGTTCATACACACTAACATCCATTCAGTTTGTTTGCTCCGTTAGAGAATGAGAGACATGACTGGAGACCTGACACGCTTCGATCTGCTCAGTATCATCTATGTGTGACGTCAATGGACCATGTGGTTCTGCCTTGTGTTCATTAGAAAATATCTAAGGTATTATGGAACATTCATCAGTAACTAAAATACAAACAGAGTTCAAGAACTTTCATCAGTGTTGTATTCTTCACTAACACTACTGCTTTTTTTGTTTTTTGTTTTAATTTAGGTCACCATTGTTTGCACTTACAATTATCATTCTTTCAGTTTACATGACATATTTATTTCATCATAACCCTCATATATTAAATCTTGATTATTCCAAGCATTAAGCTGAAGTGAGTTTTAGAACCAACTAATGTGCAACTGGTGTAATAAACCTGCAGCCTTTCATTCACAGCTCTATGTCGCCATCTTCTGTCTAGTACGGGGATGGTGAAAGCTCTAAAGCAATTAAAACGGTTCTATAATCTTTTCTCTTTGCTCTTGAGACAAATCAGTCTAATCATCATAAGCATTTTGAGGAAAATAGAATTAAATCAAGGATACTGAGATGCGGCTGACACAGGATGACTGTGGTTTGTAAATGTCATGTAATGGAGAGAAATAAAAAACTCAAAGAATTTACTATCTGTTTTATTGACCTCAGCAGTTAAAAACGTTAATCATTGCTCTTAAGGTCAGGTTCATTGAATACATGGAAGAGTAATGTAGCTAATAACATAAAACAAAAATTAGGGGGGGAAAAGGTAAGGTTTCAGTTTTGCATCTGTCACCGTTTCTATAGTTTTAAAGGGGAAGAAAGTAGAAATCATTTTCCATTTTAAAGTTAGCATTGAACAGTTACAGCTTGTTCACCTTCCCTTTTCAGGTGTATGAATATCATCAAAATGGGGGGAAAAAATGTTGGAAATTTAAAACTAAGCTTTGATTGAGACTTTTGGAGTGTTGAACAACTGAAGTTGTTCATCAAACAAGAATGTGAAAAAAGTACACCTCCTAAGCTTCAATAATTAGTGTCCTCAGTTCACAAAGACTTATTGGGTGCTGTTAGAAGGAAAGGTGATTTAACACAATGGGAAACATGAACCTGAACCACCACTTTTTTTAAACTTGTTGCAGGCATCATTTTCAAAATGAGCTAATATTTGCACAAAAACAATAAAGTGTATCAGTTTGGACATTAAATATCTTTTTTGTGATTCATCCAATTAAATATAGATTGAAGAGGATTTGAAAATCATTGAGCTCTGTTTTTATTTACATTTTACACAACCCCCGACCTCATTGGAAACAGGGTTGTAAGTGAAAAATAAAAGGATGACACCAAAACTTCTGAAAATATAAATAAAATATGTGTTTTAGGAAGCATCCTGGATGAACCTTTTGAGCTACAGCATTTACATCATATGATAACTATGTTCTGTTTTGCTCACATAACACAGTGGCAGGTTTGGTGGCAATTTTGGAACGACATCATCTGTTTCATTGGATTAAGAACTCTAAAAAAAAAATCAGCTATCACTGGGAAAAGCAGAGAAAAATATACAGAGAACAAGGTTTTATTCTCGTGGGATGTCTTTTTTTTTTTTTTCTTTTTAGGATAAAACTTGGAAGTGATATTGCTGGATATAAGGAGTGCAACCACACACTGCAGTGTGCTCCTGCTCCAGTAGGAGGCGATAACGCGCTTTGGACACTTGTTCGTTTAGAAAAGGACGAAGAAAAGAGTTGAACATGACGTAAGCACATAAACAGAGAAGCGGTAGTGATAGCTTGGCCAGATGAGATATTTGTAAATTATCATGTTAACTTCTTCCTTTGTGACTATCAGTAAATCAGCCCAGAGAGTGTGTGACTATGCTTAAAGTCTCTCTCGCCAAAACGCTGTGACTTAGCACAGAAAAATGAGCAGAATCTGCTAAAACTGCGGACACTGACGTCAACATGTTGTCAAAGTAGCTTGATAGCAAACCGACAGCGATAACCACGCGATGGATGCGCTCATTGTGGTCGCAGATGAAGTAGCTTTGGAGGGTTTAGATGGGATAACTATTCCCTCTTTATGGATGCGACTGAAGGACAGACAGCCCAAGTTTCCTCTCCAGCTTGACGACTGCACCAAAGAGTTTCTGTGGAAATCTCTCATCAGCAACAGCGACCTGAAGTTTTATGAGCTTCCACAGGAGAGAGAGGACATCGAGCTGTCTGACAGGTGAGTCCCTGTCCTGTACCTTCAAAAAACTTTGGGATTTGGTTTTAGAGGTATATGTTTTTTCATGTTTACAGGTTTGAAATATGACTATTTCATTAGGCTAGACAGTAAATGTCAAAGTAAATTAAATCTCAATATGGCCTGCTGTGATATTCCAATCATAGATACTGACATTGCTTTAACCTCAGATGTGTCAAAATACTAGCCACATTCTTTTTTTTTTCTGTAGTGGATGTTTTATGCTCCACACCAGTGCCAGTGTTACTCAGCCCAGGTCAACTAATGAGACAAATCTTTGAGAACTACTGGTTCAAGTGAAACAGTCTTGGTGGTGAAAAGTGACAGGAACTGTAAAAAGTAGCAATAATGGTCCAGAGTGAAATGGGCAAAAACAGTCATGAGTTGCACAATTCGGTGAATAGGAATGAACACTCTTTCTCCATTTAAAATATCCTTTTTCATTGATCTTATCTATTATTCAAATTTTCTGAGACATTGAATTCTGTTTCCATGAAAGCCATAATCATTAATATTTCAAGGAATAAAAGTTTGAAATAGTTCACTCTATGTGTAATGAGTTCACATGATATGTGGGTTTCACTTTCTGATGAGAGACAAAAATAATGGACTTTTTCATGATATTCTAATCTTTTGGTATGTGCATGTTTGTGCCAACAGAGTTGAACAAAGCTTCTTCTGAGTCATATCAAATTTTCCATATAAATCAAAATAGCCCTTTTTATTTAAAGTCGTTTATTCCTGGCTGTATTTTTCTAATAGGGTGCTCTTTTTAATGAAGAATGATAACTTTAAAATAATCGCAAAATAAAACGTATATGTGATACAGGGAGAACTACTCACAATTTGATCATTTTTGCAAATTGTTCGGACCTAGTGTTTTATCGGGAGTGCGGATTTCACATGCATATGTCTTCAATTCCAGGTTTAAAGACATTGACCCAGAAACAGGCATTGAGACAAAGCAGACATTTTCTGACACACAGAAAAACAGCTACCCAGTTCAGATCATCTTTGATGACAAGAATGGGATCCAGGGCTCGTGTGCGGTCTTCAATGAGAGGAAAGACGTCACAAAGTGTATGCGCTCCAAGTCCCTCACCCCTACACTCACCTTAGAGGAGGCTATGGAAAGGTTTGTTTGATTCATTTACCCCGTCATTGTAATTCAACATAGTTAACAGGCAGATGGACTTGGCTGAACTTCTTCACAATCTTTGTCTTTTATCCAAAAACAACAAATCCAGTTGGCTCTGGGTTTTTTGTATAAATGTAAAAGTTAAATAGAGTGTCTGATTTTACTGCTGTTTTTCTGACCAGTCCTCAAATATTCACAAATAAAATTAATGCAATTTGAAGCTAGAACAAGTTAGTATTTATCTGAGTTGAGGCAAAACACTTATTTAGTTTGTTCTCATCGAGAAGAGCTATGCAGAACTTTCAGGCTTTTAAGTTGTGGTACAATTTCTTACTTTCTTGTGTTTATATTTGGCTCTTCTCTTAACCATACCCTCTCAGATATGGCCGGAAGCTCGTTGTCGTGGCATCTCAGGAGCTGCGGTTCAGGACCCTGATTGGCTCAGAGAGCGACCCTGATCTGAAACTCACAGATGAGTCTTACTGCGTGTTGGAGCGCATCGGCCGAGCTCGATGGCAGGGAGAGCTACAAAGAGATCTGCACAGATGCTCTTTCAAGTAGGAAAGATTTCACACACTTGGCTCAGTGTTGCGCTGTGTCATATCATTGTGACCTTTCTTTAAGTTAATGCCACTGTGATGTTTCAACAGGATTGATGCTCGAAAAATCCACTACTTGAGGAAGTCTCTTGTTAAAAATGGACTTGTCACTGTGCAGTCGTATGTCACACGTGCAAAATCAGGACAGCAACAGCACTCCATGCTACTACTGCTCTCACGTTTCCATGTAAACAGGTGTGTCAGCGCTGCATTTGCTCTTTCTTTCTCATGTTCAATCTGAGTATTTTTGGATATTGTCCACAGAAAACACAGAAGAAAAGTAGTGATCACTCTGAATATCATGTGTTCTTTTTAAGGAGGAGTAAGTATGATGTACTGATGGAGTTTGTGTCAGACCTCCTGCAGCAGATGCCGGGTCAGTTCACAACATTGATGTCACTCAGGCAACAACTTGTGAGTATAGCGCTGTGCGTTTCTGCTGGTTGATGTGTTTTCCTCCCAGCATTTGTGACACAGTTTACAATCAGTGTGCCTCATCATTTTTTTTGATTTTCATAGAATGTGGATGATGGTACTTTCAAGCGTATGTTTCAACACATGAAATCAGCCAAGTTGGCTGAGTACTGCATGTACCCTCTGGAGGACTTAGATCCTGGTGCAGGGCCCTGTGTCAACAAAAAAGGTACTGTATGACTGAGTCACCAGTAGAAACTTAGCCATGGACGTTAGTCACTGGAATGATATCTGAAACAGAATTACACGTAAGGATGGTTTGATGAAGCACCAACATGCTCAACACTGATTTGTCTATATTTCCAGGGAAGAAAGTGCTCGTCCGCTGCGTCAAACTCTTAAAGCCATACTCCCAAAAAAACGTTGCTGATGATGAAGACGATGAAGATGAGGAGGATGATGATGACTCTGGATCAGGGAGAAGAGGAACTCCTGCAGTGGGGCGAATCATGGAAATGGATATCCTATCACAGGCCTATCAGTTTGGTAGGTTTTAAGACTTCACTCACTTGTGAGGCAGATTTCAGAGAAGCTGCTTATTTGGCAAAGGGGGGAAATTCACAGTCACAGCAGCAATGCAATGCTGCTGCAACAAGCTGCCACTGAGTGGCGCTTGGAAAAGTAGAAGTAGAAATGAATCAATTAGACAAGTCCATCAGAGACGACAGCTCGGCCAAAATTCTCTTGTCGGCCTCCACCTCCACAGGGTCCAGAACTGAACTGGACTTCATCATCAGTCTGTTCAGTCCCACTCTCCTGTATCCTGTCTGCTCACAGCAGGTGAAATCCTTCCAATGTGGCATTGTGTCCGATGTTAGCTCCGTTACCTGTTTTTGTGATGAGCATGATGCTACTCTGCCCTCTGGTTTTATCTCTGGTGCTGGGTTAGCACTGTTAGCTGGTCCATCTTAGTGGAGAGATCTTCCATTCCCCATAGCGATGTATGGAAGAACAATGTTGTCTCTTTACTCGCTCACACAGCAGTACTGACACGTCATCCTAACTCCTTCTCCTGTTGTTAAGGGTTAAGAGTTTTGTAAAGGGAACACATGAAGAAATGCAGCTGTAAACAGGTTCCTGACCTTTAATAAAAGTAAATGATTTTTTTTATTGCCAGTATCAAATAAGAGAGCATTTATTTTCATGTAAAATTCAAACTTTGAATGTTCAGATTTAGAATGTTGTCTTTGCAATATTTTTAATCAACTAACAGGCTTTAGATGAAGTCACAATGTTTCTGCAAATAACTGATCTGACCTCCAATAGCATTGTCATTTACAGTCTCTGTTTTTTATTTTGTTTTGTTTTTCTGACTTTTTTTGTTGCAGTACTAGCATCTGGGACAAATGGGATCCCAAAGTCAACTATCACATATAAGATGAACATCGGTAAACTGGAATCTCGAATGATCTGCCGCACCCTGGAGAGAACCGGCATCATTAAGGTGAGGCTGAGACTCCTCACATTCTCTCATTATAGGCTTTTTGAAGTTAAAAAAATTAGAATAGAATATCCCAATTCCTGCATAATATTGTTTTAGTCCTGATGTGCATATGTTGGTATGACCAAGTTTTGTGCAGCACATAACAACAGTCCTCTTTAAAAGCTGAATCAACATATTAAACCAGTCACAGAAATGAGAAGTAAACCATTTTAAGTAATGCAGTAGTGAATCCCTCAGCTCCATTTAACTATACATTGTGTTTCACTTAAATGCTGTATCTGTTTGTGGCTAATTCAATATGTGTGATGTCTCTCACTCTGCAGGGTTTCATGGTGGATGAGGGTCGGCAGAGGACAACAAAATACATCAGCCATAAGTGTGTATCTACAAGTTAACTATTTTAAAACCATTTTATCATGTAACCGAATGATATTTCACTCGCTTCTTCCGAACAGGTCTGTGAGTGTGAGCGATCAAATCCAGCGCTTCACTAAAGAGCAGGAACGCAACAAGCTCCTCTCCTCCACTGCTCCTCAGACTCCAGAGAGCGTTCTGGATACTCCTGCAGCTTCATCGAGCCCTGAGTCCAGAGCAGAGGCTAAGAGCAAAACTCCTGCAAAACAAAAGACTCAGAAAGCAGGCAGAGAGGGAAAGGGAGAGGCAAAGAACAATGAAGAGGATGGAAATGCAAGAGGAAAGTCTGGAGGAAGCAGAAAGAAGGCAAGAAAGAATGATGCAAAGTCCAAAAAGACACAACCCGAGGAACCTGCTGTACAACCTGAAACAGCCCAAAGTAAGTTACTCTTATTAGATCATTTAGCAACTCAGCTCTTGAAAAGGCCTATATGCTGAAATGTGCCTCCTCAGAATCAAAGCGTTAACTTGATCAGCATTCAAAGCTTCAAATGTTCACACTGTCTGATTTATTTTATGACATCCCTCAGGTGAAATCCCAAACATCAGTGAACCCTCAACACCAGTGCCCCTCTCCAGAGCAGGTAAATAGAGAGACGATCTCTCCCAAAGCACTTCAGCTTTCTTGCAAAAGAGGAATCTCTGGGGGTTTTCTTTTGTTTTTCATTGTAAAAAAAACTCCTTCAATACAAGTGCATCAATGACAGTCATCCAAAACAGCCAAAAGATTCACTTAATAAGAGACTATATTCAGATTTTTTTCTTCTTTCATAACCTTCTAGATGGTTCTAACAATGTTTTCCTACATTCTGATGAATTTCTGTTGAATTTATTTCATTCTACCACCAGAGCCAGATGAAGTTGAGAAGGGGGAGGAGGAGGAAGGATCCAGTCCAAGTCCATCCAGCTCTTTGCCTCAGAATGAGACCCTGAATGCAGATGATAACTCAGAAGAGAGCAACTTAGAGGTTGTTAGAGAGCAGAAGGTTAGTTTTAGTCTAGTCTGGAAGTTTTCGGTGTTTGTTTCAGTTTGAGATCAGGTCGTGAAACTAAAAGTTCAATCCACCTCCATTAGCCCCCCAGTGGTGACCGATCTAAAAGATCTCCGGATGGTGGTCATGAGACATATCGACTGTTGAGGAGGAAAAACCTGATTGTTGAAGCTGTCCACAACTCCAAAGTCATCGAGGGTACTTTCCCGTGAGTTAGTTTTCACTACTCAGAGTTATTTTCAATGCAAAAGCCAAAGAGAGCAAGAAAATGTGACCACAGCTGTGTCCTCTGCAGGCTTCAGAAGATGATCAACGAAGAGGAGAAGCAAAGCTGCAGAACCAGGTGTTGCAAGAAGACAATTTTGCGTCTCACTCAAAGTCTTTCCAGACAAGGCTTGATCAAGATATTGAAGACCACTGTCATACATGACAGCATCACCAAGAATGTAAATGCACAATTCACACCTTTTTGTGAAGTTTATTTTCCAAATCTGTAATAATACAGGAGTTGTTTTGTTTTGATGCAAACAATGCGGCATCCCTGTTCGTAAGAGACTGGTTACAAGTTCATCTGAGAGCATATATCAAACCTGATCACAAACATGTGTCGTACTAGTTTTTAAGCTTGACAAAAATTGAAAAGATGACACGAGGAATAAGACTTTCAGACAGGTTGGGTTTTTCAAGAATACAGATTCTGATCATGTTCAGTAATCAAAAAATACTCAGTGGTATTTGGAATTGTAATTCTTCAATAATTTGTGACCATTGCTAAAAAGTTAATTGCAAATGTCTGAAAGACAAAGCTAGACATGAGATTTAATGAAAATGTTAAAACCCTGTCTGTCATTTGTTTGCATGCAGGTTGAGATGTTTGTTCATCCATCTATTCAGCCCAGTGATGACATCGTGAAACGAGTCATTGAACAGGTTCGCTTTAGGATCTCCAGCTCTTACGCAGCAGTGCGGTGAGTACAAAACAAATACCCCAAAATATGTTTGAGAGAGAAGAACCATGTTTTATAGATGCTGATGCAGACAGAAAAAGCCACTGAATGTTGATGCTGTGAATAAATGAATGAACCTTTAAACCAGTGCCTTAAACCGGTTTATGGAACAAAAATGAAATCCAGAAGCTATTGAATTTTTAATGTTCTGGAACAGAATTTAACAAAGGATCAACAAACAATGGAAACCAGTTATTGCTTAACATTAAACACTAGCCTGCATAAGAGCCAAAATAAGCCAGTTTTAAAATGATCTGTATTTGGCTGCTTATTGACAGAAAAGGCCAATGACGATATGCATCAAAATGCCAATATCTGCACCAATAACCGGCCCAGGCTGATTATCGGTCAATCCCGAGTAAATGGTTTTAGTTTACTCACCATCCGCTCACTTTTGATGGTCTGACACCTGCAGACAGTCCTATTAGTAATCTTTTGATAAGAAAAGTGTTGTTTCTCGCATGTAGCTTTGTGACTCAATTTTTGTTCAGTTGACTGACTCTCCTCCCTCTATCCCTCAGTCTGCAGCAAGCTGAAGAGAGAGCCAAACAAGCAGAAAAAGAAAAAGACAAAAAGAAATATTACGACAAGGACTTCAAACCGACCACAGGTTCTGTTTCATTCAATGTTTCAGTAAAATGGGAGGAGTTGCTTTTGTGTGCACTTTTTTCTAAAGCACTTTCTGAATCTTCATTGTTCAGTCACAGACTTGGGACATTGTAAAACTCTTCCTGTCGAGTTTTCAGTGGATACCACCCAGACCAAAATCTCACACACACACATGCCACCTTGCCTCAAGGAAGATTTCAGGAATAAAGTGTTGATTTCTGCTGCAAGAAAAATGTTCAGAAAAAAACACTTTTCTCTCCTTTGGTTTCTCGATACAAGTGTCATTTTGATTCTGTCTGTACTGCTTATGTCTATTATTTTACATTTGGCTCTTTTCTGTTTCTTGTTTTGTAGTTCGAGGATTGGGTAGGAGCCTTGGCTTTCAGCCCAAGATGCATCGCTTTCGTGTTATTCACAGCTTCCTCTGGTACTTGATATATGGGCACCCACAAAGAAAAGACGCCCTTGTCACTCCACCAAACCTGCAAACACCTGCAAACACATCTGAAAAGTCTGCTGATCCACAAACTGCAGTTTCTTCTGTGTCTAAGTTGGATGGGATGTCATCAGGGGATGACGATGAAGAGCAGGATAAGTCAGCACCTGGTGCAGCTGAGAAGGAGATGAAAGGTAGGAGAGCCTCCGGTGTGGATGCTCAGACGGAAACACTGGGACAATTTTACACAAGCTTCCACTTTATTCCATCACTTGGCTGCATGGCTCTGTGTGATGTTGTGAATCACTTCTTTTTTGAGACTTTCTCCTGATTATGGGAGAGTATTCATAGCAATGTTTTTTATTTTCATTGTGCTTTTTCCCATCTTACCACCTTTTTGTTATTTGTATGTTTTAGTGTACGCTGATGAAGAGACATGGAGGAGATTTGTGCCTCCTTTAACTGTGCACAAAGAGTATGGTCCTGGGTGGGCAATGGTCAGTGATTTGCTCCTCTGCCTTCCCCTCTCTGTCTTCATTCAGGTTGTACAGATCAACTATAAGGTGAGCACAGATTACGTCTCTGAAGGGTTGTTATCCTTTCAAGTGAATGTATTAGCTGATTTATCGTCTGAGGCGAAATGGTTGGATTTTGTGCTTGTAGCATATCCGCTTGGTTTCAAGATACTACATATATTCTACGTATATAACAAAAACTGTGCATGATTTAGTTGTTCAAAATCAAGAAAACAACATTCCTCTCACTTTTTGTCATTTTAAAGTACTTTTGGATTGTATTAGTGGCCTGATGCATTAAAACTGCTAAATGAAATTGAGAGTAATACCAATGCCATCCCAGTATATTGAAACACGTAAGTTAAGCTGCGTTTTTACAGATCGACGGGCTGGAAGAATATCTCAATGATCCAGTGAAGCAACACTACTTGGTTCGAATGCTGCCAGCCAAGATGAAAAGACAGCTGCTTTACAAACGGTAATTTTCTTCCTTTTTGTCTCTCCCTCACTTATTAAGTCACAACTTCCAAGTAAAGTGTTGTCTTTTTCTGCTGTTGTTTTTTAATCAGGAAGTACATCTTCTACTTCCATGAAAACCTTCAGAGATTGGTCTACATGGGTCTGTTGCAGTTTGGTCCTGTAGAGAAGTTCAAGGACAAAGACTTGGTAAATGTTCACCTCGTAAAATCCACAACTATGTGAATGGATATCTTCATCCAGTGACTCAAAAAAATCAATACTTGATATCCACGAAGAAGAAAATAGAATAAAATTAAAATTGAGGATAGGCCAATTGTTTTTGTATTTCATTTGTATTGTAGCTGATATGTAGGGGGGTTCATGGATATATTTCTTCCACATCACAATTTTCAGACAGATATCCATGGGCAGCTCTGTGTTGCTAGGAGACACAACAGTCCATGTGCAGACCATACCTTGCTCTCCCCTTCTTGCAGGCCGCGGGGTGAAGCAACTTAACAGCGCCTTTCTTAGCACTCAAGGACACTACACAACAAAAATGAATAAACAACAGCTTTAGGCAAAGTTACAAAGATAAAAAAAGGAAAAATCAGGGAGTGGATTTAGATGGAAAATGCAGTTTTGAACTCATGTGTTTTGAGTTTTGATTTGAAGAGTGGTAGAGAGTCACAATTTCTGATTTCTTGTGGGAGTGAATTCCAGAGCTGGGGAGCAGAGCGACTAAAAGCCGAGCCTTGTTTGATAAAGTCAAACTAAGATTAAGCTCTCCCTACTCTTCAAAACTTATTCTACCTCTCTTCGCAATCTTGATTTAATAAATGTTAATACTAAATATAGTTCAATGTATTTCAAGATTGAAACCCGCAACATTTGTTGTCATTTTGTCATTTTTATGATGTAAATTTAGGAAGAAAAATCGTATCAGTCCAAGAAAATTAGCAGCTTGTATCGGTCACAGTTAAGGTTGATAAACTATTTTTTCAGTTTCTGCTTCATTTCAGCCAAGGTGCACTGGAGCTGTAAATGTTTGTGAACTGTCCATAAATAAGTATGAAAGACCTTTTTGTGTGTGTGTGCAATCTAGATGTTTCTATACCTGAAGCGTAATGCAACCATTGTTGACACAACCAGTTCTGAACCTCATTACTGGCTGGTTTCTGAGTGTCCTGACAAACCGTTTGAGAGGCGACGGTACACATTCAACTCAGCTGAAGATGTGGAAAACTACTGGTTTGACCTGATGTGTGTCTGCCTCAACACACCACTGGGTAAATACACACACAAACACATACACACACAACAGAGTGACTCACCATACAGAAAGTCAGATTTTTCTCTGTATTTGTTCCTGTCTTCTTTCCACCAGGGGTCATCCGCGGTAAGAGGAACGCCTCGGTGGATGTCACCGCTCCTTCCTTTGTGCATGATCGGCACGTGTTTGTGGGACTGGCGTACCTGCTGAAGTAAGCAGACCAGCATTTCTTTATGTAGTGAACAGAAAACACAGGTTTTAATTCTGTTAATCTGAACACAAACACAGGGGCAGCTCTGACGTGTGTGATGACGGTTCCATACCAGGTGATGGTAAAGGAGCAGCAGGACTGGACTCAGAGTTTTTCAGTCATCTTAAACGCAACTGGCTGTGGACCAACCATCTCCTTGCTGTTAAGACTGTATGTGCACAAAACACAAGCAGAACAGACGTTGTTAAACCTGGCCTTGTGTTTTGGGTTTTTCATGAGGTGAATCTGCTCTATGTTGCTTTCAGGCACCAAGTGGGACAGAGGCCAAGCAGACAAAGATCAGACTGAGGAGCTTGTTGAGCAGAAACGCTCTCAGAATTGCACTGACAGCTGGTGAGTAAAATGGCATGATTCTTCCTCAAACACTTTTTCAAGAAAAATCATCACAAAAATCCAGTGTTCAGGTAGAAAGGAAAGCCAATGGGGGCTTATCAGTGAGCACTATGCGCACGCAGCTGATTGGTCGACTCTGGTGAGGTCAAGCTTAACATCATTGAGTTCTGCTAAGTGATGAGGTGTAAGTCACGTTTGCAGTAAAATGATCCAAAAAGTAAGGAGCACATATTTGGCATATTTCTACAAAGTTTTCTTTTCTTGGCCTTGGTTTCGTGAATTATCTTTGCTCTTATCTTCCTTTTTGGTTTGCATGTAAGTATCAATTAATTATATTGACATAACTCTGATCCTTACACTGTTTTCTCCTGTTAGTCATCTACTTTTTCTCATCTGTATGTAACAGGAGGAAGCACTGCACCACGCTGTTTGACTAACAAGCGAACAGTGGCATTGGAAAATGTTGAGGTAAGAGAGTGAAGTCTTTGCAGCCTGTTTATCAGATACCAGTCATAATCTGGGCTAACCGCAAATTAGATTAAATCACATTATGTCCTGTTGCAGTACTCTAATCACAGACAGTGCAATATATCTATAACCAGAAGTGTATCAAAAGATCAGCTACAATTTTTGCAGCAGATGTTTTCTGCTCTACACCAGAGTTACTCAACCCTGCTCAACCAAAGAGACAAACAGGTTAAAATAACCTTTACAAAAGAAACAATCTGAGTGTTAAAAAGAGGCAAAACAGCAAAGAGTAGGAATAAAACTTAGTTTAAGATACTAAAAATTGCCAAAAAGCAAAAAAATTGGTGTCTAAATTAAGATACAACCTGGTAATACTCAAAAGTAGTAAAAATGGTCCAAAAGGGACAAAAAAAGGAGTGAAAAGTGACTAAAATGGCCAATAAGCAACAAAAACTAAAGGGAAAATTCAGAAATGAGCAAAAGTGGTGAAAAAAGTGATGGAAAACAGTGAAAAGTGGTAAAAAATGGCCAAAGTCAACAAAAATGGCAAGAAAGTTAGATTTTAATGTGTAAATGGCGAGTTATTCTGCAAAAGAATGGTCCAAAAGTGGCAAAAAGGAATCAAAAAATGGCAAAAAAAAAAAAAAAACCCTTCAAAAATTGGGAGTAAACCTGGCAATTAGTGGGAAGGTATCAAAAAATGGTCCAATAGTGGCATAAAAGAAGTGAAAAATGACTAAAATGGACAAAAAGCAGTCACAAGTTGTGGTTGTATTGGGTGTTGTAACTAATGTAGCTGTTCTTGTCCTCCAATTTGTTTTTTAAAACATAAAAGATTGGAACCTAGAGATATTCCCCCAGAAAATTGCAATTGCAATATAGGCCATAATAGCCGCAATTCGATTTTTTATTTTTTTTTAACCATTCAGCCCTATGTGAAAGCTATCAAAATGGTTTGAGGTGTTAAAACACCTGAAGAATTGTTTTGTGGAGGGCTGATTCCTTTTCCCAGTCCAACCTCATTTAATGTAAACAAGGTACATTTAATTACAGATACACACCCATCTGAAGTATAAACAATTGTTTTTTAACAGCACACAAGCTAAATCCCATAAACCTCAAATGACTATCTTTAGTTTATCTTCTTTGGCTGTTTGTAGGACTAACTATTATTTGTTAAAACATGACTGTCTGCTCCCAGTGATTCTATAAACAATGTTCTCCACTGGTGTGTGTTTGTAACCAGATAGGGATAGAGCCTGCCACTAGAAATAAGACGGTTGTTGGAGGAAAGGGTCAGAAGAGGAAAAGAAGCAAAAAGGAAGTTGTCAAACCCCCACCAAAGAAGAAGAAAGGTAAAGCTTTACAATAAAGATAATTCATAAGAAGAATGATTAAAGGTTGTTTGCTGAAAGATTTTGTGCTTTCAATTTATTAAAAGAGCCAAAGAAACGCACTCCTGCCCACGATGAGGCAGATCACCAAGCTCTGAAAATGATGACCAGGCAGAGAGTCTTCTGGACCATACAGGAAGACTCGCTGATAATGCTCTGCAGTGTGGCCTCGCACCTGCTCAACAGCAAGGTACACACACACACACACACACACACACACACACACACACACACACACACACACACACACACAAATTCGAAAGAAATAAAATCCAGTGAAGCCCTGTGAAACTGTCACATAGTTAAATTCCTTTAGCAGTTGCTTTCATCCAAAGCATCAGTTCTGAAAGTTTTTGCAAAACAAGCAAAGATCTATACCAGACCTGTCCAAACTCCATCCCCAAGGCCAATCATAGTCCAGTTTTATTTGACCCTCAGCTTCCAGCCTTAACAAGTGATATAAATGGTACGTAAATCAAACAAATCCTGATTAGTTGTTTTGTATAACAGTTTTTACAAGTTGCACATATTACCCAAAAGTAAGATGCCAAAGATGACACAAGACTAGGTAAAAAAAAATGGAAAGATGCAGAAAACACAAAGAAAATTGCATGAGAAGGTGTTCAACAGGTCACCCACCATAGATAATGTTTTTCTTCGCAAACTAGTAAGAATTTGCTCACTTTGGTTTATAACTGTGCTGTGCAGAGAGCTGGAAACAAATCATCAGGTATCAAAGGATAGGTAAAGGTCGGGAGAGGTGATGTCACAGATTCACTGAGAGTTTGGGGAAATCATTGAACAGAAATTGTATTAACAGAGAATTTATTTGTTACTCCAATGGATGATAAAAAACAATGTTTTAACAAAAAAGTTCATTATTTTTCTTTATTTGGCTCATGAAAGCTTTTTTACTTTTTATTTGAGACAGCAAAATACGTACGAGTTACATAACCCGGGTTGCATATCATTCTTTTACCTCACTTCCTCTCTATACACTGCTTTACACTTTTTAGTAAAAAAAAAAAGAAAAGGACCCAAAAATGATGTGAAATATTTTTGGCATTAGCACTTTGTTGTGATGATAGTTTTGTCAATAGATCTTTGTTCTTCTGTTTCTAAAATTATTGTCCATTGCGAATGTTTTTCAGTTAAAAAGGCCGTTCGTACCTCATTGTGTGATCAGAGACGTGCTCCATACAGAGTTTGAGATATCAGCCGATAAAACATCTCTTGCTGTTGGACGCCGCACACGATACATCCTCAAAAATCCCCAGACTCTTCTGAACTACAGGTAGGTCACCACAAAACAAACACTGTACATGTTACTTCCATTTCAAAGCTATTAGCACTTAGAGTGCCAACACGGGCTCTAATATTCATCATGTTTGTTGTAGGATCTGTCTGGCTGAGGTGTACGAGGACAAACCTTTAATGCAGTTGTTGGAAGAGAAAAAGCCTCCTGATCCAAACAGTCCTGAGGTATTTTTAGTTCATTTCTATCAAATGTGTCCCACTTTTTGACTCCTTATGACTGTTCTGAATTTGTCTACTTTTGTTGTTGAAGGATTGTGCGACGGCGTTCTCTGAGTATGTCAAACTGCTACGAGAGAAGTTCAGCTCTGCTGTAAGCGCTGAGCTGCATGAAATGGTCATACCCGACACAAAACATGAGCTCTTCTCACGGTAAGAAGGAGAAAAAGGTTTGATTTCCTGACATGCTTTGCAGCTGTGGCTGGTGGGAAAAAAAGGTTGATGATGTTTGTGTTATGATTCTGTGAATACATTACAGATTCAGGGTTTCAGCCATAGAGAGCAGAAAGCAGATGTCATGCAAAGATACTCTCACTTGGTAAGGGCTTAAAGGAATATTTGAGATTTTCTTCCACTAATTTAGATTTGTGTCATGAAGATGCAGGATTAATGTCTGTTTTTCTGCCTTTCCATTACAGCACAGATGATATTCACACCATCGTGTTACATAACCTGATCCAGAGCACTCTGGCCATGAACAACATCCAGATGAAATCATCCAGGTCCTTCCAGGTACAAGATTATTCTACTTGTGTTTTTGCTCTCAAGAAATATTACAGATCAATACCAGTAATTGACAGGTATCAACAGGAATAAAACTTGTTGCTAACATGAATAGTTGTAATGGAGGAAGAAAGAGACAGAGGCAATTAGGTGAGAGTCTGTTATCAGCATTTACGGGAGAAATCATATAAATGGAGAGAAGCAGTAAACTTCACAAATTATTGCAGTATAATTGACAGAGACAGAGATTTCTTTTTTCCAAATGTCATGCAGCCCTGCTGAGAATTGTTACAATTTTGTTAGACTTTTGCAGAGAATTTTAAAAAGATGCTGAAAAGTGCTAAAAAGTCTTTTTTTTAAAAGGTCACAGACAAGAAAATATAGATGAATGAAGTAAACAACATCAAATTGTGGGGAATAACACATCAAACACAAATACAAGTTGAAATATCCACTATTTCTGATTGCATCTTTTCTGTTGTCATTTAATTTGAGTGTGTAACTACTGTAGAACCACAAATCACACTTATTTTGTTCTTTATCCATCTTCTATCTCAGACTTTCCACATGTACAGCAAATACAACCAGGAGCTGCTGTGCCAAGTGTTCATACAGTGCAGGACAAAAGGTCTGGTCAACCGTCGGCGAGTAAATCAGCCTTTTGGGCCCAAGAAGAACCGAGCACTGCCCATCCTGCCCATGTCTTACCAGCTGTCCAACTCCTATTACAGGTATTCAAACTCCTTATTCTTATTATTAAGAACATGTCTCTGTCTCCACCCTGCAGAGTTTTAGTCCACATACTTTCCTCTCATCTTTCTACAGGTGTTTCTCGTGGCGTTTTCCTTCCACGCTGTGCACCGATGCCTTTCACTTCTTAAGAAGTCTGATTAACAACGGAATAGGAGATGACAAACCTTTCACTGCATTCTATCATGAAACTGAAAACAGGTCAGCACATGGGGAGACAATGATGGAGGGTAAGTCAGCATCTGAGAAGAAACAGAAGACAAGCACAGGGAAGGTGACGAGCAGACCAGTGAGTGAGACAGAAGCACAACCAAAGGAAGCAAGCAGCAACCCTGCAGAGGAGGGAGAGGACAATGAGCGAAAACTGGAAGGAGAGGAGAAGTTAATGGAGGTGAATGATGAAAAATCAGAGCCCACAGACAAAGCTGAAGAACAGAAAAACCTCAAAGAAGAATCCTCAAAAGTCTGCGCAGTTGAAGATCAGTCCAGTGGAGAGCAAACAGGGGAACATTCACCTGAAAGTCCCTCAGACTCTTTACCTCAAGCTCCAGAGGAGTCTACCAATGTGTCAGACATGCTGCGCTTCTCTCTGGACTCTCCTGGTGGATCCTGCCTTATTTCTCTCAGCCTGATGTCTCTGGGGCTGCTGAGTGTGCACCTGTCTATACCGAAACGGATGGTGGTGGTGGACAGCAACATGGTGGAAAATGATGCCGTCAAGAGGTGAGTGATACTCTGTGCACTGAAAGGGCTGAGGTTGCACACGTGTCAGTGAGATCATACCAGTTAAAACCTGTTTCTGATGAGCTACTAGTCATTCTGGTGCTGCTGCGTGTCTAGCTCCATAGTGTTCTTGTGCAATCGGAAGTGACACACTCGACACTCAACTTCCTCTGTGTCCTTTTTTTATATGCTGAAATAAGCAAGTCGTCTCATCATCAAGGACAAACTTTGCAGTCAGCAACTTTGCTTAAGGGCTATGTCAAAAGAGACCAACAACAAAACCAAGCAATGAGGCTCTTGAGGCAACAGACTACTAACTTTTTTCAGGGGATCACAGCTTTTGAAATTTCAAAAAGAAAACACAAACTAAAATTAGAGGAAACATTAACAGGTACATCTCAGTTAGTCAGAGTGTGGTTGAAAGGTTCATTTCTGTCAGTATTCAATCAAAAGTGCATGTATTATATACATTAATTCCACACAGAGGGAAATACTTCAGCAACTGTGTCTCACAGTTAATGGTGACCCAAAATTCAGTCCCCCATAAATTTGGAAAATAAAATAAGACCAATAAAAATGATTTTTAATGCAGAAATATTTGGTCTTCTAAATAGTAAAGTCATGCTGCTTGGAGGTGGTCAGTCTACTTCACTGTTGCTGCTGAAGTCCACTAAGAGTAGCCTTTTTGGACGTAGACTCCGACCTTTTTTTAGGGAAACATCATACTGACATTTGATCTGTTTCTGGAGAAATTCTTGGTACCAAAAATGAATAAAAAACAACTTCAAGGAGGGTAACAGTTTGGCACGGGTGGTTCAGTCATGCATCTCATGTACATAGCGTTTAGTTTCCTGCTCTGTCTGTCATTCTTATCTCTCAGTATAAAAGGTTTTAAAAATGCGTAACTAAAACTTTTGACTTGAGGTTTTTTAAAAACTAAACCAGATTTTAAAATAATTTGGTGGTAAAGGATTTATTAACCAGCATAAAAAATGTACTGTTGTTTATTGTTAAAAGGGCATAAGTTAAAGTAATTCAGGCCACTGAAAGGTGCCAACAAGGAAATGCTTTTGACCTTATGAGAGTAACTGTAGTCCAACCTGAAATTATCTGGATGAAAGATGTGTCAAGGTTAATTTTTGATTTTTTTATCTATTGAGTGAATCATTAATTAAGGAACATTGTGAACCTCAATCAAATAAAGCAGAAACATGGAAGGGTCGAAGTATTTTCAGTGTACTTGTAACTCATTTACTTCTGTCTATGATTAGTTAGTGAGGCACAGTGTGAGAACTGTGTTTTGAGCAAGTGAACTGATAGGAGCCATCAGAACTAGTCTGTCGTACGGTTCATACTGTAAATGATTGACTTAATGTGTGACTTTTTAGTCTGGCTGCTCTGGAAGAAGAGGATGAAGAAGATGAAGATGGTGAGGAGTGTGATGGAAGGAAGAAACTACAGGTGAAAGCACATCAAGCATCTCACACCAACTACCTGATGTTGAGAGGATACTGCAGTCCTGGCATAGGTACACATGCTTTCTTTCCTTTTCCCCTCCCACTCTCCCAGCTTGATTTGTGTCAAACTATTTTCAATAATGAGAAAAGGGTTTGGCAGAGTGAAGCAGGGATAATGACTTTTTTTTGACTAAGCTACTGACAGAAGCCAGAGCAAATGTCTTAACCCTATCAGAGCTACCATGCCAAGTCTGCCAGAGCATCTAAAAGTGATTTTTGTTTCCTTTTATGTTTCCTTTTAGTCAAACTACGCAACCTAAACACCAATGATAACATCGTGTTGGAGTCATGTAACATCAGATTGCAGCTGCGTACCACTCCTGCTCACCACGTGTTCAGTAAAGAAAGTAAGCATCAACACTGAGCACCGACAACCACTCATGTCAGCTTCAAAAACAGATCCTCTGATCCCTTTTTGTCCACAGTTACAGACTCTCCTTTGGACATGATCAAATGTGGTCCCTCACTGCTGCCCACCAACCTCACCTACTCCACTTCCTGCTCCTTCTATTCCTCTTCATTTGATGTTACGGAGTGTGAGAACCGGCTTGTGGAGGAAAAAGGTTTCACTCCTCAGGATATTGAAGCATGTGCTCAGATCAGAAAGAGCTTAGATGAGGCTGGTGAGAATGGCGTGGATATACAGGATCTCCTTCAGACTCACAGACACCTGGTGGAGCCACAGAGTGGACGCACAAGGGGCCTACAGCAGTATTTAAAGGTTCGGACAAGTTTTTATTCTGCTCTGCAAAGACTAACCTAGTGTTAAAAGTTCTGAAGGCTCTTATTCCTTTGTCATCCAGATGAATATATTACTTGTTAGGGCTTGGCAAGGAATTGCAAATTAGATGAAATCGCAATATGGCTGGCTGCAATATTCAAATCACAGACTGTGCAATACTTTCTTAATCTCAAATGTGTCACAATACCAGATAATACATTTTGAAAGGTGTGAAAGATGGCCAAAACGGCAAGAAATAGCAAGAAAAAATAATTTAAGGAGGTCAAAAAGCAGCAAAAATGGGTGAAAGGGGGTGAAACTTGGGGTCAGAAAGTGACAGCGATAAAATGCCCCAAAAGTGACAGAGAACAATAAAAAGTGACCAAAACGGGCAAAAAGCAGGCACAAGTAGCAAAAATTGTTTAGGCATTTTGTATAGACACTGAATTTCGGGTTTTTAATCTGTAAGCTATAATCATCAATATTTCAAGAAATAAAGGCTAATAATTCACTCTTTATATGAGTCTTTATAATATCTAGAGTGATCAAAAATAATGAACTCTTTTTATGATATATTAACTTTTGAGTTGAACCTGTTAATGCAAACAAAGTTTCTACGGTGGAATAATTTTTCTTCATTACAAAAATCTTACTTTTTTCCCTCAAGTGTATATTTCTTATTCAAAACACGATTAGGTTATTTATGCAAATCATTCAGCTGTAATACTTCTTCATTAATTGAGCTTGTGCAGACTCCCAAGCTTTGCAAATCTGTGACACTAACTTCTCTGTGACTGCACGGTTACTGATGGTTGTCTTCTCCTGTTCTCCATCTTATTTTTTCTTCAGGAGTTACAGGATGAAAACCAGGTGGTAAAAGTTGGGAGCCTTGGAGTCCGTTGGGTGCTGATGCAGCATGCCGAACCATGGCTGTTGACTCTAAATTGTAAACAATGGTCCCAGTCAAGCTCCTCATCAGACAAACTGACCTTTCTGCAGAGGCAACACAACTTCCCCTTCATGCGCAAGAGATGCAGGCGAGGAACACGCCGAGAGAAAGAGGAACCGCCTATGAAAAAATCTGCTGTAGACAGACAAGAGGGTGAAGATAAGATGGAAAGGAAAGATGTAGAAGCAGTTTGTGTTGATGTTGCAAGAGATGAAACGACACAGAAGGAACAGCCTGGACAACAGAGGGAAAGTCCATGTGAGGGGGCTGAAGGACAAGAGTTGAACACAGGAAATGAGGAAAAAGAGAAGACCCTGCCTGAGGAGAAAGAGGCAAAGGAGGCAGGGAAAGATAAAGTGGAAAATGAAGAAAGAATGGGTAAAAAAAGAGAGCGCAGAGCCAGAAAGGGAAGTATAAATGAAGACACGTGTCCTCCACCAACAGGAGCAGCTGTTGATCATGATGAGTAAGTAAAGTGATAAATGTACCGCAGTCAATCATGTATTTCCTTCCTTCAGTGTGTGTCACCTCACTCATCTGCGTGTTTTCTTTCACATCCTCTGATCCTGACAGGGAGGAAAATTTGAGTTTCGTCAGCCGCCCATGGCGAATGGTTGATGGAAGCCTGAACCGGCCGGTGTGTAAAGGCATGTTAGAAGGCCTCCTCTATCACATAATGCACCGACCTGGACTCACGCAGAGGTCGCTGGTGGAACATTACACATCTCTCCTGCAGCCGCTGGCAGTGCTGGACCTGGTAGAGGTAACTGAAAATTATACTGTCATCTTCTTGTATTCCCCTGAAACTGCTACCTGAGCTCCGTTGATCGCAGCTGATTGTTAAATACAGCTAAATTAAATGATAACAGAAAATTACACAAATAAATGATTTGAACTGCTTCTGTTCTTTTTCCACAGGCTCTCATCTCTATGGGCTGTGTGAGGAAGAAAACTCTCATTAAGGCTAAAACCTCGCTCTTCGCCCGCTCTGTGCCGCAGACGGAAAGTGAGACACAAGCAATGATTGAAGACCCTGACTGTGTTTTTTATGAGCCCACCATCAGCTCCTCCCTGCGACTTCCTCAGGTGTTACCCAATGAACGAAACTGGAACATTTAAGATGAACAAGATACTCACTGAAATCACATGGTGGCCATTTTGTTGTGATGTCATCTACACCCATGTTATTTTACCTCGTAAATGACAGCTTAAAACTTTAATTGTTGGATTGTTTGCAGAAATCTTCAACAACCAGATAAAAACTAGTGTGGTGTGGATGTGGATGATGAAGTGAATTGTAGGCTTTTTAAGTAAAAGCCTCCAGTTGTGTGTAATATTACACAAGAGTATCATTTTGTAATTTTCTGAATGATACACTTTTCCTTCTGGTTTTACAGAACTTGTTTTGTACTTGAAGTTTTTGTTCCTTTGAAGTATTAATAAAATTCATCACAGTCCATTCTAGACATATGAGGAGTATCTTAGCTGCTTTGTTCTTTGTATGTTTTAGTTTTGGCAACTACCTGAAGGTAATGCTTTCTTGCATCGTTGGATAAAAGCATCATTTTTCACACAACTGTGTATATATTTTTTTCCGATTGAATTATATTCAGAAATATAACTCAGATTTGACTCAGAATACACAACACTACATTTGGTCTTGAGACAAGCAAACATGTTTATGTATTGTAAAATCTATGTACAATGTGGACAGCAGAGGGAGACAAAGCATCCAGTTACATTCAGGAGGGAATAGTGAGCACATAAGGTATGGGCTCCAACAGATTTAAAATGGTACATTGAAAACAGCATTTACGTTACCAGGTTCACTTAAGAGGCTGTTTTAAACAATAGTTTATTGTTTGTTTGTTTGAATGAACCCATGAAAGGACATTTTACAGCCGTAAGAGTTAGTTTTGATGACTTAAATGTGAAGGTGTGCTGTGATATCTGCACCAGAGACATCAGCACCAGATGCTTCTAGTCCTGGAAGTTTTGGGGTTGGATCAGACTTGTTTGCTCAGCCCATCCCACTGATTCTCATTTGAATTGAAATCTGGGAAAGTTAAGTCAACACAATCGAGTTCTTTCAGGCAAACCTTAATTACCTGTCTTCTCTGAACAAAGGCACAGAGGTCTGAAAATGACTAAAAGTGAATCATGTTGGTGAGAAACAGGAAAGCTTTTTTTTTTCTTCAAAGTCTCCCTGGTACTTTTCAGTATTCACCACTGGGTGTCCCTGGAAAATTTGATCAGTGCTATTCATTCACCAATCATAACATGGAACTTGTTGGATTATACTTATGTACCCATATTCATAAAAACATAAAAACCCTCATATGATAAAATGGTTTGAAGCCAGTGACAGTGTGTGAAAACTGGGTTGTGAAAAAGCTTTCACACATACCAAAAGAGAAGCACCAAAACCCCCCTTGAATCACCACTTCCACGGGAAACTATGACATTGCCTCTCATGACCGCACACAGAGCATGTTGCTTTCATCGAAGGCCGACTCTGAATGTGAATGTTAGTTTGCGGGCGGCCACACTTTGTTCAGGATGTCAGGTTTTGTCAACAGTACTGTGAAACAACTTTCCCACAAGAAAGTATCTCAACTACCTGTCAACTTCCTTTCATTTTTGACTCACTCTCATAGAAAATACTCACTTCTGGTTTTATCATGAGACAGAAAACTGAACTGGCTTGATTTAAATGTTGCTGTACACGCTTTTTATTTCAACTAAGAGGTAAGATTGATTACTGTCTGAGCATTCTATTCTTGCTTATTCGTGTATTCTATTGAGATATTATCGGGCCAAAAATACCCAAAGTGCCTGTTTTAGCCTGCTTCGGCTTAAAGTCACAAATATCACACTGCCCTCAGCCGACCTCAGCCAGTCTTCATCATCAATATGAACCGAAACGTGCCTGACAGCTCCAGCTTCTCTGAAAAAACAAGTTTCCAAAGAGCACGTTGTGACAAGTTTATCAAGTTCACTGACGACTTAAATAACAATAAATATGGGCGGTGAACATGGATTATTCACCTGTGTGCTTTGTAAGCAACAAAGATAGGAGAAATGAGAGTAGTGGAGAGGCACTTTGTTGTAATTTTAAGGTTTGAGGCATGAGATTGCTTATATTCAGAGTGGTGTTATTTATTGTTTATGTCGTTTATTGTGTAGCCACATGACCGAGAAAATGAAAGGTCAAACGGGGAGGGGTGCTTTATTGGGGAAGTGACCATTTCCCTTTATGACTTTAATCTGGTTTAACTCTGGACTTTCAGCTGAGTTATTGGCTTTTATTGTGTTAGTAATTAAACATTAAAAAAATCTGCCAATGGGATACGAAAAATTTGTCATAATACAAGAAACTTTTTTATCCCATTGACAATTTTTTTTTACTTGTATCAAGCAATTCAGACTTCATTTTTGTCTTTAAACATCTTGAAATGAGACATTATTCTGGACTTGTCAGTTTAATGTGGCTCATATCAAGAATAATAAGACATTTTTTTAAATTAAAAATCACACAAAATGGCTTGCTTAGATTTCAGTTTTTGCAGTGAGTCCTATCCTCCATCAGTGGTTTTAAAATAAATGCAAATGATTAACCTTTTTCTTTCTTTCTTTTGTATGCCAAAGAATGGCATCATTTTTGTCAACCTGTTGCAATATATTGGAGGGTAAAAAATGAATAATTACTATGTCTGCTGACAAAAATCAAAATAAAATGAAAAATATTTGCAACTGTCAGCTGCTTTCGTTTTTTTTTTGTTTTTTTTACAAATCTGCAAAGCCTTATGGGATTTTTGCTTAACAGTACAACATAAGCTTTTCAGAAATGTTCAGGAAGTGGCGTTGCTAGTTCTTCTCACAGTGCAGTCTACCATAATATCCGAGTAATTTTCAGTTGAGATGGTGTGGTTTCCCGCTTGTTTTCTAACCACAGCTACTGCAGCTTTTAGTGGTCTACCTGTCCTTATATGACCACACAGACCAAACAGAGGAGAGGAGGGGCATATGGGGGAGAGGGAGCAGTTGATTGTAAACAGGCGGACAGCAACAAGGAATCTAAACAAGAAACTAATATATTTAGAAGTCAGGGCAAGAAGTTGAGAGTGGATAAGGCAACAGCAAATCAGATCACGATGATAGATGTGCCATTTGTGTAAGACACTTTTACAAATAAAGATGTATGAAAAAGTGTGAGGTTGATTGAACCCAGTAACAGATAGGAGGGATTTTCCTGCCAAGAGGAGAATCTGATAAGAGGAAATGACTGGACCCTTGACATTCCTCTACCAAAACATTTGTGGGCAAAAACACTCTGGACTTTGAGACACACGCCCTTATACCTTTTTAGGTCCATTCGATATCTTAGAGTCGATGGGTTGGAATAAGTCATACAGGGTCATTCAGCTCAGTCAACCTTGTGCTAAAAAAGATAACTCCCCCCTAGAAGCCACGATTTATCTAGCACCTCTGAGTGCTAGGTTTCATTTTCTTATGTCCTTAGAAACCTGCCGTGACTGGGACAGCAACAGTCACATAACAGTCTCCGCTCAATACTCCAGACAGTAATTATCACTCCACACACTCCGCTCTTAGGGAGTGACCAGGGCGGGATTTTTTCTTTTTCCAAAGCCTTTACTTTCACTGTGTGCTTTTGTCTTTGAACCGTGTTCATCAGCGGACCGCTCATTCCCCCGCGAATTTGGACACTATGTCTTTTTCTGCGGTGATTTTAGTTTTCTCTTTGATGACTTTTCCACCCCACCTCCGTGGCTCCGAATGTGGTAAGATTGTAGAAAAGCAACTTCTTTTCTGTCTATTCATTCATTTTTGATCATTTATTGAAGAGCTCGGTCTGCTGTTCTGTTTTACATGTGGTTTTTAGTATCTTTGAGAGCTGTTTACTTCAGTAGATAATGTAAACATACAGCTCTTGCTCCATTTTCGGACTCGCGCATTACGTCCAACAATAGGTATTTCTCTCTTTTTCTGTGTGGGACATTTTGGCCGAAAAGACCCTTTTCCTTCCTCTTTAATGTGCTCAGGGCTATGGTCACGTCCTTCAATGTTGATGTTTGACCAAAGTATAACACATCACTTTTTTGTCGAGATGTTTATGTTATTCTTTCAGGTTCTCTACCAGAACTTTGAAACTGTATCAGTGTTGTAGATACCTATTCATCTTTAAAGGCACTGTAAGGAGTTCTGAATTGGTTGAGAAGTAGACTGAAACTTACACTGTCAATGTGATTTTGCACTTTTGTTATTCTCGCATATTCTGTCACTAAGACAAAACACTGCTGAAGGTGTTGTGATAATACTTTCATATAAATTGGCATCTTGTCAACTATGAAATACAAATTCAGGTGAATTTGAAAATTACCCGAGCCCCTTCCAGCTGTTTAGAACAGCTTCAGGATATACCCAGAATCATGGGCGCCGAAAGGGGGACGGGGACGGGGGGACTCTAGGGGCCCATCATTGACAGGGGCCCAGAAAGGCTCCTAATAAAATGATGATATTGACAAAAATAATACATATCTATCTTGTGAGTTTGAAAAGGCTCAAAAATATGTAGTATATGTCGATGTAACGGTAACATTTTGGAAACATGTCTCAACTGGCTCCTGGGCCCCCCTCCCTTTGCGTAAAATGGTTCAGTCCTCTCCTGGGCGCAGTAGCTATCTATCAACTAAGCTGATGCACAGAGCTGGGTTCTTCAGTCCGACTGGAGACAGACGGCAAAATGCCACACATGTCGGTCAGCCAAACAAGGAGAGGCTTGAAAAAGAAGCAGAAGACGACAATAAGTAACCCAGTTTTTCCACAAACAAGGTGGGGTTGGTTCATGGGGGAAAGTTCTGAAACATTAGCCTGTTGTTGTTTCCAAACTATGTGGTTTTTAAGCCAGCTCACCTTTCTCCTAGCTCATAGTTTTGTGAACATCTTTGTATCTTTGAAAGAGGAATTGTAAATAAATGAATCTAAATTTAATTGTATTCAGAGTGTTCAGTGCTTCCACCACCAAGTAACTGTCAAGTTTTTCTTTTCACAAATATGGTAAAAATTATAGTCAAAAGTATCATTAAAATGCACTTTTTTATATCAACAGCATAAAAAAATCTTCATCAGCCTTGCAGCCGGCTATACAGGGGCCCAGCAACATTTCTTTTCATGGGGCCCAAAATCCCTTGCCGCGCCCCTGCCCAGAATGCCTCTGTGATTTGTGACCTAACATCATGACATACATGGACAGACAAACAGACGGGTTGTCAGAGTTTCACAGTTTACAAAACTGATGATGAAATGAAATAGAGAAATAGAAAGTTATTTCAAACAAGTATCTAAAGAAGTCAAGTTGACTGATAAGTATAGTTTAAATAAACAAAAGCTTAAGGTTAACATAATGTGAAAAACATAAATGGGAATAAATTTGTTATTTCAAACAACTTCCTGAAGAAGTTAAGTTGACCAACATGTCTACATCAACCAAACTGAAAGAAGGAAAGATGAGGTGGAAAAACAAAGATTTACAGGTCCCCCTGCTGACCAGAGAATTAATTAGATCTCTTTGTAATGCAACAAAATTAAAATTGCAGTTTTATTAGAACAAAAACAGAATATTTGAAATTGAAGTCATGGTATTAAATGAATTCAGCTGTAATGATAGCTACTAAATAAAAATCGAGCAGAGAATAAAGTCAAAATACTAGGAGATCAAAGCTTCGAGAGAGTAAAGGTCCAATGAAACAAGATCGAAGTCATAATTTAACAAGCATAAAGTCATAATTATTTAAATGAAAGCCACAATGTTAATAGAAATCAGCTGCAATGTCACTAAATCAACATTACCATGTTACACAAGAGTAAAGACAGGTCATGAGATAAATGTTGTCATATCATAAGAGTACAGTTTTAATATTAGAAGAATAAAGTCATACAATAAGAAGCTCAAATTCACATTATTTTAAATTAAAGTTGAAATGCTGGTGTGAAATCCAGCGCTAACATGAGGCAAACTTAGTTCTTGTCATGCTTAATTAATTTCCAGTGATCATGTCTTAAAAGTGTGATCTTGATTATTTGTTTGATATTTAAAAATAGAGGATATGACATTGTGATAGCAACTTGACCAATGCCTCCCACTTGTGCCACATTTTTCAAAGTAGAGCAGAAACAATTAGCATGAACATTTACATCAGAGTCAATTAACTCAACAAAGCTACGAGTGTCTGCTTCAAACTAACATGTTAAACTATTCAGCTGTGGATCTTTGAGGTTTTATGTGTGAGTTAAATGTATACTTTGGTTGGCTTCACGAGTTTGACCTCAGACACATGACACATTCAGCCAGGCTGCTTCAAAGTTCACGGTGACCAGTCACAATATGATGTGTCCGTTTTTTTAATATAAGCTTTTTGTGTCTTGTAGATAAAAGCTGCGCAGACAAGCCTGTGTTCTCTCCAAGTAAGCTGGTAGTGAAGCATGGTGACCCAGCATCTGCTACCTGTACTGTTTGTCAGCATGACTGCCTCGGACAAAAATATGATATCGAGCATGCTGTGGGAAAGGTTGAACGTAACCAAACCATGCTTCACTGGAATACCGACAGCTTGACCGAATGGGAACCAATTCTCACATGCTATTATAATAATGCTTCTGATTACCAGTGTTGCACTCCCCTGCCTGTAACTGTTTACAGTAAGTCAACCTGCCTTTGATCAAAGTATTAATGCTAGTGTTGATTTCAGTCTTTGGAAACTAACAGAATGAATGATTTCCTTCCATTGTGTGTTTAACCTGTAATCCCTCACTCTGTTTGCCTCCTTAGAGCCACCATCCAGGGTGACCTACAGCTATGGGGAGCACACTGGGCCAGTGGTAGAGGATCACTTCTACCAAATGCGGTGTACAATAGAAAATGCTGCTCCTTTTGGAGAAGTCGAAGCAGTCTTCTACAAAGGAGATCATGCTTTTGGTCAAGTTTATCTCTATGACATAGAAGATAAAAAACCAATGACTAAGTACATGGAATTGGATTTTGTTCCTATGGACTATAACAATGGAACAGAGTACTGGTGTGCGGCGCAGTTTAGAATTGAACCTGAGGACCAACAACCTCTTCCAGTGGTGAAATCTCAAAGAGAACCTACCATTGTGTACTGTAAGTCTGATTACAAATATCTCCTCTTTCTGTGGTGATTTCATAAAAACTATTCCAAAAATCAATTATCAAGTTATGTGTCACATTGCCATTTCATCTGATTGATTACTTGCAGTCAATTGATTTATGGTTCAACTTAAGTCCTTAATCACTCTTTTGGAACATTTTCAGTTTTGAGAAGCTGTAAAAGTCACGCGAATACAACCTGCCAAGCACCAAATGAAAATAGACCAAATAAATAAACAACGAGACCAGTGAAGTAACATGAAAAAAGATTAAGCAATCAAAAGGGGAGAAAATATGAAATACAAAATTATTGTTGCTCAGCATCTAGTGTTCTGAGCACAGCTCAATCTTGCTGCACACTAATGACCACAAATTCTCTGGGGGGCTTTTGTAGGTAGAATGCAACAATACTGCATGCATTGATGCTTTATAAGGAGGCAAAACTCTGCATTCAAAATTCAATGTAACTGAGTCTAATCTTCGTTCAACTATTTGCCAAGTCACTTGATCAAGTAAGCACCTGTTAAAAGGCTGACAAGATTTATACAGGTTAGGTCTCGCTTGGCCTTTACAGACAGGGATTGTGTGAAGGCACGACAATGCCAAATGATGAATCATTCGGATAATACTATGACTTGAATTAAACAAGCATTGAATGTTTTTTTTTTTTTTTTTTTTTGCCAGAATCACAAGCTTAATCTTTTATAATGAAAGTTCCACCATGGTGAGCATGAAAGGGAAACGATGTTATCACATTGTGCAGTCTATCAGCCTAAGACTCAAAACTTTGCTTCGGGGAGCTGAAAATGGTTGTGCACAGGTGCTTTCCTCCCCAACCTGATGGAGCTTGAGAGGTGCTGCAAAGAGAGGTGGGCAAAACTGCCCAAAAATAGGTGTGCCAAGCTTGTTTCATCATATTCAAAAAGACTTTAGGCTGTAATTGCTGCCAAAAATGCATTAACAAATCACTGAGCAAAGGTTATGAATGCTTATGTATGTGGTGTCTAATTTGCTCTTTGATATATACCTTTGCAGAAATTTCAAAAAATCTTTTTTTCACATGGCAAGTAGGATGTTGTGTGAAGAATTTTGAGGTAAAAAATGAATTTCATTCCATTTTTGAAGATATTACAACAACATGCGAAAAAAGTGATGTGCTTATGGATGCTTTTTAGATGCACTGTAACTCACACCACAGAATGGTATCCAATCATGAACTGTCTTTGTCAAGGTGGACTGGGCCAAAGGTGCCACACTTTTGGCTTTACGGCTTTATGGCTGTTAGTGTCTGTGTTTTAAGGAGCCAGAATTGATTACACCAGGAGGACAGAATTCAAGAAGGCATGTTTACTACATTTTTGTCATGATGAAGAGGCTGTTGTGGCCACCCTGAAGCACACCTGACATTACAACCATTTTAGCTCTAAATTGGACAAATAACACTCTTTTGTGTAAAGCCAAAACTATGCATTGAGGCAGGGGTTGGAATACTTCTCAACACTGCTTACTTTTAAATCTATGGCTAGCTTTTCAGAAGTTGTTCCAATTTTTCTCTTCTGACATGTTATATTTTCTCTCTTTTTTAATTTGCGCAGACAAACCCCAGTTAGTGGAGCTGAACAAAGAACACTGGTTCACTGTCATTGAAGGAAGTAAGGTAGAACTGGACTGCACATGTAAGGGAAATCCCAGGCCCACATACAACTGGACGCTCCCATCAGGCGAGCTTTCCACTATCAAGACCAGTGTCTTCACTATTGAATCTGTCTACAAGGAACATGAGGGGGATTACGTTTGTCTTGCCAGCAATGGCTATGGGAAAGTAGAAGAACGGTTTATTGTGGATACGAGACGTGAGTATTAATTTTGCCATGTTCACCATTTAGGCATATTTTTGTCAAATGGAAGCTATTTCAAGCCATGCTGCTCTCAGTTGAGAGTTTATTCTTACATGTAATAGCTGGAGGTAAATGCATAGACCACATTCACAACAGCTGGCATTCAGCTATTTATTATCAACTAACCACAACCATTTGAAAGAGCTCTAAAATGTGAGAGTTTGTTGTTCGACTTGCTTGCTGATAAGACACTAAAAGAATCTGCATCTAGCAAAACATGAGCCAGCAGTAGACAAGATACTAGTTTCAAGCTATGGCCTTCATCATTTAGACCTGTAAAACATGAATGAATGATAAGAAGTACTTATGCTTACTTAGGCTTACTAATGACATTCAGCAAGACATGGCTGACTGCTAACAATAGCTGTTGTCTGGCTTAAAATGTAGTTTAATGCACCTCCAGAATATCAGTCATCACTTGTAAATCAGAAATTGGTTGTGATAATGGTACCACATCATCAGCATTTTAGCTTTACACTTTATGACAGAAAAATTACTGCTATGCTACTTTGGTGAATTGGGGCTTTTGTATATTGGTGTCACACTGATTGATTTTTTTCTTCTTTTCTTTTTCTTATATCCAATCTTCCAAAGCCAATGTCTGGAAATACATCATACCTGCGATAATTGGGGTTGTTGCTCTTCTGGTCATCATCGGGGTTGTCATATACTGCCGACACTACAAGCATAACCGAACGGGACAGTATGTGTTGGAAATGCTTCGCTTACGTCCACGACACGCTCCAGTGCCCAATGCAGAGTGAATCTACGGGGATGCCTGAAACGTATCCTGGATCATGTTGTGGATACAACTATGAACCAAGCGCCTCCACCTTCTCCCATTTCTCAATGATAAGACCCTCTGATCAGCCAATGAGATACCCATTGTGACAGGCACTGACACCCTGGACTGGCGACATCATCTGGAGCTGCATTACTGACATCCAGCTCAAGTTGGTACGTTTCACAGCCGGACTGATGCCAGTTTGAAGTAGACTCTCAGGGTTAATGAAAATCAAACTACTCTTGTGTTTGAGTTTGTTACATTCTTGCTGCCTCTCTAATCTTCCAAACTTTTGCAAACTCTTAACTCTTGCTGGATACAGTGTTACTAGAGCTTGTTAAAATAGCATCACACTCCCTGTTTCTATCGTGAAATGACCAAACCTCTCAGAAATCTGGTCACTTTGACATTAACAGCATTAGCTGTTGTAGAGATAGTTGATAACATGTATCAATTTCCCTCTTTACTGATGTGGGGCACTGTAGCTTTTTGAAAGCAATATTTTTATAGAAGCTTAAAAAAATACCCCTGATAGGGATGATTTTCAGCTGAGTATTACACATTTCATCCAGTCTACTTGGTTCTCTTGCACACACTTATTCCCTCAATATTACATTGAAGCTTAAATTTGAAGCTGAGTAACTGCTTCTGCATCACACCACATCACAGTAATCTATATGAATTTTAAGATTCAGCTGTTAACAGGAACCTTTCTCCATAACTGTGATGCAGTATTATATCTTGAACCAGTTTTTAAAGGCAAAGTCTTACTTAGGTCACTCATTATTATTTGTGTCAGCACAGCAGTTTGTGTGACTCAAATTAAATTCAGCAAAATTCTTTGTTTGTCTGACACATAAAATTTGCCTTGTAAAATGTTCTAAAAGAAAGGGCAGACATATCAAAAAAGCTACTTCTTTTATTGGAAAACCCATTAAAAATGGGTCCCAGCATCTTCTTGTCATAGATTACATGAAAATAGATCGATGTGGTTTGTAAACGTACAAAAAAATACACAAATGTGTTATTTTAAAACAATAATGTTTCAAAGACTGGGCCTGACATTACTTGCCCGCAGGGTCATAGTATACCAATGACTAATACTGGTTGTGCTTCATAAAAAGCATATAATATGTACAAGCTGTTTGATGATTCAACATCCAGGCCCATGAAATGGACACAGTTTGATGTTGGTTGACTTTGTTGGTCGGTGCAATTCAAACCTCAAAGTAAAAGTAACAAAAGACATCTAGATCCACGCAACCTTTTTTCTGCTGTCTTAGGTGTCAACGGATAGAACATTACATATTTACATACTGGTTTTTTTTACATGAGTAAGGTTATGCTGAAATGTTGTTCGAATCATTAATTGTATACAGAATGGACAACAATTTTGCCAAAGAGCTTTGAAACCAAACGATTGTCTGAAGCGGTTTCTACATATTGTGTCATCACACAAAGGGAAACCAAAACACACATTAAACATATGAATAGAACATTAAATGTGCCAAATATGGGGGCAGTCCGCAGCAGAAGTCATTTGTGTAGATTTGAAGCAAACACGAGAGTTCACTGTGATTTCTATCATAATTTCTCCTGTACTCTGCAACTCGAGCACTTAGACAAAAAGAAGTGTGAATAAAAGTTAACTGCACTAAGTCAAAATTCAGGGTGAAAAAAACCTTGACTATTTTTGAGAAAAGTTTATTTGACATGTGTTTTAATATATTTTGACCTCTTTTCCTTCAGTTGACGATGAAAGTGGTGTTTACTATTTGTATTGCAGCCAGACAGCTGAGGATCTAAATCTTTTGGCCTCAAAGCACCGATGTGACTACAGCATTGATTTTGATATAAAGTACTTGTTCTAACTTACAGCCACTGATTGTGCAAAATTTGCACCTTATGTGTGTGGGAGTGTGTGTGTGTGTATTTTTTGTACTGTTCTATATTGTGCTGACTCCATGATACTAAAACTGTATGATTTCAAGTTGCACTGTGGAGTGAAATGTAAATAAATAACCATGATTTTTACTAACAACACATACAGTGTCTTTTAAACAATACTCAGTTGTCTTTCAAAGCAATTACAAATACATAGAACTAAAACACTGAAAGACATGTATTCAATTTTCCAATTGTTAACCTTCAAATGACAGATTGCCATCACCCAACAAGAGCAAATGACCTTAAATGCCTCATGTTTGAAGAGTTGCTGGCTGTACTTGCCTTGTTCAACAAAGTCAAGCAAACTAAAGCAGCTGCTGGAACTGGAAAAAAGTAATTACAGATTTCCTGTGTAAAGATTCTTCATTGGTTGGCCATCTTAACTCTTTCAGGACTGTTGGATGGTTTTGATCTTTAATAAGAAAAACCTGCTGCAGAGATTTTTCTTGGGTGGGGTTAGTTAACACAACCCAGAGATGTTTCTCTCCAACTTTTTCTCCTCCTTGCACATCCATTTGCCTGTCAGGAGGAGGAGAGGAGATAAGAAAAGAGGTGTTCCTTTTGCCCTTTATCTCTGGTTCTTGATTAAAATAAATAAATAAATAAATAAAAATGACTGAAAAACTATCCTTGTCATTGCTGTTGGTAAATTTGGTATCTTGCCCTTATTTACATGTGTTCATCAGTACAGGGGAATCGATTTCATGACAGACTGAGACAGTATTTTTTTCAAATACTTTGAAAACTGCTCAGAGCATGCTCATCCCATTGTGTCCTGATGCCCCATAGTCAAATTTGTACCAACCTTTCAGCTGAAAAGGAGTAATCACTTTTATTTTTAGGTACCTCTGTATATTTCAGAATAAAAATATAATATAAAATAATAATATAAAATATTATGAATAAAATATAACAATTTTAAAAAAAATTGGCTTGACCGGAGCCGCTTGCTCTCGATGACGTGTACTGATTGGATTCCAGGCGCGCGCTGCTTCCACTAATACGGTTACCACGGGGATTTCTGTCAGTTGCTCTCACACGCGCTAAGAGGATAAAGGAAACCACCGATCCCTAGTTTTACGATCGACCATCTTTACCCCCGTGTCAGTTCTACATCACCCTATTTTCTGTGTAGCTCACCGGTGAATCTGTACTTGTGCGTGAACACCAGGGAAGAAGGAAGGAGCAGGAAAATGAGCACCAAAGCGGGCATCGACTACAGCGTCTGGGATCACATTTATGTGTCAGACGATGAGGATGTGACCTGTCCGTACGTCGACACACCGAGCTTATTCAGAATGAGACACCGGGTCAGCAGTGACAATTGTGGTAGCTGTGGAGTTTAGGTTAGTTTTAGTTAGTTTTACCTGTAGAAGCGACCTAGTAACAGAGCAACAACACAGTCACTGGGGGGGGGTTAGTGACTCGACAGGTGTTCTGTAGTAGTGACCCGTTTGATAAGTGACCCTGAGGGGCTTGGAAACTGTCTCACAACTAGAAAGCTACTATTCAAAAGCTGCTATAATTGCAATTATAGCAGAATGTAAAGCCATGGCTTTACAGTGAGATTATTATGGCACACATGAGATTTTAAAGAATTAATGGGCTACTTGAAGGCAGGTGGTTCAAAGAGGACAAAAATACAAGGTTAAAAAACAAAAAAACCTACAAAAATGAGGAAATCTCGCTTTGTTCTTGTTGACAATATAATCCAAACCAAGCTGAAGAAATTCACAAAGATTGTATCACTAATTTTGGATGTTGTGTTGGTGTTACATACATACATTTAAAATTATTTAAGCCCAGGAGTACATAAATCATCTTTCGAAGAACCTCACATCTTAAATTTCCACTCTGGAAATAGTGTTTTGACAGTTATGTAATCCAGAACTATTTGCTGGATCCTTCTAGAGCTTGTAGCCTCATTACACAGTTGCCAATCCATGTTTTTTCTAGAGCCTCTCCCTGTCTCATGGACATCATTACCCATGTGTCCTTCCTAATGGATAATATTTATTATAGAAAGCTCTAGGATATGTAAATAAGTAAAGCTGAGGTTTTGATTATCGTTATCTTTACAGACTTGGGGTTTAACAGTTGTTGTCAGGGGTCACTGCTAATTTATGAAAACAGTCTGATTACACATTCTGGGTCTGGCTCTGTTTGTGGCTCCTTTTCTTTAACTGTGATATGCTTAGCTGTTGTCATATGACTTGTGAAGTGAAAGGACTACAGTGTGTGGTTGTTGCCTGGTTTTCTCATCTTTTTTTATTACATTATGAATTAAATTTCATGTCTGTGAGGAATCAAAGCTGGCTAAGACATGGGTAAAAGTTAATTAAACCCCCTTACTGAAATGTTTGTTGTGATTCAGGCTAATTTCTGCCACTGTAGTACACATATAATTTTGTTGATATTTTTTTCGTAACACCATCATATCCACTCAGGTCAGTCTAATTGAAATCTGTGGTACACATGCCGTCCATATTACTCCATACATTAGAGCCATAATGTTTGAAGTCCCAGCACAGATTTATCATAAATTTCAGGAAATTTGAGGCAAAATATGAATTTTGGGACTCATTTGATTTTGATTTAGCTCAGATGTGATAATGCACCTTAGTTTTGTTAATTTGCATTGCAAAAACATAAAAACAAGACAATTTTAAAATAACCGTAAGAACTTTTTCTTCACTTTATGGCCAATAAAAAATTTCCAAAGAGCATTTTTCCCCCTTAAAATAAGGGTAGAGATACAAATTCCTCTGACTGAGCTGGATACAGCAGTATAATTGGCACACTTATAAATTGTTTCGTCTCAAAAGATTCAGTCCTACTTTCAGAAAAATTAGCTCCAAAAATTCAGCTTCCTAAATGTGTGAGGCTACTTTGTCCCTTTCTTGAATACAATTAATGATGAAATATGTCAGATATAGTTTCCCACATCATCTTATCAGTATTATTATATAATATTCTCCTCTCTGTGCATCACTCATCACAACAGTCTCGTTTGGAGAAAATGGCTGAGTTTCAGCAGAGAGGTGAGGACCTTGAGCATAACTTCGCAGAATGTAAGGCACTACTAAAAGAAGCTCAGGGATGGCTGAAAAAACTGGAAGAGGAAAGACAGGAAGGAGACAACAAGGAGGCTGAGCTCAAGAAAGCTGAGGCGGAAGTGAAAAAACTGAAGAAGGATGAAAAGAAATTTGAAAGGATGATTGAAGAATACAGAAGAGAAGAAAAGAAACTGCCTTGGAATGTCGACACTCTCAGCAAAGAAGGTTTCAGCAAGGTAACAAGGCAGAGTCATCATCAAGGTCCCATGATTTAGTCTGATGTCACGTTAGAGTGCTGACTATTTATTTATTTACTTTTATCTTGATTTTTTTATCAGAGTGTACTCAACACCAAACCTGTGCCAAGGGAGGAAACTGAAGAGGAAAAGGTGGAGAAGCACAAGACTTTTGTGGAGAAGTATGCAAAGGAAATCAAGCACTTCGGTATGCTTTAATCTCAAAATGACTGAGTAGCTTTGTTGATTGTTCTCCACTTTCTTCTTGATGTTCGTTTCTTTCAAAGGTAACTCTAAAGTGTGTTCCTCACACACCTCTCTAGTTTCATTTTCAACCCCTAGAAAACGTAATGGGCATCATTGTTTACGTATCCTCTACCTGCTCAAGCTTCTTTAACACAGCAACAAAAATATTGAAAGCACAACAAAATCTGTGAAAACTTACAAATTCAACTTATATGTTACCCTCCAGTCAAGTGAACCAGTTGTAAAGGGCATGCGCATGATGTCACGACATGTGGAAGTTACTGTGGTAACACCCACTGAGGGGCAAGAGGCACTCTGGCTGAGTCTTTTGTTTTGCAACCCAAAAGGTCGTGAGAGGAAGTGACGTCAACCCTCTGTTGTGAAACAAAGACAGAAACACAAATGGCTGTACTTTCTCAAAAATGGTCCTGGTTAAAATATAAAGTGACAAAAATGGAACCAATTACTATTTAAAACCATAAGAAACTACAGAATGATGAAGCCATTAAAATTTCCAGTAGCCATTTTTGCACCATTGTTACACTCTTGCTTTCACAATATTGAGGGTTATTGGCAGTTAGAGTCGTGTTAAGAAACTGAAAAAAATGAGTTCTGCTGATAACTCAATTTGATTTCTGATTTGTGCAACGCAAAAACAACACAGTAAATTTAAAACAGATATGTTCAAACTATTTTTTTATCCTCAAAATGATCATCTCAATCTCATTCTGTCTTACCCTGGGGTCATGCTTTATGTACATGGTTATATAATAACTGGTGCGCTGCTGTTGTGGCCACATTGAGCTTTGGATTTTTCTTGTTGTCTTTATGTTGCAGGCTTTTAAGCTCAACTAACAGGATGACATCTGGTGGCTTGTCTTTCATTTGACAGCCCCATGCACCACAGCCTCTTGCTTATATTAATAGACTGAGTTCCATATGTGAGCAGTAGGAGCCAGGGAAGCCTGCACGACATTTTCAAATCTGTTTACTTCTCTAGATGACTGAATATAGCTGGTACAATGCTGTTGTAAATAATGTGACTTAATTAGATGCTTTTTTGGACACAAAATGTAACTGTACCTTTTTTAGATGTTGTGCAACTGCTGGTTTAGGCCCCTGGTTGATATCTATTTCAAACTACATTTCTTCAATTTGTCACTCATGTAGGTTACTGATGACGTTTGTTACATTATTGTGAAATGTTAGCAAGTACAATACATCGGTGCCAACCATAAAACCGTCTTAAAAAACTTATAAGGTGACACATCTGTGACATTTTAAGTACAGCTGGGTAATCAACTGAAAATTAGATGAAATCTCACTATTCTAGTTGCAGACAGTGCCAATATTTCATAAACCTCAAATGTGTCAAAATACCAGATACTTTTTTTTGCAGTTGACATTTAAAGCTCTACACCAGATTTATTCAACCCTGACAAATCAAAGAGCCAAATTGTTGAATATTACCTTTGCAAGAGCAACAATCTTAGTAGTACAATGTAGCAAAAATGGCAAAAAGTAGCAATAAAAGTGAGGTTGAGGTGGCAGAAATGGTCAGAAAGCTGCAAAAAATTGGGAGGAAACTTGGGAGTAGTCAGAAGTAGCAAAACTTTTCAGAGGCCTGATATAGTTTTCAAGTTTTCTGAGACAGTAAATTTTGGGTTTTCATTATCTATGAGCCATTATCATCAGTACTTAGCTTATTCATGATATTCTAATTTTTGAGATGTACCTGTTTATGCAAACAGTTTGTATTGTGGATTTTTTTTTTGCAAGAATCCTGTTTTTCTCCATCATTTATGTGTTTTTCTTATTCAAAACAAGAATAATTATTGCCCTCTCCAATATGGCAACTGATGTTAACAACACATAAGATGGAGACCCTAAAAATAACAGCACAACAAATCACAATTGCAACATAGGGAGAAATATTTGTAATGAGACTATTTTTGCAAATTGACCTTTATGTGACATTTGTTGTTCATGTTTGTGTTGAATACAAGGTATGTTGCATCGCTGGGATGACAGTCAGAAGTATCTATCAGACAACCCACACCTGGTATGTGAAGAGACGGCTAACTGCCTTGTTGTCATCTGTATTGACTATGAGATAGATGAGGTGAGTGCCATGAGACTGCCTGTATTTATGTTCTTTGCAAACAAACACAAAAAATTAGGAGTCAACATGTGACGCCCTGTAACTCTCCTATGTATATTTACAGAAGCACGCGCTAATGGAGCAAATAGCCCATCAGGCCATTGTCATGCAATTTATCCTTGATTTGGCTCAGACACTTAAAGTTGACCCCAGAGGCTGCTTCAGGGATTTCTTTTCAAAGATCAAGGTCTGTGCATCCCAAAGACTGAGCACCCCTTTTTATTATTACTCTCAACAAATATATTGATTGAAGCTTTCATTTTGTTCGATTCAGACTGCAGACAAGCAGTACCTGGACATGTTTGACCATGAGCTGGAGCTGCTGAAGGAGCGGGTCCGCAGCTGTGCACAGAGTCGAATGGACAGCACCATGAAGGAGATAGAGGAGGAAGAGAGGCAGAAGAGGCTGGGCCCAGGTGGTTTGGACCCTGTGGAGGTTTATGAGTCACTGCCTAAGGTAAATCACACACACACACACACACAGACACACAAGTGCAAACATGTAAGCATGCATGGTCACAAGTTATATTTTCTGCTCTTATTTTTTGTAAATAAGTCTTTCTAGAGACAAAGACTTGCTTTGAAAACAGTATGCCTACTCAAGGAGCAGAATACAGTACAATTTGATAAATAATGGATATTTTTAGCAGAATACACTTTACGATCCTTGTAATTTGCACTGATTGTTTGCACTTAAGTAGGAAGTTCATTTTGAAGCAATATTCAATGTGATCTTATCTGCAGCTAACACACTCTTCCTCTGCATCCCTTGAAGCCACGAGAACAATAGCATCACAGACCACCTTTCCTAAGTCATAAGCATTAGAGATACGTTACTTATTCTAAAAAATGATTTAATGGTGTAAATGATAACTGTATGAGTGAGTACTTTGGTGCAAGATAAAGGGTTGAGAAACCTTTCCCTGCTTTTTTCTCAACACAATTCTCTCTGCTTTAAGTAAATGTAGCTTTCTTCAATTTAAATGAATTTGCTTGTCACAAGCAAAACGAAAATGCTCTGAATGTTCTTGAGTTCAGTTTTCTGAAATAGGCTGCACTTTTTAGAGATTCTGAAACGGTTCATTTTACAGTAAATGTTTGCGCCACATGTTATTGATACAAATCATGTTGGCTTTTGGATAATCAGGGATGTAAATACACAGATCAGCAGGATGGATCCCTCAGTCAGGTGTGAGCTCACTGTGAAAGGTAAACAGCATTATTGACAGCTTCACTCTCAAGCTTTATCATAAAATACCTCAAAACTTTGATTTCTTTTCCTTGACATCGAAAACTTGAAATAAAGTCAAGGACACTAATGTTTAGATTTGCCCCACTGACTTGGTCTCAGACGAGCTCTAACCCATGATCCGTTTCGCAGGAAATGCAGAAGAGCTTTGATGAGAAGAACATTCAGATACTGCAGGAAGCTATCAGCAAGCTTGATCCTCTGGTGAGTGAGAAAGTCTGACTGAATCTTGTCCTTAAAAGTATCATTCATTGTTGTAAATCAAAAGATGAACCAAATGTGTTTTTTGGGGAGATAGTTGGCCCAGTAGTTTGAACATGTGGCCCACAGATGGTAGGCAAAGCCCTTTCTTGTTCCTCTTCATCAGTGGTATTTTAGAAATGCATAAATGACTCAGATGTGTCTGTTTATTCACTTTTTTTTTCCTTTACAGGAGGGAAAATATCACCTACAGAGGTGCATTGACTCTGGACTGTGGGTCCCTGACTCAGGAGAGGCTGATGATGATGATGAGGATTAAACAGGAGGAAGATTAATGACTTGGGAAAATGACTGGGATTAATGATGTCGTTGTAACTACTTTTAGCCACACAGTAAAAGGGAGTCAATAATCTTCTGTAGTTTACAATTCCAAATGGTTCTGCTGACAACATAGTGTTTATTTGTACTTATTTATATTGATACACAATTAAACTTTCATGTTAATTAAAATAAACTAAAGTAACTACCAATAGTGTCCAGAAAAATGCTATCGAATTGTTTAGTTTCATTTTAAGATAAGTTGGTCAACAACATGCATCATGATCCTTTTGAAGGGGTTTTTACATTTCAAACATTTTCTGTCGTTACTGTCCTTTAACTGCTGATTTCATTCAAATCTAGCTTTTATTACCATTGTGTAGCTACAAACAGGATGTGAAACTTGTAACGTTGTCTGATGGATGATGTTTACGAAGTCAAAGCATCCTGTTTTGGCTGAGCAAAGTTAAGCATGTAAACAAAACTGTTTTAATGTGAAACAGGCTGCACCTGTTGTTTCACTGTCCAACAGCGCCCCCTTGAGTCCATTTGGAGACAGAAAGACAATAAGTTACCCATTTGAAAGGTATGTTCGGTGAAGATTTGTCAATCTACTTCCTTCATGCAGATTTTTTAGATGTCCAAACGAAGTGTGTCAACACTCACAGGCTGATGACAAATGTTCAGACTTCACAGCTCCAGCAGACTTGCAAAGGAAATCTGTGAATGCTGAAGGCTTTCAATACCAACAATTCATCCAGTCCACAGGTGGCCTCAGGCAGACTTTCAGACTCTGCTGGAGCATCATGATTCAATTAACTACAATTCAATATACTATGGATGGGTTTTCTTTCTTTGTGTGTAAGAAATGTCTGCCCAGTGACACGAGGAAAACAAAAGAAGTAACGAGGCTGTGTGTGCATACAGTGATGTTTATAGGATAGTTTATATTTTTTGAAGTGAGTTTTACTTCCATCTGTGAAATGTCGTCTTATGTCCGCAGTAAGCAACTTATCAGTTTTTGGTGTGATTGTCTGTTATCTCATTTAGCGAACCCCAAAAAATAATTGGTGCACTGCAAGTGGAGAAACATGGGTCGTGTAGAGGAAAACAATAGTTAAACAAAAATTGGCTTTTTGACCTACATTTTTTTATCTCAATTTACTGGATACGCTGACTTACTCAGCCAACCAGTTTCCCCTGTTACTAATACACTTACTTTGACACGTCTAATAATAAACCTACTGTGTAACGTTTGAATTGTCTCTTTAAATGACTGAAATTGTTAATTGTGTCTCCCAGTGGTAAGGTATAAAACAGAGTAAAGTATAAAGTCAGTAGGAAAAGGAAAAAACAATGAAAACAGCTGCATTAGATAGAAGTTAAACAACTTTTCTTTTTTTTTTTTGCTGCTGGGTAATTAATTGTGTGTGTGTGTGTGTGTGTGTGTGTGTGTGTGTGTGTGTGTGTGTGTGTGTGTGTGTGCGTGCATAATGTTAAAGCCATTATTTGATGGTGTGTTAATAGTGACTTTAGAGCATTTGCAATAATCAGTCTTCATCTGTTTGAGGTAATTTTGTTATTTTTCCACAAGTTGCTGTGAGTCCTGACTGGTTTTCTGCCTTACTCTTCTCTCAATTTCTCTCACTTGTTAATTAATTGCTGGGTTGCCCTCTCTCTCTCTCTCCTCCTCGCTCCCTCTCTACCTTATAATTAATTGGTGGGTTTGATTTAGTGGTCTGTGCAGGATTTTTTGAGGCAAAGCTTCTTTGTGCGGTCACTTTTGTAAATAGAAAACAATCAGCGCAGGCCCAGGGCATAAATCAAATCTAGATAATGCCTATAAAAGCCCAAGGGAGTTACAGGGAGGCCTCACAGCTTCATGCATAGCTGTGCAGATGCATTTGTGGGTATTTTTTTTACCTGTTTTATGAGATCACTGAACAGGCATAAGTCAGAACAGGTTTAATTTTGAAGGTACAGTATTAAAGTCCATACTGACATTTTCTGCTCCCTGCTGTAGAGCTATGCCTGAATATTAATTACAATAATCTACTTGTTGAGTGAGCAAAGCCTCTCCTTAAATGCTCTTTTTATGCAGAAATAATCACTATGGGTTCGAGGAAATTGTTGAAATTTCATCTGTTTTTTAAAGGGAAACCAAAAATGTTGCATTATATTTAGTCCATAACTTTTAATCATTCAGAAACTGTTTTAATCGTTGTTATTAGTGTGCAGTGACAACCATTTAGGGAAAGTATCCTCAACTATGCCAAAACGTTGGAGGTGTTACAAAACCTGAAAACGTAAGCCTGACTTGGAGATTTAGATGGGATTTCCACCTGTTTCAGATATATTTGCATTTTTGGATTTCACATCTTAGAGACAACATTGGTCATTCTCCACTCTTTCTTTTAAAAAGCTAGAGCATCAAAAACAATACATTCAGTGAAAACCAGAGATATAGGCTCCTTACAGGTATTAAAATCCAAGGGTTAAAAAGGCTGATACAGCACAATTAAACCATTGAAATAAACTAGGGCAGAAAATAAAAAAAGAAATATTTTACCAGTTAGGGTACTTTTAAAAATAAAACATTTAATGATGCAAGGAATTCTAAAGAGAGGCAGGTTCAACACTCAGGTAAACTTGTGTTTTAGCCCTTTGGCCTGTTCTTTATCACTTACCTGTTTAGCTTTCTTCTTCTCCTCATGTGCATACATGTAACCTGGGTCGCACTGTTAACACACAGGATTTCAGCTGTTAGCAACCTGTAGCATGTTGATGCTACCTCTGCTAGACCCGATGCCCCCTGCGAGCTGGTTGGAAGGAGATGAGAGTGACCTGCTGGTGCTGCAGTGTCTGCTTAGAAGAGCTGACATCAACCTGTCCATTCATCCATCATCATGGGGAATAGAAGACCGTCTCCAATAAGATGGAAGAGCTCGCTGTGCTCACACAGCAGGAAGAATACCAGAGGGCAGAGTAGCATCATGCTATCCACGGACATGACTAATAGAGCTAGCTGAACTTGTTCTCGATACCCATCTCTAGCACAGGACTCAGGAGAGTGAGACTGATCAGACTCGTGATGAAGTCCAGCTCAGTCTTGGACCCTGTGGAGGTGGAGGCTGACAGGAGAATAATGGCCAAGCTGTCATCTCTGATGAACATTTTTTTTTCTAGTTGAATCTCATTATATTATTCTTCAATTAATATTATTTTTTGCACTATTTACAGGGTGTCCAGAAAGTCTCTTTGCAATTTGAAAAAATTACCACAAAAGCAAATAAGCATTAAAATATGTTGAAATTGTTCCACAATGTGGTGAAGATATTTAAGGTTTTATTAATTTAATAGGAGAAATAATTTTGTAGGAGAACACAAAGGCTGGTTTTACAAATTCACTTTTCCTCAGATGTCCACAGTCCACTCCTACCTTTATTCAACTCTGTCTCCATAAATTTCTTGTGCCATGCATGAATTGGCTGACATGATGGTGGATCTCTTCTGTACTTAGTTCTGCAGTTTCTCAGAGTCTGGGATTCTAATTTTGTTTCATTAACCATAAAATAAACTGTGCCTTTTCTTGAAGCGCAGCCATTTTTTAGGGTTTCAGTTAACAGTACCTTATTCGTCAGTACCTGAAATACACAAATGCAATGTGATTAAAAACTTAGATAACTAATGAGTACATAAAACAATCAGATTAAGATATCTCATTGATTCCCTTTGTGATATATTCCCTAAATTGTAAAGAGACTTCATTGACACCTTGTACTTCCCTGTATTGCTGCTGTGACTCTAAATTTTCTTTTGGGTATTAATAAAGGACAGCCTCTTCTATTCCAGAGATGAGACTTTTTTGAGATGACTTATAAAGTCCTCACAGTCCCTTTAAAGAAAAGTTCTTACCTTTAACCAAACCACTATCTTCTTTGTTTTTATGGCAGTAAATTTATGAAGTCAAGATTAATCAGGGGACTTGTTTTTCTTTAATGCCCAAAACCCTTCTTACAAATATGTTGTATATTAAAAGGAAGAGGAAAAGCATGAGTCTTGTATCTAATGGACAGAAGTGCCGCATGTCCTTGAATGACTGTTTGAGGACATGAGGTGAAAAAGCAGTGTAACGGGAACCGCGGATCCCTGTTGTGTGTCGTTTTATCTCAAATGACCGAGGTGTTCCCTGATAAATGGGCTCAGTGTGTGGGTGTGAATAATGGAGTGAATCACGCCTGATTATCGGAGCACAGAATTGGCGTGTGGCTGCTAATAAGAGGCAAAATGAATTTTTAAAAAAATGGAAGAGGAGAGAGGAGGAGCGGAGGCTGTTGTATGGGATTAATGGACACAGAGTGCGTCTGTGTAGGGGAGGGAGGGGAGGGGAGATGGGCTTCTCCACGGAGGCTGTTTTGGTGGAGGTGGTGGGGGGTGACTGGGGGAGACCACTGGCAGGAGAGAGGGAGGAGAGGAGAGAGAGAGAGAGGGAGAGAGGGAGGGAGGTTGGCGAAGCCGCGGATATTCATGAAGACGGTAAGTGTTTTTTTTTCTCTCGTCGTGGTGACACACAGCTCGTCTGCAGAAAGAAGGGGACGACTGAAAGCGAGAAGACAAGGCCCTGCCCATCTTTCTATTGATCTTGAGGCGACCAAGGTGAGTGTGTTTTTATTCTTACATGCTGCAGCCTGACTGTGCATGTATTTGAGTCTGACTGACATATAACTCAGTCAGTGTGTGTGCAAACAGGCATGCTGGCAGGGCTGTCCTCATGTATGCATGGATCCACTGTCTTTTCCTCACATATAAATATATATATTTGGATGTTTTGTAACAGAAGAGGAGGCTGGTAGTTGAGCAGCCTATTGATGCATTGCTGCTTGGTTTTATAAGCTGCTTTATCTCTAGTGGAGGTGGTACTTGTGGCAGCCATATGTGCTGAAATTCCTAATTGACTGTGTATATATGTCACTGTGTCACATTTGTTGATATCTCCACACAGCTTTTCTTTTGCTGAGCATGTATGCAGAGTGGGGTGAGAGTGTCTTCAGTGAGTGGGTGTGTTCATGTTCATGACCCCTGGTAAAAGTCGTCTCAACTCAGAAACACTCTGATATCCTGAATCTGTCCTGTCCAATGGAATTAGGTCACCTCGGACTGCACACAGTAATTATATAACATCAGACAGCTTTGGTGTTGCAGTATTGGCTCAGAATTAACAACAATGTAGGTACAATTTCTGCAATGCCAAAATATTTTATAAGGGTTGCCTTCTGTAGAGTCCATCAATCACTTCTTGAAATGTGAGTCAACAAATTTGGATTTTTTTTCTTTTTTCAAAATTTGTTATTTAATTTTTTTTGCATAACAAGAACATTCTTTTAGTCCTGAAAAACTGTGGAGTGAATTTAATAACAGGTGGAATTGTGTTTACATAAGATAAAGCACTTTCATAAGCCTCAAAAGAATTTATTGAATGACAACAGCACAGAAGGTTCCAAAAGAAGATGACTCAGAAAATTATCTCATCATTCCCTGTCTTTTGTTTTTCAACAGGAAAACTACGCCAGTCAGATTTAAGGATTTGTTCGACACACGAAATCCTATCTGATGATTTTGGATCCAACTGATCATCCAGACAATGGGAAACTGATCTGAAACAGAGGAGACTTGATGCAAACAACCCCTGAACTGGAGCTGGATTATTTGAAGGAAAAGTTGTCAAATTTGGAAATGTCAGGCAAACAATTCTCCCAGTTGGATAGGTGTTCTGGGAAACTTGGTGAAAGGTTTTCTTCAGCTGTGACGTCATGAAGCAACCTGGACATCCCTTTGGCTCGTCTGGCCAAAACAAGACAACATGAAGACAGACTTATTATCTCCTGGAAACTCCTAGCTTATGAAAAAATGGAGTAAAACTTGCATTTTTATCTTCTTGCTTCCAAAATACATCCGCTCAAAACAAAGGTCATCCTCCTCAGACTATAGCTGGAGCCTCTGTGGGGCGCTCAAATGCATTGTTAGCACGTTAGCGTCAGGTTTGGACGCCTGCTTTCAGCCACCTGAGGACCAAGGTGTGGACAAAGTGCGAGCGAGGCTGTCGACTTGCTGAGTCAGCACCAATGGGGGCCGGTTATGACCCGGTCTGACCCCGGTTTGGCCTTGCAGTGACCTTTGACCTCTCCGGTCCTGGCTCTCCACCTGCTCTGCTGCCTGGGTTCCGGAACGCTCCGCCCTGGGGCCCAGAACGAGCCAATCAGGATGAAGAAGAGCCGCAGTGTGCTGTCTGTGACTGGAGAAGAGGTGAGAAGGGGAATATCAACAACCAAGGTTGTGTACAAGTAAACAAATAGGTGTTTTTTTACCGGGAGCGTAGGTTTAAGGCAGAGCTAGCAGTCAGATTCAGCTCTGTTAGTGTTTCTGAATCCCTCCAGGACATAGACACCTCATGACTTTGACACATCCAAGGCTCCCTTTGTTCTTGTTGTCAAGGTCTGAGGACACACTCAGAAGTCAGAGTGGTCAGTCTGTCTCCTCCAACCTCCTTTCACTTTGGCTCCACTGTCTATTGCAGTGTTTTCATAATAGAAATATGAGCAAATGTATGACTTCATCTAGTAAAAAAGAAAAAAGCTATAAATGAAGCAGTTACCAGTCACCCAGCACCTGAACATTTAACCTGTTGGATTGAAACAGTATCTTTACTTTTGTTGCTGATGCAGTTTAATCGAGGAAGTTAAAGCTAGTCATCAGATACCCTCAGAGTATTAGAAGTTATGGTAAAATATTGTGTTATGGACTAATTTACATTAAGGAGGGGCATGTTGCATACACAGGTACAGAGTGAAAGACAAAGCTCAGCAGATAGACTCAGAGGCAGTGAGTCATAACAAGTATGCTCTCCTAAAAATGTATATAAAATGCCGGATGATTAGTGCAGTGTCAGTGTAATCACACATTATATTCTGTCCCATAATAGTGCGAGCCTAATACATACTCAGTGTGAAGGCATTCACTCTAAGTCCATAGTAAATGTACCCCAGCTCGATTTGTCCTCTATGTGAACGAGCCCTTTTATTGTAAAACTGACATCATTCAAGTTGTTATTTTATTTATGACACTGAGTAGCTCCCAGTATCTCTGTCTATGTTTTTGTGCAAACTGTACGGGTGTATATGTGTATACGTGTGCATGGGGATGTGAGCATCTCTCCACATCTGGGTCTGGACAACATCGAACGCAGCATGGAAGCAACAAGGCACTGTTGCCTAGCAACTGCTACCATTCCCCTAGTGTTTTGTTGCTACGGTACTGCAGTGCAGATCAGCCTCTAAGAGCTCAGTCTGTAGAGGCCTTATCCCAGACACACACACACACACACACATTCACACACACACACACACACACAAACACACATGTAGCCAAGCACACACCCACAGTCAGATACAAACACATATAAAGCTGGACACACACAGAGTCACACATGTATGCAAAAACACACGCAACCCACACACATACACAGTCAAACACATTTTTTGTTTGCAGTGTGTGTTTGGATATTTGTTCTTTGTCCAATGACAACATGATTTTGTTAACATGATGAAATGACAACCACGTGAAGCAAGTTTTCCTGTTTCTCACCCTCCTTTTTTTGAAAATTGAATGTAATACAAATATTCAAGGGTATTGATGATGAAAAATATGTGTTTTATCTGTTTAACCTTCCCTCACTGCTGCTTGTCAGGGAAATGACACAGATATAACAGGTGCTGGGGAGAAGGCGGAGTCATCCCGCTACAGCCGATCTTACACGTCTGGGGCCACACTGGGAGCTGAGCTACGCAGAGGGAGGAGCAGAAGACTGTCATCGAGTCTCCAGGTATTTGAAGAAAGCAAGGCTGCAATAAACAGTTTTGGGGATCTGAGGTTAATTTGGGTACACGTTTGTGTCAATTTCCGTCCCCTGAATCCCTGTGAATATGATAACACATGACGACATTGTCAAAAGCTGTGAGCATTAGCTACCTTTTATCTACACATTAATTTTTAGTTATTTTACTGCTTCTTGTATTTCTTTCTGGATAAAGGACATCGAACATTATTTGGAGGTCAGATGAGTGTTAAAAAAGATTTAATACAGACAACATTTTTGACATAATTTCTTGAATTCTGACTTTATAAAGTCATGATTCTGGGACTGTAGTCAGAAACTTAGACAGTGAAGTCAGAATTCAACCCCATCTTAAGAATTCAAAGGGAAAAATCAGTTTCTCACCACAGAATTTTAACTTTTGTCTGAAGGAGTCTGACCTCATTCTCTGACTTCTGTTCTTTTTTTACCCACCAAAACGTTTTCATTGTTGCTTTCATCCTGTTTCACAATCTCCTTAGTATAATATTGCATACGACGAAAACTTACCTGATTTACATCATCCATGAAAGTGAAAGTTATTACATTTTTTGTACATTTTATGCACAGTAGGCTTTTAAACTAAATCTCTAGCAGATGTGTATAACCATGTAACAATAATAAGTCTTCCTTGTAGCGAATAGACGATGCAAGAATCAGTCTTTTTTCAACCTTCAGTTTTTTTAATGATTTCAAAATCTCCAAACCAAATCAGCCTTGAAATGTAGACAAAGTCACTCAATTAATAGAGTGTGTTTTTAGGAAACCTGAAAATATACCATTGAGCTGTGGCTTCATAATAATGTGTGTTTTTACATATCTTTGACTTGTTCCTCATGTTAATTCCTCTCATTTCCTCACTCATAATGTCCACCTCTCCTATTTTACCCCTCTGTATTTTACAGGTGCCCTGCTGGCTCCGCCCTCGAGACCGAACTCGTTCACCTGAGATTCTTAACAATGTATCCCGTCCAACAACTCTCCCCCTCCGCATCCCACCACGCATCTCCATCACACAAGCAGACTCTGACAGGTTAACACACACTCAAATGTGTTCTTTTCCTTTTGCATAAAACTTTACACATGTTGTCATTTCTGTTCTCTTCAACCATCCAATTCTTTGTCTTCTTCCTTTTCTCCAGTTATGAAACAGAAAATGGCGTGTCACCAGGTCACACCCCGCTGGGTTCTCAGAGTCCAGGCCTCACCTTACACACCTCCTTCCCCCAGGGCCAGAGGAGAGAGTCCTTTCTCTATCGGTCGGACTCGGACTACGACATGTCGCCAAAGACGGTGTCACGTAACTCCTCCCTCGCCAGCGAAGGGTAAAACTCCCAGACAAAGTGGAGAAATAAGAGTGTGTCTATTTATAGTGTTATAAATATGTCTGTCATGTCTCTTAAACTCTCACAGGCACACAGGCGAGGACTTCATTGTCACGCCTTTTGCTCAAGTGAGTCTTATTTAATAAACTTCATCCTCTACTGAAGTCTCCCTTCAATGCTTTTCAATTTCTCTGAGACTTTTCTGCATATATTTCATGATACCATATGGTTGTTTAGGTTCTGGCCAGTCTGCGATCAGTACGGAGCAACTTTACCATTCTTGCCAATGTCTCCACACCAACAGTCAAGTAAGTAGTAACTACTCTTTGTTACATGCAATAAGCATAGCAGGAAAGTAAGGCCATCAATATTTGATGGATTATTGGTTTGTTGTAAGGATAATCTTTTTATTTCTTTTTAAAGTGGTGCCAAATTTGTAAGGATTTCTAAAAAACGTACTTGTGTAGGATGAGCCACAGAAATGAGTGTGTGAAAAATGTGCCTCATCTTCTAGCTGTCAAGGTTGAACAGCTAATTCTGCTATTGACTACACTGCAAAAAGCCAGCCTTCAAAAACAAGAAAAAATATACAAGAATTGAGAGTATTTTACTTAAACTAAGTAAAATTATCTGCAAACAGAAAAAAACACTTTTCAAAACAAATAAAAATATCTAACCTCAATAAACCCCCCAAAACCCTTAAAATAAATTTATTCTCACTAATAGCAAGTGCTTTTTTCTTGATTCAAATAAAAAATATTAGACGCCTTTTATCAATATGTTGAAAAATATTCTTAAACAAAGTTAATGCGAGTGCCATTATCTTTACATTGATACACTGGAAAGAGGGCACTCCAAAAGTGAAATAGCTTGGAAATAGCTGATATAGACAGCCATATTTTTTTGTTTTGAAAAGTGTTGTCTCTTTATAAGCTTATAATGAGCTTCAGATTTTAACAAAGATTTGTTTTCTCAGTTCAAGCTGAGTCTACTACTTAAAACAAGATGGCTTAACTTTAACAAATTACTCAGCAGCTTTAAAACTTTATGCCAAGTAGCAAAAGTTTGTAGACTCAGATAAAAACAAATTTACGACTGTTTCAGTGAACAAGATATTCAAGATGACCCATCTAGAAACAAGTTCCAATAGCTTAGTGAAATGTTTCCCTTTGGGCAACTGTGTCTTATATTAAGTGTGAGGAGATGTTGTGACTGGAAGTTCAAAAGATGTACTTAGTAAGCTTGAATTTTTGCAGTGTACCTTAGGTTTTATGTATTTAGTGTGTTCCTTTAAGGTTCTGTATGCTACCCCCACAAGAGTTAGATGCTAGATACACAGGACAGAGACACACACTTCTTATCCTAAACTAAAAGCATTCAGAAGCCCTCATAATTAAAACCATGACAAAGTGATAATCAGTTCATGCATGTCTACACATCTCTCAAAGGCACACAGGGTCAAAAGGTTGTTTTTCGCCTAAGATCAATCTAAAACTTTGATAAAACTGTGTCTTCAGGAGGTCTCCTCTGGGTGGAGTATGCATCAGTCCCAGGGCATCACTCTCAGACCAGCAGTACCAGCAGCTTGCCCTGGACACACTGGAGGAGCTGGACTGGTGCCTGGACCAACTGGAGACTATTCAGACTCATCGCTCTGTTAGTGAGATGGCCTCCAATAAGGTATGGGTATATTTCTGAGATATCCATGTTAAGTGTGTCTCCCACGAAAGAGATAATTGTTGCTCAACCCGCATATGAAACACCTTCTAACCCTTCTCAATGCTGTAACCTCACTGCTTGGAATAGTTCTAATTATTGGCAGATATAGACTCATTGCTGGTGAATTAGTTTGTGCCATTTCTAGTCAAAAATGAAACTGATGTTAAAAATTGAGTGTCATTAGATTCAATAGTTTCATAATCGAACTAGCCCTTCTACGAAGGCTGTGAGACTTCACTTCACATATCCATTACATCTCCTTCCATATCTATGATCTGCTGAGTTTCTGCTTTTAAAACAGGATCATGGTTTCATGGGCTGAAAACTGTAACTCCAACCCAAGGATAGAAAAACTGAAGAGATGTAAATATGTCTCTTATAGCTGTTTTGGTCTCTTTGTACTTCAGTTTAAGAGGATGCTGAATCGGGAGCTGTCCCACCTGTCGGAGATGAGTCGCTCTGGTAACCAGGTGTCTGAGTACATCTCCAGCACTTTCATGGGTGAGAAGAACCAGAATCCTGATTTCTGTCTGCATCACATCCACGAATCCTTCACCAAAGAAAAAAAAGACTAATCTTTGTATCCTCGTGTTTGTGTTTGTCCATCAATCGGTAGATAAGCAGAACGAAGTGGAAATCCCGTCTCCGACCCTGAAAGACAAACCTATGAGTCACATCAGCGGAGTGCGGAAACTGTCTCACAGCTCCAGCCTCTCCAGCACTTCCATGCCTCGCTTTGGGGTCAACACAGACCACGAGGATGAGCTAGCCAAGGTTTTGTTGGGTGTTTTTTATTGACTCTCTCAAAACAAGTAACACAAATCAATATCTCTTCAGACTTAGACTGAGCTCTGTTAATTCTGATAATATCAGTATAATCTTGTGCACACAACATACATACTATCATCTTTAGGACTCACCGTGTTTTTGAAATTTTGTGTGTAATTTCACTCAAATCCCAGCTAATTGGTCTTTAATTTCAGGTGGTTTTGTTCTCACCATTCTCTGAACCCTTTAGACGATTAGTTTATGGTTACAGAACAAAAAGACATCCCTTAAATATCTGGATTTGAACTTGCCACTGACAAAATTGTTAAGTTTAATGTTGTCATCTCTCCAAGTGGGACCTGAAAAATGTATTGCATTTATTGTTATATTTGTATTTTGTGTGTTTATAGCTTTCAAATTAAATCAAATAACATTTTTGTGTGTGTGTGTGTGTGTGTGTGTGTGTGTGTGCGTGCATGTGTGTGTGTGCTGTGTTGTGTTTGAACAGGAATTGGAGGATTTAGATAAGTGGAGTTTTAACATATTCAGAGTAGCCGAATTCTCCAACAACAGACCTCTCAGCTGCATCATGTATGCCATCTTCCAGGTAAACAAAGAGAGTGTGAACTGGTGGAAGTATTCATTTTTGTGGGGTTGTTCTTGTACCAAGTGTATGGAGGTTTGTTTTCATTATATGCAACCATCAGTTTGTTTGTATAGCACTGTTTACGCCTTGCTTTTGTACACACACTGGGGGAAAAGCATGTGAAAACTTTGGTGTGAATGTGATACTGAATGGTTGGGGAAACACACACAGTATAATAGCAGTCTTTAGCAATGTATGCATGGCTGTGTGCAAATGTGTGATAATTATTAGAATTATTATTATGAAAAAACACTTTTTTCAAAATTCCCTGGTATAGCCTCAAAAGTACAGCATGTTTAAAAACTTTACCAAAGGCATTGCATGGCAAACTCAAACCTAACAAGTTGTCGGTTAACTCTGAAAGCTCTACTCCAAACACATCTGCATGGTCCTGTAGCAATTTGCTCTTGTTACTTGCTACTCCAGTTGCAAACAGTGCCAGCTCCTCCATCACTGCCGCCTCTAAAAGCCTCTTTTAGCTGGCTGTTTCTCCCAGAGGCTAAACCGTACCGAGATGACAGCAGATGCGTTCAGACTCAGTCGTCCACTCGTGATCAGATCTCCCTGGACGCTTGTTAATACCTGGCACCACTAGGAAATGTGTGTGAACTCTGTTTCCTCCCGTTGCCCTCAGGAGCGAGAGCTGTTGAAGACATTTCGGATCCCAGTCGACACCTTTGTCACTTATGTGATGACCCTTGAGGACCATTACCATGGAAACGTAGCGTACCACAACAGCCTCCATGCTGCAGATGTCACCCAGTCAACACACGTCCTCCTCTCTACTCCTGCTCTTGATGTATGTTATCCAAACACTCTGCCTCACACACACACACACACACACCCTGGTTTATTCTTCCATAAAAGTGGATAGATCAGATGACCATGCCCTTTAATGTAAGTCTTCTAAAACTGAAGCGTTGTTTATTTTTTCCCAAAGTCTCCTTTTAGACCTCAACACAGCAAACCCACTTTAATGAGATATTTTTAACTTAATATGAACTGTATGTACTTTGGAAATTCAGGTGAGAAAAAACAAAAACAAGAAAGCCACCGCTTTATTTTAGGTTTTCTGACCTCACTTTTATTAATACTGAAGCTATTGATGCCTATTTTTAAAATAGGTGTTTGCCGACACTTACCGAATTCTGTTGTGCTTATCATTTACCAAGTGACGCAGCTGCTGATATTGCATCGAAATAAAAATGGATACTGTTTTTATATCCCTCCATTTATTGTAATTACTTTGATTTTTTTCCCTTTATTCTAAACAAGCAGATATATTCTGAATCAGAACTGTAATCAGAATCAGTAATACTTCATTGATTCCCTTTGGTATGCTCTTTAGTTACAGCAATTTCCCCTAGGGGGTCAATCAAGTGTATCTGAAGTTTAAGTTTCACATATTTTCTTCATATATTTTTTTCTCCCTTTCCCTTCAGGCTGTCTTCACAGATCTTGAGATCCTTGCTGCTCTATTTGCTGCAGCTATCCATGACGTAGATCACCCTGGAGTGTCCAACCAGTTTCTTATCAACACAAGTGAGTGCAGGCACAGAAGCAAATACACAAACAGAGCTATATCCAGATATTTACCCAAACTTCACCTGCCCCCCTCCTCTGCATTTAGACTCAGAGCTGGCCCTCATGTACAACGATGAGTCAGTTCTGGAGAACCATCACCTCGCTGTGGGCTTCAAGCTTCTGCACCAGGAGAACTGTGACATCTTCCAGAACCTCACCAAGAGGCAACGCCAGAGCCTCCGCAAGCTTGTCATTGATATGGTGAGGATACAAACAACACAACTATAAGGTTAAAATCTGTCAGACCCTTGTGAGATTATGATTTTGTTTGTTTTCTTTCAGCCGTGGACTAGAGCAGAAAAACTGACCACTAGCTCTTGCTAGTGCTTTACAGCTCTTTGTTCTTTTTTCACAAGTTTTGGTTCAACATCCCACCATGACGTGGGTTGATTATTGGTTGCATTTGTTTAATTTTTAACTGTTCAACTCAATAGCCAAAACATGTTTTCTCTCTTTCAGGTCTTAAAACTACTTTCTATGGATTAATGAGGTCCTTTGACCAATTTCTATAGTCACAAAGATTTCCTCAAAAACTGAAATGAAGAAATTCTTGCTAGATAATGTTCCTTATGTACATTAGATCATGTTAGTGCTGCAAAATGTGTTATTAGCCTTAATACAAGCCACAGTCACCTGACAAATTCAGAAAAAACGTCTCATGTGAAGATATTCAAAGACAAAATGATGCCTTATTTACTCTAAGAAATCTGTGAATTGGATGAAAATCATTTGCCTGCCAAGTTTCTTGAAAAAAGAACAATTTCTTAAGCTGAGAAACTGTAAAAAGCAAATTTTCTTTCCTCACAGTTTGTTTTACGCTTTACAAGCAACTCATGAGTCATTATTATCTTGTAATAAGACATTTATTCTGGACTTGTGAGGTGAATGTGTCTCATATCAAAAATAGGACAGTAACCTATTAGGAATATTAAGGCCTGTTTTGCTCTGTTGACTCTCTGTCCAGTTGAAGCGGTGTTGGATGTTTGTTCTCAGTTTCTAAATATTGTTTATTTCTGCAGGTGTTAGCCACAGACATGTCCAAACACATGACCCTTCTGGCGGACCTGAAGACCATGGTGGAGACCAAAAAAGTGACCAGCTCAGGTGTGCTGCTCCTGGATCACTACACAGAGCGGATACAGGTAACAGCTCCTCTGTCTGCAGTTTCTGACCTGAAATCTGGATATGTCTGCTCGTTTTGGGAGCTCGAGATTGTTTAATTAACTGTATGATTTATGTGAAGGTGCTGAGGAACATGGTGCACTGTGCAGACCTGAGCAACCCCACCAAACCACTGCTGTTGTACCGACAGTGGACAGAGAGAATCATGGAGGAGTTTTTCAGACAGGGAGACAAAGAGCGAGAGAGAGGGATGGAGATCAGTGCCATGTGTGACAAACACACGGCTTCTGTGGAGAAGAGTCAGGTAACTAACGAGGCTATGTTCTCACTGCAGTTAAAAGTGACCTGAATCTGAGTCTTTGGCTCAAATGTGACCCATATCTGCTTCGTTCCTGACCGTTTGAACAGCACAAGTCACACTGAGTCCAACTTTTTCAATTCAGATTCAAGCCACTTTCAAATGTTGTACTAAATCGGATACATGTCAGATTTTTTTAAGGCAACCACACTAAACAACCAGGTCGCTTTCAATGGGACTTTGACGTCATCCTGCACTGACACATGTCACAGTTCTGCACTGAAGACAAAAAACAGAGGCGGGAGTCAGTCATATACATGAAGAAAAAATAAATATATATAGTTCAATATTTTTGGTCTACTAATTATAAATAGAGTGAATAATTTCAACCCTTTATTTCTTGAAATCTTGACGATTGTAGCTCACAGATAATGAAACCCCCAAATTCTGTGTCTCAGAAAATTAGAAGATTGCATTAGATATATAAAAAGGATATTTTAAACAGAAATGTCAGGCTTCTGAAAAGTGTGTTCATTCCTATGCATTCAATATGATTTTGGCTACTTTTGACTGCTTATTGCCAATATAAGTCACTTTTCACTTGTTTTTTGCTGCCTTTGTCTACTTTTCAGACTATTTTCCAAATTTTATCCCAAATTGCCCTATTTCACCAATTTTGCTGCTTTTTGACCATTTTTCCACCTTAAACTTATTTTCATTGCCACTTCTCACTGCCTTGATTGTTGCTTTTGCAAAGTATTGTTCAACAATTTGTCTCTTTTGTTGAGCAGGATTGAATAACACAATTTAGAAAGTAAAACATCGACACCAAAAAAATGTATCTAATACTCTGACTCATCTGAGGTTAAAGAAATTTTGCACTGTCTACGATTAGAATGTAGCATGGGGAAATATTGTGATTTAATCTAATTTCCAACTTTTTACCCAGCCATTTTTCATGATACATTTAACATTTTGGATTTGAAATACTTTATGGGAACATTTCCACATTCATAGAGGTGTGCTTAATCTAAAAAAAGATGAGACAAGATTACTCCCACTCTCATCTTTTCACCCACAAAAAGAATAAAATACAAGTGTTTAACTGTTTTAGTTCCAGTCTCTATGTTTCATTTTATATTCATACATCAGAGACTATGTTTATTTTTTATAGAGTTTATGTTATTTCATCAATGACTCTTATTCTCCTCCTCTTAAGGTGGGTTTTATCGACTATATTGTCCATCCACTGTGGGAAACGTGGGCCGACCTGGTCCACCCAGACGCTCAGGAGCTGCTGGACACACTGGAGGAGAACAGGGAGTGGTATCTGAACACCATGCCTCAGTCTCCCTCACCTCCTCCTGACAGACACCTGCAGCATGACCGCTTCCAGTTCGAGCTCACCCTGGAGGACCTCGAACACAACAACCACAACCACATACATGTAAAGAGCAGCAACAGGAGGAGTGTCAGGAAAGCTATCACTGAAGACGGTGCTGAAGATGAAACAAGTGATGACAAAGAGGAGCAAGGAGAGGAGGAGCAGAACCACGTAGAAACTCAGAAAGAAGACGAGGAGAATCACAACAGTGAGCAAAATGGAGTGGGGGATGATGAGGAGAGTGGAGAAAAAGAGGGAGAGGAAGAAAATGAGGAGCGTAAGGAAAACACAGAGGAAGAAGGTGAGGAGATAAAAGAAGAGCAGACGGAGGAGCTAAATCAGGATGGAGGACTAGAGCAGGAAGAGGGGGATGGGGAAGGTGCAGAAGTTGAGGAGGCAAAAGAGGAGGAAGGTGAAGAAAAGGTAGAGGAGGGAGAGGAATTAACAGAAGGCCAAAATGAAGAGGCAGAAAATGAGGAAGAAGAGAATGAGGAGGCAGCGGAGACGGAGGTGGGAAGTGAGACAGAGGAGAAAGCGGAGGAGGAAGAGGAGGTAGAACTTGAGGAGAACATTGAAGAGGAGGAGGTGGAAGAAACAGAGGATGCTGGGGAGGAGGGGAAGGAAGGAGAAGAAGAAGAAGAGGAGGTGCCTGCTGAGGATGAAGCTGCCGAGGAGGTTGTTGAGGAAGAAGCAGAAGAACAAGAAAAGGAAGAAGAGGAGGAAAGTTAATCTGAAATTTAAAAAAAGAGGTTATCAGGGTCAGGGAGGAAAAATAACAAAAGCTTTGAAAGTTTGTACGACTGTCATGGAGGACTACAAAATGAGCCAGAAATGCACTTCTTGCTAGACTAAAAATGTCTCAAACAAACTTCACACTTTGTAGAGGAACATAAGACGGACAATAAGCACCGGACACTTTGCTGGAGTGTTTCTGGGTCCTAATCAGCAGGTAGTGACAAAAAGACAAGAGTCTTCATCACCAAGTATCTGTACATCCATCACTGCCGTACGGGAATAAACTAGGGGGAAAAAAGGAAGGGGAACATGTTTTATCAACCTTTTTGTAGTTCTGAAAACAAAAAAGAAGATCCTGAAACATGCAAATAAGTGCTACCCATCACCTCTGTGTCACCGTCTTGTTTATGAGAAACACAAAACATCGACCAACAACTGTTAGAGGTAACTTCCTCTGTCAGAAAAAGATGCAAAAAGTCTGGAAAAGTGTAGTTTGTTGTCTTATATTTAATAAAGAACACTGGTGTTCTGGTCTGAGAACACTTTAACCTCCTCAAATACTAACCTTGAAGCAAAAATGCTGGATTTCTGGGAATAAAAAACACTTCTAAGTAATATCTGGTTGACGTGGGAACATTTTGCAGTCCAGAGCAAGTGGTGGACCCTGTTCTTAGTGCTGATGTCGGTCCATGTGCAGAAAAACAATAAAATAACACCCAGTATTCATCCCATTTTACTGTTTTCACACCTCTCCCAGAGCGTGAGTTTGATTCCTGGGTGAATCGTGCCAAACTGTCCCACGACCAGCACTGAGCAATTCAGCCGCCCTTATAAAAAGAAGGAGGCGACTTGTTCATGAAGCAATGAACTGTGGGACCAGGGTTAACGGGTGTGATGGTCTTCCACTAATTCCATGATTTTCTTTTTTTGTTTAATTTTTGTAAAGAAAAAAGAAGTTATTTGGCACTTTATCTAACACCCCTGTGACATATCTGTACATATTAAACATGTATTTTAATCTGCTGATGTCATATAATAAATATGATCAATGAAACTGCTGGACTTGTTCTTCATGACGGTGCTCTGACATCTTTGTGTGATGGAAAGGATTCATCCGTAAGAGCATGTTTATTTGCTATTTTTGGGTCTTTTTGGGTCAGAGTTATTTTGTCGGGCAACATTTCTAGTCATTAGCTCTCCAAGCCAGGGACTTAGAGAAGATTTCAGATTCATTGGTCCCTGCTTTGAAGAAATGAGTTGCTTTTCTCTTTTTTCAAAGGAAGGTCATGTTCAGGTATTTTGACAAACATTTCAGAAACTTAACTTTTAAAAGGAAATTTTCTTCCTCACAATAATACGAGGGTTCAGAAAATGCTGAATTGGGAACATACACAGCACATCAGAGAAATGTTTTTTTCTCTTTTATTGATAAAGTAATCAAATAAATCTTCTGAGGGAACCCTTTGGAAGATATTTAAAACCAAAAAAATTCATTGACCAAGAATTGGTCATTTTGTGCTTGAAGGTTTATTTTTCTCTCAATTTTTTAAGTCAAGTGTTTTGTAAATGAGTAATACCTAATTTTGTCAAACAACTAGGGGAAAAAAATCAAATTTTGAAAGAAAAATGTTGGAGAAAATAAATACTTTGGAGGTGACTTCCAGCAAATTTCATTTCAAAGAAATGCTGCTGTCCTTATAGATTCATATTTGTCACTTTATTTTTAAGTGACAAAAGGCAAAAATGACTGAGGGATATCTGGCCCTAAGACCAAACGGCTGAATACACCTAAGATGATAAAGAATGGAATAAAGGATATCTTGTTTTGTAGCTTTATGTATCAGAGAGATACTTTCAGTTTCGATGATAATACTTTTAAGTTGCAGCCCTTATATTACGTTAAACTCCCATGGTGCTTTATTCCTTCATCCATATCCTTAAAATTAAGAGGGCTGGCATTAGCTCTTCAGGCTGAAACACATCACATAAGGGCAAAAGTTTACGTAACAAACTTGTTTTAATTTTGGATTTGGATGATTTGGCAATCAGGGTATATGTTATAGATCTTTTTTACAACATTCAGTTGAGCAGCATAGCAGTTGGACTGACAGACAGCAGACAGATGAAGATCAGAGAAAATCTTGCATTCAGATGCAGCAAATACAAACCTGAGGCTTCCCACATGCACACATTTAGTCCTTCAGGTCTCATCATTTTGTAAATAAATACACTTCAACACCAAACTCCTTCATATTAAGGCACTTTTGAGAACCTGAATGCCACCGATGCACAAACATAAATAAAAACCAACAAGGTTACTTGCAGGTGTCAATGCAGCATCAAGTAAAAAGTAAACGACTTAGTTCTCCTCTCACTTTTCTTCAGGCCACTTGGGGCATTTTTTAAATTCCAGCATTTCAGTAAACACAGTGTAAAAACCATACCAAACTCGGCCCTCAAACACACAAGAGGCAGTAACAGCAAACAAAAGACATTGGACAACAGCAAAACACTTGATCAAGTACAGCAGATCTGTCTAACCTACCTCATTTTTTTTGTTTTGCATGAAAATGTTTTCTTAGAGAAACTTCAAAGACGTTTCTCCAACTGTATCACCCTGCAGAAACCTCAAAACAGCACAGACTCCATTCTTCTCAGCTGGGTTGTTTGTTTCCAAGTGATGGTCAACTGCAGCAAAGTCATGTCTCAGAAAGTCAGTGAGGGAACATTTTCCATCTCTGCTTCATTTCTTAAGTTGAAGGTAGTTGTGTGGGCCAACTTCTGAGTATTGTTCATTATTTTCACCCCACGTCCTAAACTCTTACAGGCCAGTCAAAGATGTCCAGTCAGGAAAGTTGTCGATCTCTCCAGTCTTGTTTAGCTGCTGCTCTCCTTGTGTCAGAGTCAACTTGTAGCGTAGACGCAGCTTTCTCTAAAATGAAGAGAGATGGATATCAGATGGACCAACTCACAGGAAGACTCAAAATGTAACATTGCATACAAAGGTTAGCATCTTTGCTAAAATATTTGGGACTCTAATATAAGTTGTTGTAAGATAAGAAGAAGCAAACGGTCTTCAGACTTTAGCTTTTGTGCATAAAATATAACAGCTCAGAATTGTCATAAGTAACAAATTCAAAGCTACGAACTCAACAATAAAATACAAAGTGACATCATTTAATTATGCAGATGTTTTTTAATCAACACTCTACAGACTCACCCTCTGAGGATTTGCAAGCAGGAGGACCTGAGAGAGGGCAGGGGGAGGCAGGAGGGGGTTGTAAGGAGGAAGATTTGTACGCAAGGCAGGCTGAAGTTTTACTGACATTGTCTGCACAAGAGAGAAAAATGAGATAAATAAGCTGACAATAAACAAAATACTTGACCTATCAACTGTAACAGGTCCATCTGAGGCTTTGTACAGTAATAGATCATACAAACCTCAAGTTAACTCAGCTAAGCAGTTTAAAATGTGAGTCAATGATGAAGAAAACCTGACAGATATATTTCCAAACCCAGATCCGAGTTTAGGGTTTCAAAAATCCTGTTTCATTCTGCATTTGAAGGGATGTCAACTTTGAAAAGCATTACCTTTTGAACAGCAGCTTGAAACAAGAAGTCTTTCACAGCAAAGGCAGATGTGTTCACAGTAGAAATGACAATCACAGCAACATCTGGATGACCCGGGGGAGAATCTTTGGCAAAATGGAGGGAAACATGGATCCCACACTGATCGTGCACAGTGATTGGCTCAAGGTGACCTAGAACAAAACATAACTTACGCTTAGCTGCAACCCAACTCACAATGATTTGTACCAAGAAATTATCACATCATGTTATCTAAACAATGCGGGTTCCTGGTAACACCAACATTCAATGGAAAACTAAAAACATTATTCAGGGTAATAAGTAAATCATAGAGTGATAATTCTGTATTTCTCATTAGAAGTCAAAGAACTCACTGGGTTTGATGGTTTCCAATGGGACACTGATGTTTTTCAGGATGTATGGAGGACAGGACCTTTCCTCTTGTTTCGACAAAGATCCAAATTCCTGACTGGATTTTTCCTCACCATTAGGGAGTGATCCCAAACCTGGAAACTGAAGGCTGCTGGATGACCTGATGGGAGAAAGAAATAGTTAGAAATAGAAACCCCCTGTTTACCTGACCCAAAGTGACGCCCATCTATGAAGCTTGAATCTGTTTGTATTCTCCTTTCTAGGGTTCTTAGGATCTCCATACAAGAAAAATGTTGTGTGATGCCTCCCCCTTGTGGCTTTTGAAAACATTGACTACAACTTACAACTACCTTATTATAATTAGGTTTTTTAATGAGCTAATGAGCTCTTTCCTTTTCTTACCAGATGTTTGTCCCATTTGTTGGCGTACTGCTTCCTCCACATCCACGAGCTCTCAACACAAAGCCTTCGCCTCCATTTTTCTCTGAATTATTCACCTCAAACTCTCCCCCAAGCTTTGATGAAAGAAAGAGCTTTGGTTAAAAATGTATTTGTAAGTTTGAGTAGTTTATTAATGTGAGTCTTACCTGCATCAGCTCCTCAAAGTACGATCTTGGAGTCTCTTGAGAATGTTTTGTAACCTGATTATCAAACCCTGAAATCACAGGATGAAGAGGAAGTTAATCTCTGTGAGGACACAGAAAAAGAGTCCAGAACTAATGCAGTGGTACCTGATTCAACAAAGTCCTGCTGGGTTGGTGAGTTGGAGGCATTTTCCAGAACGGTGGAGGACATAGGTGAAGAAGATTCAAAGGACATGGCTGAATCAGCTTTTCTGTGAGTCTTTGGAGAGTCAAGAGCTGACAGGTCGATGAGGTGGTAGCTTTTTATCTCTCTGGGACTCTTTATAGCTGTGGGAACAAAGGGAAAGAGAGTAAAACACAGGAAGAACAGAACGTTCCAAACAAGAGAAAAATAAGAGCCTACCATTATTTTTACCTTTTTCTTCTTTCTCACTTCCACTTCTTTCTCTTCCACCTCCATTACACTCTTTCCTTTCCACTTGTTCTTTGAAGGCGTTGACTACGAACATTAGCTCGTCGTTAGCTGCCAGGATCTGTGTAAGAGCTACGTCATCGTCCGTGGTGTCACTGGCCAAGCGGAACAGGCTGGGCCTCAGTCGATCACAGTGCTCATACACGGCCTGGACGAGAAAGAAACCGAAGCTAAGTTAAACTTCCAAAAGACACATTATCCTGAGAAGGTTTGTAGATTCAAAGGAACAAAGAACTCAGACTGTGTATGAATCCTGGTCAAATTTTAAGCTATTTTGATTTAGCAGATGTGGACAACAATAAAAGATCAGAACCACAAACCAAAAATGTTCTGGGGTGATAGATTATGTGTCCAGAACCTTCCTACCTTCATGTCATCGCTAGGCTGTGATGAGGTCCCAGTGATTGTGTGTTGGTGCAGCATCTCTCTGAGCTGTTTGGTACTGCACTCCACTTCTTTTAAAGTTGATTCACGCTTCAATGTTTTTTCTACTTTCTCCTGCTCCTAAAACACTCACACCAAAAGAAAAAAAAAATGAATATGGCGTTTGCCTTTTGAAAAAGTGAGAAAAAAACTGTCACTTCCACAGCACTTCTCACCTCCTTGATTGTGCTTTTGATAAGTCTGTTAGCAGTTTCCAGGTCTTCAGGGCGGGTACTCTTCAGCAATCTGGCCAATAACTGGTGAGACAGAGCCACTCTTTATCAGAATGAAACCTAATATTACACAAATAAGTGATCTGTTAAACATAATTACACACCGCAGCCTTGTCCTCCTGGTCAAAAACAGATTCTGTGGTTCTCTGTGGAGGTGGTGCCATTATAAGTTTTCCTGGGAGTTTGGGGTCATTCTTCACAAAGCCTAAAATAACAGACATGAAGTTAGAGTAGGTCTCCAGGCACATTTTGGTGTACATTATAAGCCACATGTGCAGGCTACTTTTGCCACTACAATCAGTGAAAGATAGATCATAAATTTGAGGGTTGAACATTGAGATGTCTAGCGTTAAGAACAATAAATGATTAATGTTTTTTCTTTATTTAGACCCAGATGAGAACTGTGTTGCTACAAAGTGTAAGAGTGAAAGGAATATGGAGCGCTATTAGTATCATGTGTTACTTGTTAGCTTGTAATTGGCAGCACAGCTTAAGTTGTTGAAAGTTGAAAAAAAAAATACTTTCTGCTGTAATGATTGTGTTAGGTGTCAGAAGGAAAAGCTCAAAAGTCTGGTTTAAATCCATACACATCAAACTAAAACTTGTATGTCTTCTCTTTCACTTCCACATTCCTTGTGGAAAATGCTGCATGGTTAAAACAAGTCATTGAAGTTAAATATAGCAATTTCTGATGTCGCTCCTTATTGTTTCTGTAAAATCAGTTTGTTTGTGCAGCACAATAGTAGCTCTATGTTTATATTTGCCTCAAACCAGCGTAATTTTAAGAGTGTCTTAAATTAGCCTAGGTTCAAGAATAAACATTTTGAATGTTGACAGTGTTGATGATGTGTATGTGTAGCATACAGACCTTGTTTCTTGAGCATGCTGTAAGCTTCCTGAATCTTTGGTTCATCTTTAAGCCAAAGTGTCCAGCCATAGAGGACCTCTGTCACTCTGTCTTTGACCGTCTGGGGAGTCCACGTCCCAAAGTACTGGTCAGGACAGAAAAGAAAAGGTCATTGAAAATATCCATTGCATTTATTTTCAAGATAGAATTTTTTTTCTCCAAAAATTGCCAGTAAAAGTGATTGGTGTAGCAGAATTACCCCTTAAGTTTATCTTATCTTATCTTATCTTATCTTAAGAAGACAGTTTACTTCTATTTTATAAGGTTTAACTGGGGATGAAAGTATCCCTGTTACATTTCAAATAATAAATCTGAATTGGATCTAATGTTTTATAAACTTCTGTTAAATATAACAGGAGGGTGACATGTTTATCACCTTTGACTGTAAATATTGAAATATGTGATGAAATGAGACCAGCACACGTATAAAGCATTGTCCCCTTTTTCAACAGAAATATTTCTCACCATGACCATTATTACCTTTGGTGTTAAGAGTTTGATGAGCTCATTGAGAAAGCGAAACTTGGCAGCCTCACTGTGGAACTTCTTGCCACAGTTATTCATGCACGCTTCCAGGACCTGGAAAGCACCAAAAGATTTAAATCCTGAGGAACAGAGGCTTTAGATGAAAATAGAAATAAAAACAATCACATCTGGAAACACAATAGACAGCAAGTGGTCTGCTGCCTCACTGAAAGGATGTGATAAACCTCTTTTAAAAGTCAAACCACAAGTCGCACATCAGTCTAATTTTAGAGCTGAACACAATATCTTGATGTGGTGTTAAAAAAAAACCACTGTGTTACTGCAGACAAAATGATGATTATATTCATCAAGTATTTATAAACATGTAAAAGGGTTCAGAGCATATAATGTTGATATAACCGTCCTCCCTGCAGTGCTTGAACAAGGATGTTATTTTTCAATGAATGCCCTTCAGAATAGCACTGAATAAACTCATGAGAAGACAGATTTTCTATTTGTAAATGACTGTTACAGTAAAAAAAAAACAGCACTTTGAAAAAATTAAAGGAAAGTAGAGTGTTCTGCAACATGCCGTTTGGATATTTAACAGAAGCTCAAGTGTGTACTGTCAAAGTATGGCATGTAAGGAGGAAAGACTTACAGTGAGAGCTTGCAGAGACTCTTTCTCCTGTGGTGACTGGATTTTATGGGCAAGGAGACGTATGGCCACCTGTGGGCTGAGGGCACGAGAATAAGAGATTTGTCTCATTAAAATGCCTGCGATGACCATACTGTCAACAGTTAAATAAGCACAATTCACAGCCTTTATGAGTTATAACAAAACTGGTGCTGCTATGTTTCTCCCCTCATACAAAATCTCACTGGGAAACTGAGGTCACAATGTGCAAATGAAGCAACTCTTTCTTAACAACTCTCAAGAAGGAACTATTATAGGAAAGCAGCATCCTGTGAAAGCTTTGGCAAGGATTAAGGTTTAGACATCTGAAGATGATCTGCAGATCCAAGTATGTGTCTTTGGCAACAAACACTTGAGATACAAACTAAAAACCTCTTTGATCAGGGTTCAAAGAGTACACTCTGCTTACCCATCAGTCATCTCATTGATAAGCTCATAGAAGCTCTGAATGCAGTCCCATCGCTCCTCCTGATTGTTTGGGTCTGTGGCCTGACCTGAAAGGAAAAAAATAAAAATCTCACAACAAATTTGTTTTGTGCAACGCTTTTGAAATATATGTAAGTCTGCATGCAAAAAAAAACAAAAAAAACACCTAAATTGGTAAATTCAATAGAGAAATGAAACTAAAAATATAACAATACAGACTTAAACCTAAACACCAGCCAGGACTGCCTATTGTACACTGTAAAAGGGAATTTCCAATCAGTACTAATGTAACTTTTTTGAATAAATTAAACTCCATTTTTTAGGTCAAGCTCTCCAGTGTATTCTTCTGTATCATATCAAATTAACACTCTGCCCAACGTGGCATGGACACTGTTTTTTGAAAACATATGAGCACTTTTGAAGCTTGACTTGAGAGATTTTGTTATTCAGTTCAAAAGTATGAAAGTTTTAGGTAAGCTTCCCCAAATTTGAGGGGTTTTTTTTGTCTTTTTGCAGTGTGTATGTCCTTTTGAAAATACAAACCGATCTTTAACTTGTAAGGTTACTATAGAAAGTACATCCATATCATTGGGTTTAGAAAACAGGGATATCTTACTCTTGGGTTATGCACATTAACGAGTTGAAAACAACTGGAAACTTTAAGTTGGATCAATGCATGACGGTGATTTGAAAACAGCTAAATTATTATTATAATTATAGTATATTTGACTTCATAAGTTGTGTTGATTAAAATAATCAATGTACTTTCGAAATATTTAATTCGTGTTACCAATCTAAAAAATTAAGTTGGTCCAACTATTTCTTTTATCGCTTGCAACGTATGTATTGTTTCAGTGCTTCAGTAATTATTACCATAACAAGTAGGTTTCTCACCAGGTAGAGGGAATAAAACATGCACTTCCAGAAAATATTAACTTTTACGACAAATTTCAACAACCGTTAGATTTTGTGTGTTTTTCAAATCAAACTCGTCGGAGTTTTAGTGTTTGACATAGTGACACTTTCATATTTCTCATTCTTTCTTTAATTATCGTTAAGTTACTGAAAAATTCATCAGTGAGTAAGTTGTGAATTTATGTCACTTTTCCTGCCACCGCGCGCGCGCATCATAAGATGCGTAGTCACGATACGTCTCAACCGCTCACAGGGCACGCGCGCGGTCCCTTAAGAGCTCCCTAACTTCCTGTTTGAAGTAAAGCTTGCTGCAAAATATCAAACTTGTCTCAAAACAGTTTTTAATTTTATAATATGTGTGAAAATATTTCTTTTAACGAAGAACTACAGATAGACGGTCGTCACGAGCCAACTGTTGATGTAAAGTTGGCAAACAGCGTTGTTTTGACGTTACTCAAGTAAACGTAAACAATCTCAGGCGGCGAATGACCTACAAACAAAAGCGTTTTTAATCTGGTTTTACTTACTGCACAGTAACTCCAAAGTTGCCTGATTTTCTCCGGTCGCCATAGCCGTCGGTGCCCTGCGCCCGTAGAGATGTTTTAAAGCCGAACTGTCAGTGTGTTTAAGGTAAGTGGAGGTGTCAAACTGCTCTGTCTGTGGTGACATGTGACCCTCACGCCCAGTCACACTCATGACACACTAAAAACTCTGATACACACCCCCTCCTCACACTCAGAGCACATCAGAAGGAATCTACACTGAGAAAGATTAATAACATGAAGGCATTAAGTCCTTTACCAAGTAAAAAAAAAAGAAAAAGGATTACGACTTCCAATTTGCCGAAAGTAATAAGCTATGTCATGCTTTTATAGCCTTTCTCCAAGGACACAAACTTTAATTTCCCACCTCATCTTTATGTGGCTGCAGCAATTTGTTTTTACAGTTTTCAGGGTTTAGTTACATAAGAAATAGAGTATTTGTTTTTCTACAGTGGCCAATTGATTAGACTTTATTCATAGAGCACTTTTGACAAGATGATGTAAAAAAATGCTGTAAAACAGTAACAAGACAAGATGCTCCGTAAACATTTCAAAGGTCATTATTAACTAAGTAAGTCAACACCGATGATAAGATAAATGTATATACGTAACTATAAAATATATAAATAAATAAAAAGATATGACTTAAAATAGATTAAGATCAAGACTGATTGAATAATTTTAAAAATAGACTTAAAAAAAACTGGACTGATATGTAGGTTTTCAGTTTGCTTTTCGTCTCGCTCTCACACACTCAAACATAATTTTAGAAAAAAAAATGAAATTACATCTGGCTAGTTAGAAAATTCTAACTGAAAAATCGACATTTGCATAAAAACTCCAAAGGTACTTTCCATCCTTGGCTGTGTCTCCCTGAGCCCATCGCGGGAACAAGAAAAACAGACAGGCTTGCTTTCTTTTTTCGAAATGTCAGTTTTAATTATGGTATTTTCAACGTATATGTACCATCATTTGATATATGTACCCTGTAAAAAGGTTCCAACAAACAGGCTCCCATCAGTGTATAGAGCTCGTCTTTAATTTTTCTCCAGAGGTAGAAGAAGTTTCTGTAATCGATGGGTGATCTCAGCAGGCCCCAAACACACCATCATCTCTGCTACACTGGGCCCTTGCTGCAAGTCAGAGAACAAAAGGAAGTCATGCGATTGAGCCAGACAGCAAGAAAACATTCTACAACCAAACCACAATTGCCTTCCTCTTTCTTTCTTTATCTGCAGGGTCTCTGGGGTGAAAGACTCACTTTTGTTCATTATGGTCTTTGATTATGCTGATTCAAATGTTTGACTAGGTAATACTGTGAAGTGTGATAATAGATAAAAGGCCATGATACATCTCAACAGTAAAGCAAGGACATCCTGATTCTTGTTTTTAATGATACCAAGGATCAGTAATAAAAAAACATAGTATGATGCATGACTTATTCATAAAAATGCAGAAATGAAAAAGCACGTTTTTGCCGTAATGCTGATAGAAGAAAGTCCTCACTTCCTCCACAGGATCTTGACATTTTATAAATCAGCTTATGAGGAAGAAAAACAGATAACCTATCCAGACAAAACCCAAGACAAGACATGTGAATCTAGAAAATATGATGAGTCAGTGGGTTAAAGTAGGGCACGTTTGTGGCATTCTACACCTGATAAGTATAAAGGATTGCTGTTATTTATTTGATAATGCTATAACCCCCCACCCACCCCACCAGAGGGTTGAGAAAGTAAAATATGACAGTAATTCTAAGTCCCATTTTTGTAACTCAACCAAGACATTAAAAAAAGTTGTTTCAAGTTGATGTCAGTATCACTGTTCAGTGGCAAAAACAGAACTATGTGTTTCACGCTTAATAACTAGCAGGTGTGTAGTCCTGCAGTTTATATACCTGTAAACACTAAGAGCAGTAAAGTCAGTGGGTTGTGACTGTCTGTCAGTCAAAGATGGACATTTGCAGAAAATGACTCAGAGCTGAAGATAAAGATATGCGTTATTATTTTCAGCTCCTCCTTTACTCAGACCTCTGTCTGACATGGAAAGTTTCAGAGACTGTAATGCTATCAATCATTACAAAGTGAGCACAATGTGTTAGGGTACCTGCAGACCACTGAGAACCAGACGCAACAGCTTCATCACTTCTCTGTACTTGGTAGTTTTTGTCTGTGTGGCCAGAGCTTTCAGGTCTTTGTTGAGTTTATCCATGGAGAGCTTCTCACCTTGTTCAGATATTAACCTTTGTCACAAAGACACAGAAAGGTTTAATACTCTGCAGAAATATGCCTGTTAGAAACATGAAGCCAGAAAACTTTGCAGTTATTTAGGCTACTTACTTCAGTGCCAATGAGGCGATGTGCTGAGCTTCTGTGGTAAGTTCTGCTACCTGCTGACTGGAGAAAGAGGGACGCACCCACATGAAAGAGTAACGAGGACTGACCAGATCTTTGAGGGAGCGTATGTGACCCTGTCGATGGGAGGGAGGAAAAACGGTTAAACATTTCAGGCATAAGGAGTCGTAACCACACATGTTCACCTATAGCAGGACTCAGGGAATAAGAGACTTAACAGACAGTGTCAGCAGCAGGTAAAAAGACCAAATATACAATAAAAATTAATATCTTTCAAAGCTAATTCCTTTTTAGCAAGACAATAAAATTTCACTTTCGTATAACATCAGATCATCAGGTTTAACACTGAAACTGAAATATCTCTATAACCTTTAACATCCAGATACTACTATTGAATAGACAGCACTACTATGAGGACAGACACTGATGTTTCAAACACCTGACACTCTGACATATTCAACAGAAGAAGTGCAGTTGCTTGTTGTGCAAACGAATCCATTTTCTCTCAGCCAAACTTATCGAGCCCCACTGTAACAGTCCCCCATCTTTAAACACCATGAACACGTGGTCAAAAGGTCAGATACATATTAATGACTTGTTTTATTACCTTACGTAGCTGTAGAACCTGTCTAATTTGATCCTCATGCAGAATGTCTTCATCTTGGATCTCTTTTGAATATGCTTGTTGGATTTGTTGCCGTAGATCTTTGATCAGCAAGCAGCACTGCTCCTCATCTTCAATACGGTGCTGCAGGTGAATTCTAACACATATGAGGATATGAGCAACATCATTCAAGGGTTAAATGAGAAAAGCCATGCTTGTGTATTCTATAACTGTAAACTAAACACCACAATAAAAAAAATTATGAGAAGGACAAGGTAAGCAGACAGATTGATGCATGATGAGACACATTTTACCACAAATCAGGAAGTATGAAGAAACTAGTTGCCTGCTTCATCTTTCAAGATGATTCACTCACTTTGAGTGTGAGGATAGTTTACTCAACAAAGTGCTGACTTAACAGCAACTGATACGTATATGAAAGATAAACTATAATACAGTGAATAATCTGCTGATATGTTAAAAAAACGTATTGAATAATTTACAAGTGTAAAATAAAATGAGTACAGTCTGCACTGACCTGTTGAACTCTGGCAGTTTTTCCAGGTCTAACAAAGCAGAATGTGTGGTGATTTTTGAAGGATTGAACTCAGAGATCAGTTCATCTATCCTTCGACCCATTTTATTGGCTGAAAATCAACAAAAATATCTCAGTGATTTGTTACGAAAAAGCTCACCTGTCCCCAACTCTAATATTCAAGAATGAAAATTTTAATCTATCTCTTGAAATATCTGTGTTAGCCTCCAACATATTCATCTCTTTTATCCCTTTCTACTGAGTTCTGGTCCACTCACTGTTAAATCCAGATCCACAGTTGGTTGTGATATCCAACAGAGCTTCAGGAAGGACTCCATCTCTCTGGAAGCTTTCAATAAAAATATCTCCTTGCCTTTTGGAAAGTTTACTACCGTCTTTGTTTAACAAAAGCGGCAGGTGCCCAAAGGTGGGCGGTTTCCACCCAAGGGCTTTGTACATGAGGAGGTGTTTAGAGGTGGAGATGATCCACTCAGACCCCCGAAACACATGACTGATCCTCATGTGGTGATCATCTACTATATTAGCGAGGTGATAGGTGGGAAAACCATCCGCTTTTATCACTACTGGGTCCCCCTCCACCTAGGAAAAACAAGACAGAGGGTACAGATTTGACAAATAGAAAGACTGAGCTTTGATGTCATGGCAATGTATGCAAGACAAGAATGCAACTTAGTTACAGAGGCACTGCCTGTGTTCAACACACAACACGCAGTCTGGATTTAGGTGTGATTTAAGGTAGAAAAAAACTTCAATACGATAACAAATGAGGGCTGATGTGCAAAGAAGAACTTTTGGATTGGTTTTAAAAACAACAGCTTTGAAACCAATTTTGAGAATCCCGAGATCTTGGATTATTTTCTTCACTGAGTTGTAAAACAGGAAAATAAAGTAATGCATGTAGAGTAAATGTAGACATCACTTAAACAGAGTAGAGAACAATTACTCCTCTGACCTGAGCCACCTCATGATGATGCCAGCCAAAGATCATATCCTCAAAAGGCTCAACTCCTTCTTCCAGCCGAAACCGGATTCCATAAGGAACACCCTGATCCAGTTTCTCCTGGACCTGATGGGCCTTGAGGTGACGACACCTGTTGTCATACCTGAGAAGAGAGTAATTCAGCCAATGTGTTTAATTTGACATAAAAAATCGAGAAGTCTGCTTAAATACAAAACTGTTTATCCATCAACAGCAGTATTAGCAATTCTTCAGCTGCAGTCATAAATGTGGTATCTTGTTCCAGAAAGTTCACCAACCATGGTGACTCCTGACACCCAAAAATGCTGCCAAACTGCCATTTGTATATGTAATGGCTAACACTCACAACTACTGTTTTTGGATACCCTGCCCTAAGACTACAGAAAAAAATTAAGTCAAATTTGGGCCAAGCTTACATTAAGTGTCTCTATTTCACATTTTCAGGCTGTGTATTCTAGATAAAGCTGAAATAAATAAGCAGGCAAAAAGAAAAAGAAGCAGTCAGTTCTATGATCATTATGTTACATTATGGAGCCAAATGAAGAGTCAGTCAGGCAGTACGCCCATAGCAACAATATTACATCCATAGCCACTTCCGTAGTAAAACTTGTTGTCAGATGAAATGTATGTGTTTATTTCCATCCTACTTTAAAGCAAAGAACTAGAACACCTAAGTTATCCTTATGTAAGAATATGATTGAGTATGACTATGTATGTGCTTTTTTGCAGTCCAGCCACCTTGGTGTCTGTCCACTTCTTAATGCTTCTTTTTTTAGCAGATCAAGTCTCTGGGGGCTGCAGAAACAGTAGTAGGCATGTTCACTCTTGACAAGCTGCTGGGCAGTCTCTCTGTAGAGGTCCAGTCTTTGAGACTGCAGGTAAGGACCTGCTGACCCACCACGGCGTGGACTCTCATCTGGAGGTATACCTGAAGGTGGTGGTGTGTTTCAGTGAGATATGATTTGTTATGATCTCAAAGTCTTCATTTATTTAACTGTAGATCACATCTGTGTGTCTTACCAGCCCACTCCAGCATGTCCTCGATGGACTCAGCAGCTCCAGGAACCAGCCTGCTCCGATCTGTGTCCTCTAGTCGCAGAATGAACGAGCCTCCATACTTTTTTGCAAAGATATAATTGTAGAGGGCAGTTCGGAGGCCACCCAGGTGTAAGGAACCTGCAGCACAGAACAGTACAATCATAACACACTGGACAAAACAATCAAACACCTAACATAAGTTTTATTAGGTCAAATAATAAAAAGACTATTGTGTGTAACAAACACTCATTCGCTTGTTAAATTTCATACATCATTGTTTCATCCAAAAACGTGGCTAAAATGAGTTTTTTTCAAGGTCCCCCTTGTCAAGTAAAGCTTAAATCTCATGTCTTATTTTAAGATACTTTACCAAGAGAATTTTCACCTGTTCTATTTGCAGATTTTTATTTATTTTTTGCCTATAACAAGCAAAAATATCCAGTGTTTATTATTATTTTCACTAATTTTTGTTTATTCTTGTATTATGTGTATTATGTTAAGATAATAGCACTAGCGTTTACATAACATTATAATACTTTTCAACGTTATAGGAAGAGACATCTCGTATTTTTTAAGATATATCGACAAAAATGCACTTGTTATTCTTTAGATAACACTAATTTAAAGTTATTTTAAGTTCATTGAGGTTCGATATTTATGCTTGTTTTGGAAAGTCTTGACGAGCCACATTTTCTTGTTCTGCTGTCAGTTATTTTTGATAAGTACTAATAGTTTTTGTCTGGCTTTTTGCAGTGTGCCAATGATGTTAAAAATACTGTTGAGAACATTTATAAAAACATGTCCAGAAAAGTCTTTGGGTCTCAACAGCTTCCTGAACTGCTCTAATGGTTAATAGCAGCAGTGATAGGTGGACCTCACCTGTCGGACTGGGTGCAAACCGGACCCTGACTTCACCGTGAACCGTAGAGCAGCTTCTCCTGACGGTGGCGTTCAGGTGAAGTTTGACCTGCGTGTGTTTGACCGCTGTCAGACACTGAAAACATCTATTAGGAAATGTTAACCACATTCTTCTCAGCTCTATGTTCGCATAGACAGCGAACAGTGAGGTTCGTAAAGTTCTCTGACGGTTAATACAGCTGCATTTTATTTAAAAGACCGACAGGGCAGAAACTTAAAGATTTATCCTCACATTTGAGTGTTTCTCTGGCTTAGTTTGGGACAAACGTGTGTCCATTAAGCTAGTTTCTTCTTCGTCCAAACAGAACAGGAATTGCCCATGAGCACTCCAGTAGCTCATACTGCCCTCTCGTGGAAGAACGTGCTAATGCAACCAAAGATGATAGTAAGGTAACAAAACAAGCAGTAGGTGGCAGGCATAGACTAAGATGATGCATTTTACTGAGGCAAGAATAGGTGTCTGAAGAGAAAGGACTAATTTCATCAAACACAGCAAAACGTTCTGGAGGATACAAATTATTTCAGCCTGCTATAATTCACCAGGCAGAAATTTTATCCCCCTTTATAATCCACCAGTGATGTGATAACTATATGTGGTTTATTCTGTAAACATTTCTGATAATTTACAAGAAAACCCGAGAGTTAGGACTAACTTCATCAAGTACAGCAAAAGTTATAGAGGGATACAAATTATATCAGCCTTCTTCACTGTGCCTGCCAGAAATGGTAGCCCCCCTCTGTTATCCTAAGGTGATGTGATAACGTCATGAAGTTTATTTTGTAGACATTTCTCATCATTTATAAGTTGAAGTGAGAATTAGGACTTATTTCATCAAACACAGCAAAAGTTATAGGGGGATACAAATTCATCCTGCTTCACTGTGCCTGCAAGAAAATGTATCCCCCTGTATTATCCCCCAATGATGTGCCCACATCACGTGGTTTATTTTGTTGGCATTTCTGATCATCTATAGGACAATTTAAGAATTAGGGGTAATTTCATCAAATACAGCAAAAGTTATAGGGAAACTGTATTTTTTTGGAAGCCCAACAAGAGACAGGGGGTGCAAATTTGCCATTTCTAGACACCTGTATGCATGGTATTTACTTTTCCTCATAAATAATAGAATTAATAAAAAAGCATCAAACTCTTTATCCAACACCTGAGTGGAAAAAGTATAGGTATAAGAATACTTCCCAAAATTGAAGCTACTGATAAAATACAATAAAACTAAGTAAGATATTACATTTGTATTTTTGAATTGACAAAAAAAAAAAAAAAAACCCTTGAAATCCTTAAAATCTTTACAGTCGTGAATCAAAAGAAGTGAATCACTGATCGTGGATTTGGTTTCCATGCCCTGGATAAATGAAAAACCAGTTTAACCTGATCAGTGAATGCTTTGTCATGGTGTGTGTGTGTGTGTGTGAGTTCGTGTGTGTGAGAGTGTGTGTATGTGTGCGTGTGTCTGTGTGAACAATCATAAGCCTCTGACGCTGTATTACTGTTTGTCACCTCCATGTTCAAACTGAAGAGTTACCATTATTTGTTAGTAACACTTGCTACCTCTAACCAGAAAACTCTTACATTAAATTTGAGTTTTGTTTTAGAAAACTGTTTTGTTTCTTTCTTTATAAAATGTATTTTTTTCCATCAGCTTGTGCTTTTGTGTGGCCAGTTTGGGTGTGGTATAACCTTTGCTTGACTTACCTTTACTAGCTGTTGAAACCTACAAATCAATCACCGTTAATACAGCTCTTAATAAACATGTACCTGCATAGCACAGGACATACAAATAACCACTGTTCATTTCATTTAAAGGTCCAGATCACAGAACAGAGAGCTGGCAGCTCACTGTATACTGAACATCTACACCAGAAGGATGTAACTTGCTGGACATGATTGGTGAGTAACTTTATACTTGTGTCTCTTTTTCTTCTCTGTCTCTTTTTCACACAAGTCACAATGAAAATAACCCCAGTGTAATCACCTAAACACTACAGATACATAACAAAGAGATTTTCAGAACACGCCTAAAGCAGAAAAGTCAGCTATGTCCTGCCTCTTTGTTACTGTGCAGAGAAGTGGGCCCTCATTACCCGTGTTTTCGTCACAAGACAACACACCCTCTCTGAGTTCACTGCTGCGCCGGTGTCTCAGGTGTCAAGAGAGAGACAGAGAGAGTTAAACACTTGTATTTAAAGCACCTGAAGGACCACAGATTTAATTGGTAAGTAGCAGAACTTTGATTTTATGTTGTTATTATATCTTATTTACCAGCTAGTTGTGTCAGCACAACAGGATCTCTGTCTTGTCTTGGATCATGGTTTGTATTTTTATTGATGGGTTAACTCTGGTTGTCTATGTTTATTCAAAGGTTCACAAGAAAAAAACCTTAATATATTAATTTTTGGTTAAAATAATAGAGAAACATAAGTAAGATTTTTTTTGATGTAGAAATAACATAAGATATAACAACATGCATGTTTTTGTTGTGTGGGAGTGTACCTCTAGCAACACTATGGTGTTCAGGGATTTGAGCTGTGGGAATAATTAATGCTCCCTCACTAAACTGAGTCAGTGTTTTTATTCCTGCGTGGAATAAACTGAAAAGGAGCTTCTTACAAATTCTATGGATTCATTTGACCAAATTTAAAAATGAGAGCAATTTCGACAAGATACTTTTGGGCAAAGTCAGCTGGCAAAATGAGTAGCTTCAAACTACAGTTGATTAAACAAGTGATGCTTCCAGTGAGGAAAAAAAAGGTCATTGTGTGAACATGTTCAAATGCCTTAAATGACAATGTAACATGTTAATGTAGCCTCAAACTACATGAGTATCACATTAAGAGAACAAATGATGTAAAATGTGGAAGTGTATCTTCTGTAAAATGTCCCTCTCTGACAGAATTTTATTATTTAAAGTCCATGCTGTATTTCACATTATTTTGCACTTCCCCTTATTATTATTTCTCTTCTGGGCTCTATAATGTATATATATGCATATATATAGATATGTAGTAGTGGGCCACTATTTGAGCCTGCTGTGTTAAGGACAAAAGACTCATTACACAAAGCACAAGATTTTACTGTTAAGTTACACCACTAGTATGTTCAAGAGTCATATGTCGTTTGTATTGATTTATTTATTTAGGATTATTTTTGTCACTTAAATCAGTTGAAAAACCAATGAAGTTTAAGACAAAAAATTCAAATTTATACAAAACAAAACATAGTTTCAGTTCATTAAATACATTCAATTATATTTGATAATGCAACAAACCTGACTTTGATAGTTATTTCATCATATGCCAATATTAAAAAGCTTTTTGTATTTATGATGATAATAAGCACAGCCCATGAAATAAGTTAATGTTTTTTTGTGTATTGACATGCTTTATTGTTTTCTAACTGGCCTTGTTCAACAAATATTGTCTCTCTCCTTCAGCTTTTGAAATGTTGAATATTTCAAAAAGAATCTGAATAGTTTCTGCGTCACCTGACAGGGGTAGAAAGAAAGTAGAGTAGAGACAATCCTGAACAAACACTTCAACAAAGTATCCACTCCTACGCAAACATCCATGTCTCAGTATGCAGCTCTGAATCAATGAGTGTAAATAACTATGGGGAGCTAATCTTTGTGCTTTTATATATTGTGATGATGACTTTTGAGCTCCCACTGCTCTACAGTCACTTTGGATCAGAACTTTTGTATTTTTTCCTACATTTTTGTTTTCAAGCTGGTATCAGCTCATCCTTAGGCAGGCAGCTGATTTTTGATATGTGCTGGACAGCCCCCCCTGCTATTACGTATCTTTGATCCTAGACAAAGATGTGCACTGTCTGGCCAAAAGAAGTCACCACCTGCATTTTAGTAAGCAAATAGATACAAGCCTCCAATTGGATAATTACTGCATTGGTAAATATCTTTCAGCTGGCAACAAGTTATTTAACCACAGCTGATGTAATGAGTATCTTCTCATTTCTTAAACAGCCATGGCAAAAGACCCTAACCTTGCAGGGCAGATGGACCTGCCTGATTCAGTTTCTGTAATATCTCTGTGGTGGATATATGGAACTGTTCATCTGACGTGTCAGGTTAAAAAGATCCTGTGGTCATGGAAAAGATGTTAGTCTGTTTAAGAAGGGTTATATCATTGGCATGCATTAAGTAGAAAAAACATGTAAAGAGATTACAGAAACTAGAATTGGGTTAAGAACTGTCCAACGCGTTATTAAAACTGGATGGATGGTGGGGAACCACCGTCTCCTAGGAAGAAATGTGGTCGGAAAAAATCCTGAATGATCATACTCAGGACTCAGGGGTGTGTTTAACAGTGAAAGCAAGAGCATTTCCACATGAAAAATGCAAAGGATTGGAATTGAACAGCAGTGTTGCCTTAAGAAAACCACTAATCATCGAGGCTAGCCATAAAAAAAGGCTTCAGTTTGCTTGGCACAAAGTATAAAGATTGGAATCCAGATGAATATAAGAAGGTCATGTGGTCTGATGAGTCCAGATTTGCCGTTACAAAGTGATGGGAGCATCAGGGGAACAAGAGAGGAAGCTGAAGTGATGCCCTCTCCCACCATCAATACAAGATCTCGGTGACAAAATTAATGAAACACTAGATGGAAGTAAATCTAGTGACATTGCAGAAGCTTATTGAATGCATGCTGTTATCAAAGCTCAAGGCGGTCCAACGAAAACATAAGAGTGTGCAACCCTTCTTTTGGTGGCAACTTTTTTTTGTGGCCAGGCAGTGTGTCATCCCTTCACTGTAACTAAGAGCAACCCCAAGAGTGGTGTAGTGCAATAAAATGGGGGAAATATTTGGAGTGGATGCACCCACTAACTCCTTCTTTCTCCATGTGTTGCATTAAAATCAGAGAGCAGATGAGGCAGGTGAAAGGCAGGCTGGGAGGGGCTACAGACTGCCCCAGTCTCAGTCCCACCCTCCTTCAAAGTTTGTGTTTTTAATGCATGTAGTGCAGACGGCAGCTATCTGAAAGGAAACTGACAAAGTGTCTGAGGTTCCAAACATTAGTCAAATATCTCCTGAGACTTCTTCTCATACACTGATCTAAATATAGGTGTTTCTCAGGTTTCTGTCACTTACGACTGTGTGAAACACCAACTGGTTGAGCCGCCTGTGCGATCGAAGTTTCAGTCATCTGTGTCTTCACAATGAATATCCCCCAAAGCCACTGACATCCTTTGAAACCACCATGTTACATCAGTTGGTGAGGCCTGCTCAGCTAGATCACACATGCTACAGAAGATGGTTTGATGCTGTTTGCTGAGTGGTGGGTGCTGTTTATCTGTGTATGGAAGCATCTGCATCCCTAATATTTCGGACTTCTTGTAGATAAAGCTTTACATCTTATTCTGTATTTCCTGATAAAGGAATCTCACCCTGCATTATTGTAACACTTAAATGTCTCAATCTCTGCTGCAAAAAAAAGTTAAACAAACAATAGTCTGTCTCAGTAGTGTATTCAATTTGGTCTCAATTTACTCCCATCAGCTATTTTAGTAATTAAAATACAAACATTAAATTACAAATACAGATAAACTTGAGTAACATTTGCGAAAACGTGAACTGCTTTGGGTCAGTCTGTATCTCACAGCTTTTTTTTGTCACTAAAGGTTGTGCTTAACCAAACAGACAGTTTGCATGGTGACAATAACAGTTAGTACCAGACAGAGCTACACATCTGCATTGGAAACTACAAATTGCTTGATATAATTGGGGTCTTCATGTAGTTTAAACCTTTTCCCCATTGGAAGCACCCAAAATTGTCTGTTTCCAATGAATTAGTGAAAAATGATTTCAAATTTTACAGTAGGCAAATGATTAGTGTCATTGACGATGATTTCTTTTGCTTTTGTGGATCACAATAAAGCATCACTTTCTATTAATATTGCCTTTCAAACAGTTGAAAACTCCTCATAGGAGCTGTAACATATCATGTGCTAGTGAAAAAGAGTAATGCAAGCTAAGGTGTGTTCATGTCAGACTTTGTTTTTTTGTGTGATGATGATAGAAGCTGACAGACAGGAGTGCATTAGCAACAACACTTCTTGGTCACGTTGACTAACATTTTGAAAATCACCCTTAGCTTAAGTGATCTCGTGAGCATTCTGGTTACGTAACGATGTATGGTATACCCGGTGGATTACATGTTTTGTTTTATTTTGTTTTATTGTGTTGTTTTTAGCTGTAAAAGGGTAGGGTTTCAGCATTCTTTCCATTGATGCATCCATTGTTTTTCTATCTTTGTACCACTTTGTCAAAGGTCACTGTACGCGATCAAGTGAAAGATCTCTGTCAGACACTCCCTGATTCCTATCTGCCAACAGATCCAAAGACATAACAATCATTTAAACAATGCCTTAAACAGCTATGAGGGACACTGCTCTGATCTGGGCAAAACGGTGTAAAAATACTGAAGAAGGAACTTATCGCACAATGTAATAAGATCAAACAGATTGTAATTTTACATGAGGAGAAAATGTTCTGCCTCTGTGATAATGACATATCATCACGTTGGAGGCTACCTGTTGTTTTCATACCAAGATGACTGTTGATACAATATTTTCTCTGTCTTTGAGTTAATCCTAAAAGAAAGAAAGAAAACAACAGTACACGTGTGGTATAATTCAGGGTTTAAAATGAGTGTTTAAATTTTATGCTAACTGCTCTCTCTCTCACTCTCTCCCCAGTGAGTTTCATCATAAAGCCCTCAAAGTCTCATGAGACTCGTCACATCATGAGATCACGTTACCTGTTCCTGCTGGTTTACTTTCTGTGGATCTGCTTTGGTAAGAGCACATTTTGTACCTTTCCGCTGTTGTGCATTTGACAAGATAAAGTCAAAAGGAAAATTGTTGGAACGCTGCATTTCCCCAGTGTCCACATGAAGCTTGTTCCAACAAAGAAGGAAACCCCATTAACATCTACGTTGAAACACCCGTGTTAACAACAAAAACAAACATATCAAAATAGATTATTCCTTAATAAGTGTACACCATCTGCTTTGAAGATATTTAGACCGCAAACCTTATAACACATGTATGGTGTCTCCATTATGTCATCCATTTGTCTTGTGAGAAGAGCTTTGAAGTCTATTGTTAGTTGCTGAGTGCCATATTTAAGTGCTGTCCCAAGCATTTGAGTCACGACAGCCATAGATAAGACAAATGAATCAGATAGTTTTTACTTATGTGCTGTTGCCTGTAGTTTTTTTTCACTGGGCCAGCAAAGCAGGGCAGCTTCATTTATTATCAAAGACAATTCAAAAGATGCTCATGATTGGATTTACTATCAATGAGAGCTAAACAGTAAAAATGAAATCAATTGACGTGGGAAAACATTAAAAGTCTTGATAATAGTATAATAGTATAGAGCAACATTTTATGTAAAAAAAAAAATGAAGCTATAATGTGAACTCATGGCAGTATGGTAAAGTGGTAACTTCCCCTGAAGCCAAAATTACTGATAACCTCTGATCTGTGTCTTAAAACAAATATGAGAGAAAAATTCTGTTGTTGACTTTAATACAAACTTTGTCGTCTTTTGTTTTCCAGCAGAGGCATCAAGTGCTCAAAGGTAAGATCAGGATTAAACATATTTGAAGAAAGAAAAGTCCTCCTCTGATGATGATGCCTTTGCAATAACGTCATAATGGACTGTCTTTTCACTTTTGGTATATTGTTTTGCTGATTTTATCGACAGAAAAAAACCCTGTGCTTCAAAAGAAAAATGTGATCAGGTAAGTGAAGATATCTGATACTGAGACCTATCTGAGCATGGACACGTGTTTTTAAAAATGATGTCCATTATTCAACTCTTGAGCTTATTCATACAGGAAGCGTTGCCAAAACTGCAGTGACTTTTAAGCTGTTTTTAAAAAGGTGTGAGCTGCTTAAACACTAATGTCATGTTACCAGATTCAGAAAGAACAGTGAAGACATGTAAGAGATTTTATTCAGCCTTTTTTTATGTGATGTTATGACTTTATACATATTGACATATATCTTTCTCTAGATTTCCAAAGACTAGCCTTAGATGGGGATATATTTACGTTACAATATCAATGGGCACAAGTAAAATGTAAAACAGTGTTCAGGTTGTCTCTCATATCACTTTTACTAATGTGGATTAATGTTGGTACCTGGTAATTAAGGTGAGTTTTTTCTAACGTGACATTTTTACTCATCATTGCTTAGGTGTAATTGATATTGCTGATGTTGGCTCTGTTTCATAAAATTGAGTATCACAAAGGCATGTTGATGAGCCTGAAACTGATTCCACTGCTCCTATGTAAAGCTAAAGACATGTGTATCACAGGACTTGTTGATTACACCTGCTTTGACACTTCTGAATGTCATCTGTAAAAAAAAAAGATTACAATTTGTTTTAATCACCAGAGGCACTTTCAGACTATGATCTTCATGTTGAAACAAAACTGGGAACATCTTATACATGTTTAAAACAAACAAGACACAAAAAACTTTTAATATATTTAAGTTGATAGGGTTTTTTTATTATTGAAAATCTATCAACCAGGAAATCCTCAATGAGATTACAAGAACAGCAGCAGCACATCCCAGCGAAGTTCTGGAAATATAAACATAAATAGAATCTCATATGGGAAAGAGCACTTCCTTTAAAGTGGGTCTTCAGCCTCTTTGATATTTGAGCCAGGATTTATTTTTGTTTCTTTTTCCTTTAATTCCAAGGAGCCCGATCCAACCCCACACTTTCTCCAGTGTGTGGGGTTGCCGGAGAGAGACACAGGGAAAGACCACTTGCACAGACTGAAAGGAATGCTTGAGGCAACGATGGATGTGTACACCTTCATGGTACGGGACGAGGTTAAAACAGGTTGACAGGAATGTTTCAGCAGACACGCAACTGAGGGAATGTTGTCTCAAATAGCAACCCGACCAGTTGGCTTTGAAATAACATCATAGCTGTTTTTCTCAGGAAGTCACATTTCATATATGCACACTGTGATAGATGAGTATTGAGGGTAATGTGCTTTTGCAGTTTGTTCTAGGCTTCTTGGCCAAAGAGGGACACACTCTCACCCACATAACACTAATACCTTCAAATACCTTTCAGCCACTCCCTCATTTCATCATTCTTCTGACATAATACTTTACTTTACCACAGAGGACGAGCTTGTCAGGAGTGCCACTTCTCAGCATGCAGGGAGCTCTGGAATTAAATCTCAGAGAAAACCCTTATCAGAACCAAGATCTGGTCCACATGTGGTTGGAGGTTAAGATGAAACCGCTGCTGAAATCTATAACCAAACACTTCCTGTCCTGCCTCAGTACCAAGAACTTCAGCTGTGACACCTACCAGACTGTGTACGTCCTCCGCTTTCTATTTCTTATTTTTGTGTGACCATTTAGCTTAAACAACTACTCACCACCCTCCCTCTCATGCCACAGGGTGCAGGAGATCAGCAACGTTTACTCCGACATGGATCCAGTGAGGCAAAAGTGGATCTATACATTCTTCATGTACCCGTTTCTGTCTGGAGACAGAGTGGCTGGTAGAGCTTTTATACATTAAGACGAAACAGCTACCTCACTTAGTGCATAGCATTGCACATGCGTTACACTACAGTTCAATGTGTTGGTATGAATTAAAAGTAGGCACACAAGATACAATTTTTGAACTCATAAGGCCAAGAACTAGAGTGCTCCTTTTTAAAATAAATCCGAATAGAAAAAAAACATCATTCTATCAGATAGAAGCGTTAAACAATTGAATAAATTGAAGTTATCTCTGATAAATTTCTTGACTTTGCATTTGTATGGAACATGATTAAAAAAGGGAAAAAATAATTGAAATTATCCTTTACCTGCAAAAAATCCTTGACTGGCACATTTCTAGCTTTATTGACATTAAGTACTGCCTGTCACTTTCTGATAAGTTCATCTACTGTCTGTGTTACTTTTCTACAGGTTGTGTGAGAAAGGATGAGAGCAGCGAGGAATGGTTAATGAAGAATTTTGGTTCCTTCAGTGCTATGGCCAGGATGAAGGACTTTTCAAAACTGAACATGGTCTTCAGTGGAGTGAGTAATCTTGAGTTTAGCTTTATGGGGCAGCGTGCTAAAATAAAGTGATGCAATTTCCAACTTTCCCTTTTCGACATGTGCATCATTGTTTTTCCTCACACAGCTGGAGGTTCTTCACCTCCTGTCTCCGGCACAGAAGGCTGAACTTCTGCTTCAACCTGGGGTTGAAAGTTTAGACAATGGCACCCTCACCCTGATCTTTGATAGTTTAATGGGAGGGGGCCCTGGCCCTCACCCAACAGCTCTTCCTGGAGGGGGAAGTAACTGGACAACTCCAGGATGGCCAAAACCCACATGTGACCCCTACAAACCACCATCCCCACAAGACCAACTCAGAGGGGTACTGTAACAAATCATGGATGTTGAACTTTTGCATGGACAGCTTTCAATTTTTTGTTAAATTTTCTGTATCTTTAATGACACTTACAGGGATGGGTTGGCTAAAGCAAAAGAATTGCCGCAATTGTATCAGATAAAAGGAACATAAACATTTAAAGGAAATTTTGCGATGTAAAAGAAAAATAACAAGATTGTTTTTTGTAATGGTCATTGTATCATAACAAGAAACCATTAGAAGCTGCTTAGTGGTGTATAATGAATAAATATTAAGTCATCAAGCATAGTGCTTAAATTTTCAGGCCACTTGTCATAAAAATGAAAAACCGGTATATAAACCATATTTTCATTCCCAAATTCGAGCCAGCACACTGGAATTCTCTGAGAAGTCAGAAATTAATAAAAAAAAAATATAACCATTGAAACACATTTTTATGCCCAGGGATATAAGTACATAACTGTAATTTGGTGTAATACTGGGCAGTGGTCTATGCACTTTACATAATAGTAATATGCCAGTGTTGTATCCATATAAATGTGGTCAACAACGGTCAAAACTCACATCAACATTAAATAGTAAATGCGTAAAAAAAAAAAAATTCAGAGTATAAGAAAACTGAAAAGCAAAATGCATCTACCTTTGGACTAATTACCTCATGTATGTCTCTTGCAGATTGCTCAGGGGTTCATGTCGGCCTTCAGACCCATTGGGAGCTTCGTTCATGACTTTGTGTCTTTTGTTCATGAGGTATAAGCCTTTACACAAACACACGTGTTGTGTGTACATACAGGTATCCTCATACAGTACACTTGCTGACTGAAATGACCCTTAACCTGCTGTGTTTTTGCAGAGACATGAGCCAAACATCAAAAGCACCACTCTGACTCAGTTCCTGCTAAACTGGACTTTGGCTGAGCTGGCAGACGAGTACAGGCCAAAAGAAACACACCCTGTTCCTCAGAGGCCAAACTTTGATATAACAAACGTGGAGGACTGGTACTACCAGGTCGTGGTGCCAGTGTTAGTCCGCATCCTGCCAAATGGAGACTACCTAGAACATCATGGCATCAAAATGGCCTTCCATGAAGTCTTGTATGTCACCTTACACTTTTTATCTGAATCCAATTCAATTTATATTTCAGGTGTTTGTTGAGGTGTTTTGGTGAAATAACCTTAGCAATAAAAGTTTTTTTTTCTTTCTTTGTAATTTTGGGTCACTGTTTTAAACTGTCCCACCATGAAAGCTCAGATAAAGTGTCATTGAATTATTGTGTCTATTTTGTGTGCAGCTACCTGGAGCACGGCATGAACAACGACACCCTCGAGGTCCCTGATGTCTGTAGCATCACACTTGACAGGAGTCCATGTGGGGTGAGAGTTTCTGGCAGTTTGTTCTTTCATCTCTTGATAATCAGTGAAGTTAAAATGTTTTCCTACTTGTTCAAATTGTATAAATGTTTGCCATGTGTCAAATTTCTGCATTTTAATATCTGCACCGTCCCATCTTTTTGTGCTTCCAGCTTACTGATGCAGTGGAAAATGTCGCCCACATCATGCATTGTGCTGCACGTACCAACTTTGATTTGTCAGAGAAGACGATAGAGAGGCTGATCATGGAGCTTCTGAAACGTCTGAACTCATTGGTCAAAGAGTTGTCCAAAACAGTGAGTAAAACTATCAAAAAGAAAAAAAAAATTAAACTGATTTTGCAAATCACCGATCAGAATTCATATGTTTGACTTTGATGTTGACATGCAGTACTGAAATCAATGACATTTTCTTACGTCACGTGTACTGTGAAATATAAAGCTGTGAACTTTCAGCTGCATCTTTTCATTCACATCTTAACCTTAAAGTCTTTAAATACTTTGGTCTTGTTTAATAATTGTGGTTACCGGATTCATGCTGGATGGTAGCCAGAGATCTTTGGACTGAGTTGCCAATGCTGTAACCTCAACCTGCCTATCAAAACATGAATCTGATTTAGAAATTTAAAAAATTACTGAAATTTCAACCTTGAAATGGAAACGTACTCAGATGCTTTTTGCTTATGCTGGGAACCCCTATTGTAATAGTGAAAGAGATGTCTTGTTTATTTATTCATTTATTTTTTTATCGTTGTTAACTATTGAAAGCATTTCTTCTCTTTTTGCTCCTGTAGAACTTCCATGAGTTAAAAAAAGATTTCCATGAGATCTTTCGTGAGCCAGAGTCTCCAGCTCTGACCCAAGAACACCTGGAGGATCCTGAGTTTATCAAGCTCTGGTTCCAGATTAAACTGATGCCCCTCCTGCCTGACGTACCCATAGGCCTCCTGTCCTGCCTCAGCACCAAAAACTTCTCCTGCCCAGTTTTCCAAACCATGTGAGTTCACAGCTTTGGGTGAATCTAATGTTTTTCTCAGACGTTCTGTATGATATTGAAACAGAATGTCTCTTGCTTTTCTGTAGTGTGGCAGCACTGAGCAAGGAACTGAGCTTCATGGACGACGACCCGATGGACGGTCGCAACATCTATGAGTACTTCATCTTCCCCTTCCTGCTGCATCACAACACCACAGGTAAGTGTCAGGTTTACAGAACACACAAATCCAAAAATTCAAATCAAGTATCCAAAGAAACCTCAAATTCCCCCAAGCACTTTTTTGCCTTATTCATGAATAACATAAATGAGCTGATGGGGAGACGACAAGAAGGTGGAGCAAGCTGACAGGAACTTAAGTAACAGAGACTAAATTGACAAGACACAAGGAAAAATCATGAGTAGGAATCAAGATTAGAGGGAAACAATGTAGATGTAAAACACAAGGTAAAACAAAAGTAGATTCACATGGAGCAAGAACTATAAACAGGGAACACAGAAGACTTCACGGAAAAACACCATGGAAAACATACACTACAAGGTTCTCTAGGAACACATTGAGGCCGACTAATGAGACAGAGAAACACAAGTGTATGTACAAGACAGATTAACACAAGGAACACACACAACAAATAATCCAACGCATGAGAAAACTGAGCCAGACACTTAAGGAGCAAGAGTCACTAAATAAAACAGATAACACGGGGAAATACAAAGCAAGAATCACCTAGACTAAGACAGAGGATACTTAAGACATAAATTCACAACATAAATACACAGGATGGGAGCACCAAGCGTACATTTAACAAAAAGGTCAACACATGGAAATGAGTTGGGTGAAGAGGAAACCTTTGAACACAAAAACAAAGGTACATTTTACATGAAAAAGATAAAAATCTGGAAACTTATTTTGTACATAAACAAAACATTGAATGAGCCGTGACTATCACGCAATGCACTTAATGTAACGTTAAAGGATGAATATTGGAAAATTATTCAAAAATATTAATTTGATAAGATTTTAGGAGACACATGTGCAGTATTTAATGTTAATTTAATGTTTAAGTTAAAGCCTTTTTGATTCATTTATCTTCTGTTTAAAAGGAAAACTGGAGTATTTGTACGTGAACACTGTTTTGTCTAACTGTAATGTTCTTCTGATTTTTTTGTCACTCAAAATTGAATTCAAACATTCAAAATTGAGGGTTCACAAACTTTTAAATGTTTATGTTTCAGAGCCTCAGTGTGTTGCCTCAGCCAATGGCAGTGCAGAATGGGTACAGAGAAACTTTGGTGGCTTTTCAGTGTTTGCCACTGTCACTGACTTCTACATGCTGAACCCGACCTTCTCTGGAGTGAGTTAAGAAACACAGACAGGCTGAAAATGGATTTAACTTATGTTATTTGATCAATTTGTTCATAAAATTCTCCTGTCCTCTTTGTTTCCTGTTCAGCTGGAGGTCCTTCACCTCTTAACCCCCAGACAAATTGCAGAGTTGCTGCTTGTGGATCTTCCTGTTCCACCTGAGAAAAACGTTGTCATCGACAGGGTGTTTGACTTCCTGTTGGAGTCTCCCGAGGATTTACAAGAAGTCCTGCCCTACCTGGTCGAACAGGCTGAGAGGGTAAAAGCTTGGATTGATATGATAAGTGCTTTTGTGGGAGTGTTAACAGGAAGATTCATCTCTGTATATGCAATTTTTTCAGACCAATGTATCCTGCAGAGTTTACAAACAGATGTGAGTAATTTCATTCTTTATTTGTACCTGACATGAAATTCCTTCTCTTGTCGCTTTTTCATCGTCAGTTTTATAATACATTAATTAAAGAGTTCAGTGTTGTGTGCTTCAAGTTGACTTCTCCAAAGCTGTTTCTTATCTTTTTTTTTTCATTTGTCCATCAGCTTTGAGAGACTGTATGAAGCCCTACCACTAGTGCCACCAGATCTGGAGCCCATCACATGGGGCACCATAAATGACCTGATAGACATCGCACCAAAGGGTCAGTCTCTATTTTTACACATGCATGTAAAATGAAGGATGACCTTTGATATCTACTTATGTTTGTTTGTTTATCTTTGGACAGAGTGTGTGCCACCCAACATCACGGTGAGATTTACTTTCTCTATACCAAATACTCTGCTTCACCTGTATTTTGTAGCTCATGCTTCAATTTGAATGGTATTATTCAATGTTCAATCTTTCTCTTACAGTGTCCAGTAACACACTTTGATGGTAAGAGCTACATATCAGAGTCCGTTAACAGGTTATTTCTTCAAATATCATTGCAGTACTCTTAGTACTTCAATAACTAATAAATATCTGTTTTTGATTTGTTGTTTGACAGAGTCTCGCCTCTGCAGAAGATTCAACAGGTAACCTTTCCGTTATGATTTTACCACTCATTAAAAAGTTGCTTCGGGGGCGCAAATGGCCCAGCACCATGAGGTCCGCCCTGGAGCGGGTGGTTCAGGTTCAAATCCAGCCTGTGACTGTTTCCTGCATGTCACTCCCCACTTTTTCCCCCTTCCTACTCTATACACTGTCCTCCTCTATTAAATTAAGGTTTGTTAACTTTTTGTTTGTCACTATTACAACAGCTCCAACGCTCACTCATCGGTCAACTCACTGATGAAAGTGTCCTGCAGCCTCCCTCTGGAGACATATGCATGTGCAAAGGTGACTGTAAAAAAGTTCAAATTTAATTGGATATAAAAGCAATAAAGATTCAACTCTAAGTTTAATCTTACTGTGTCTCACTCGCTGTGCAGCTTGAAAACTTCACTGCCCATCAGCTGGTGTCTCTCCTTAAGTGTGATCTGCCGAGTAACAGCAGCCACTCTAAAATGCTGTGGAAGATGCTGCTGACGAAACATTCCCACATCTTGGACCCAGCTCTGGATATACTGGCTGGCATAAACATGGTCTGTATCCATCCTTGAAGTCTAGTCAGTGTTATTAGGTAGCAGGTGAATTAAGCACAAAAGTCACAAAAAGCATTACTAAGCTCTGTTGGACTCTGTATCTTCACAGACCATGGTTATTCCATCTGCCAGAGAGGTTTTGGATGTGATTGGAGAGATCAGAGTGTCATTTCTGACAGACGAGGAGCTCATGAACAGCAGCTTCATAAAGACGTGGTTCTCAAACCGCCTGAGCACCTTCCTGCCTCACGCATCACCGAGGTTTCTGGACTGTTTGAGCATGAGGAACATCAGCTGTCAATCATACCAGCTAATGTACGTTATTGTCCACTGTAAACTTAAGACATTCTTTATGTTAGAAGTAGTATTTATTTTGTTGTTTTGGGCTTGTTGTTTCAAATGTTTCAACGTAGGCATTAAGTAGAATCATATAAGGTTAAGGTAACTATTACTTTTGACCTGCTGTTTTCATAGTCTAGACATGCTGTAACTATCTACACCACTAAATTTATCTTAATGCAGCAGTTTCTTCTTGGAGGAAGATTTTTAAAAGAAAACATATGATTAGTAAAAATGATGATCTTAATTACATAACTGTGCCACTGATGAAACTACAACACCTAACTTGTACTCAGAGAGATTTTAGAGGTTAAGTTAAAAGTTTTGAAGTTTGAAGTAATTCTTTTTCCTCTAGTCATCTGGAGATTAAAAATTTGCATCCTCCTTTTTTATTAGACTGCAGGAATTCATCAGCCGTTTCAATGAGATGTCCAAAAATCAACAGCGGCTGGTCCTGAATGAGTTCATCCTTCCTTTCCTGTCACATTCAGGTATTTGCTGCACTCCTGAATGAAACCTGTTACCTCAAAATGTGAACTTTAGGTGGCTGTAAAAAATAGATGAGTATTTGCAAATCCTTTTCGTCCTCTTGGTTTTGTCAAGGTCCGAGCTGTGTGTCAATCTCAAACAGCAGTCAAGAGTTTCTGATCAAGAATCTGGGTCCATTTGCACAACTTTTGACCGTACAAGACCTCTTTGGTCTCTACCCATTCTTCAATCCGGTAAGATTTCAATCTCTTTGAAGACATGAACATGAAGAATGTAGAAAACAAGCTCACTTCTTTGTTAATGTCTAAGGAGAGTTTTCCAAAGGGTTTGCAAGAATACTCTAGATTTGGAAATCCTCTAGGATCAGGTCACGCATTCTGATTTTGTCATGATTTTTGTAGAAAATATGAACTCAGGATACAAACTTTATGGGACTTTTAATTTGGATGATTATTGCTCATAGATGAACTGCACTTTTCCATAGTTGGCAGCAAAATCCACACAAAAAAACCCCAAAACTTCATGATAGTTGCTGGAAATTAACTTTACTATGAGGACAAAATCTTTTATTGTTTACAACCTTGATATCTACTTCCTCACACACACTGTAACTAAGGAAATCCAAGAATAATAAGCAAAATGTGAAAAATTAAATCTTTGAATGTTAATGTCATAAAAACAATCAAATGTGTGAACAAATAAGTTTATTTTGTTACCTTGACTTCTGCTGGGATCAGATTAACCCTTTGGATCCTTGTTTTACTAAGTCACTTTGAACAACATAACCAGGCCTTTTTTTGTCTGCCACAATTAAAAATGATTTTCCTCTCTTCTCTTACCTCAGCTGGAGGTCTTGTCGCTCCTAACTCCACAACAGAGAGCAGAGCTGCTGGTGTTGACTGTTTCGTCTCTGCCGGACAGAGAAGTCATCATAAATCTGCTTTTTGATCACCTGGTTGACTCTCTTAACCCAGCTGAGTTCAGGGAGTTCCTTGAGCACCTTGTCATCTTCGTTCCAGATGTAAATATTTACACTTGTACGAAAAAGTTACACTTTGCTCCGTGTGTGTTAGTAATAATCTTTGTTTTCTGTGTTTGAAGGCAAACTTTTCCTGCTCATCATACAGAACACTGTAAGTTCATGAATGTGTTTGTTTTCATTTTAGATAACTACATTTTTTAAAATATATGAAGCGTAAAATTTTGATGTTACTCTTGTTGGTGTAGGTTCACTAGACTGGACTTGGCTCTGGGTACAGCACAACCTAGTGTTTCATCATCTATCACATACACCAAAACGGTGTTATCGCAGCACATACAACCTGGTGAGAAGCACATTTATTTTTTAATTGTCACATTTCTGTCCTGTGACTTACATTACTTTCAGCAATGTGCCTTTTCTAGGCATATGTGTAGCTCAAACTTAAAGTCTTAAGGTCCTGTTGTAAAGCATAGTTATAACTATCTTTGTTGTTGACCTGATGAGGGAGAAAGGTGCCAAAAATGTATGCCATGTACCCAGCATGCTTTGCACATTGAAGTCTACATTATGAGTCATATCTTGAGCACCGCTGAGTATCACAACTCATACTTCTATGTTTGTACTCTTATGATGGTCACACAAATATTTGATACACAGAAAACTTTTTGTTTGGCATAAAAAGTATTCACAGTGTATCTTTTACACTAAAATTTCTTCTTTTACACTGCCTTTTATTGAAATACTTTATCAGTTTGAAACTTTTGACCTGAAGTAAATTCATTTATCATGTACATGCCTGAAATGAGAGCAAGAAAACAATAGTTTGAATCTGGTCCTCATGTGTGACATTATTTATTTTGGGTTTATATACTTTACTACGCAAGCTTTGCATTAATATTTTTTGTAGTAATTAAGGCTGCTGCAAGACCCTGTATTGGGGCCAAAAGTTTTATTTCAAACTTCGGGATATGATCTTCTCAACACTAGAGATAAAACTAGTTGATTCTCTACATTTGTCACACAATGAGGAAATTTACAGTGAGACCGCAGCAAAAAAGACAGTGCAAGTGACATTTTTAAGATACAATAAAATAAAATGAGAACAGAAGTAATATGCTAGAAAAATGTAACAGAACCAGTAATTCAAGTGATCACAGACAACTGATTTAATTACTAAACCAATTAACAGTTGGCACAGTGATGCACACAGTTTCTAAGTGACATACTGTCATACTATTGATATGATGTCCAGGCTCTAGTGTTGTCACATTTTAACTTGGCAGGTTTCTGGCTGGACCTCAGTTTGTAAAGCATACAGCGGGAATAGTCCTTGCTGTTTTTATTACTGATGTGACCCATACTGTCTGTTCATTTAATGTCTTAACTCATCTCTTTATTTGTCCCTCAAGTTAAGGCAAAATGTATAAAAATGTATCTTGTATTTTCTTTTTTTAAGGTTGCGTCATATACAGTGGACAGGTAATTTACCGTGATTATCTTTCTATCTCAATGTATTTTTTTCTCTTCATAACCATCGACTCATAACTATCTTAATTGTTTTTTCCCAAAGTGTAATATCACCATGACAAATGGTAAGATTTTTCATTCACTTAAAAACTTCAAAAACAAATCATTTATCATTCAGATCTTATGTTTAACATTTTCTCCTTTTTTCACAGAAACAGACATTTGTATTGGAGTAAACAGGTGTGTTTTTGTTTACTCTGGTATGACATTTATTTTTAATGATTCGCATCTCGGTGTTTTGATCATGAATGGTCCTGTTGCATTTTAATATTTTAGCACAATGCTGCAGCTCCACCTCGACACCAGGTCGTTAAATGGACGCGTCTGTGACTTTCCTCTGGAGGAATTTGCATGTGCTTCGGTAAAACACTTAATATTTGCTAAATATTTACTTTTGTATGTGAAACAGTTTCTCAGCAAAGTGTTTTCTGATCTTCTTGTTATTCTGTTTTTATACCCGACAGCTGCATGCTTTAAGCGAAGAGGATCTGGCAATGTTGCTGACATGTAACCGTTCCTCCCACTCCAGCGGCTCCAGACCAATCTGGAAGCTCCTCCTTTCCAAAGCGGCCCTTGCGCTGGATAAAGCTCTGGATCATCTGAGCAACAGGGTACAAATCAGCTGAACACATCACTTCACCCCCTCTTGATCAGAGTAAGACACCAAACTTTTTTTTCTCCCCTCCTAGACTCTTGACCCCAGGAATCCCGCAGTGGCAATGATATTGGACTCCATACGAGAAATCCGACTGGACACCATCGGCCTCAATAACCCCTCCCTCATCCAGCTGTGGTTCAACCGCCGGCTCCGCCCGTTCCTGCCAGCTGTTACCCCAGACTTTCTGTCATGTCTTATCACAAGGGATTTGAGCTGCAGCGCCTACCAACGCCTGTAAACAGCAACACATTGAGAGAGTCTCATTTTTTTAGCTTGATTTTGACATGTATCCAGTGTATGATCTCAAAAATTGTTTTTTGAACACAGGGTGCAGATTTTCAGCAGTCTCTCATCACACATGTCACCGGACACACAGCAGTTGGTTTACACTCACTTCATCAAGGGTTTCTTGGCCATGAATGACACAGCAGGTAGGTGTAATGTCAGGATCTCAGTAGAAAACAGTCGTATTAAACAATTAGAAGCAACTAAGTACATTTCTCCCATTATGTGCTTTTTTTTAAAGGAAAAGTATTCTCAAAAGTGCTTGACATAGTGTGTTAAATCAATTATGTGATGATTTTTTTTTGTGGCTCAGACCCCGGCTGCAGATCGAACATTAACAGCAGTGAAGAATGGCTGCAAATGAACTTGGGAGGTTTTGCCTCTGTTGCATCTTTCGACGACATTCAGATCCTCTATCCTGAATTTCAGCCGGTACCTTTGTTTTGTTTTTCATCTGCCTGTTTATTTCATTGCCCTTGTTTATATTTCAGAGTATTGTTAAACCTGGATCTTCTTGTATTTGCAGCTGGAAGCTTTGGAACAGCTATCGGTCAATCAGCTTGCAGAAGTGGCAGCCACACCTGGACAGCTCACCTCAGCCAGGGATGCTGAGAATGTGTTACGTCACGTCTCAAACAGTTCCCTTGGCACCTTTTATGATGACTTCTCTGCAGCTATAGTGGTGAGAGTTTAGATTCTGTAAGAAATGTCCATTTTAGGGAATTTTATGAAATCTCCCTTGACATGATTTTACCTCCAAAAAGGATGACATTTGTGCTTTAGTTTCTCTGCTCTACAACATTGTTTCTGTGTTCCCTGCAGGGTCATGAAAACACATTAGTCCCTGAAGTGAGGTCGACCATGCTGCAAAGTGTGTTTGACCGTGCAGACCTCTCCAACCCCTCAGTCAGTGAATCAGATGTGTCTGTGTGGCTCCAGCGCCGACTGCCCCCCCTGGTGATCAACCTGCGACATCAGCACGTCGCACAGTACTTCAGAATAGTAGCTGGGAGGAGCTGTGGCATCCAACAAGAGGGGTTAGTGTTTAAAGAGATGAGAGCGGCAGATAAACCTTTTTGTGTGTACAAGTGTCATGTACAGCATCAGTGAAATTGTCTTTGTATCCATGTAGGGATTGACCTCTTTATTTTCTTTCCATTTTCTTTTTTAGAGTGGGGACGCTGAATGCAGTAGTCAGAAGTATCTCTCAAGTGACACAAGATGAAGTCCATGAACACATCATCCAGTCTCTCAGAGGTAAAAAAGATAATAAAATAAAACAAAATCAAAAACAAAGTGCTCTGACGGATTACAGTTAATAAATTAAAACCCTTATCTCGCTGATGTTAAAACATATTCAGTGGTTTCATAGAGATCTTTCCAAGTCAAGAATAATAGACCTCAAACTTGAGATTAAAAAAAGGCTTAACAAGTTTGCTGATGGGTTGTTTCTTGAATTGGAGCAAAGCAAGCATAGCGAAGTCAAAAATATTTGGTTTAGTTATTTCAAAGAGTATTTTGCAGCCATTCAAGCCTTTCATGATTTGAGAGTAGGAAAATCTACTTTTTGTGGACCACCTTGTAGTTTCAGATCCTAAATGATGGCTATGTGCAACAAAATCCAAGAAATGCCTTCATGTATTCTGACTCTCAGAAACAGTCCAATCAAACACATTTTTAAGCTGAATGGCATGTTTTTATCTTTACCCATTGACTGTTTAAAAAGATGGAGAAGGTGACAGCTTCCAAAAAGTGAAAATGAAACATTTGGAGCTTGTTCTGCTGACCAGCCACAGCTCAGCTCATAAAACCCAACTCCTCCATGTTAACATGTGGGACACAGATTGTGGGTCACATGCAAATAGACGCTGAGTGACCAGCCTTCAAACCAAATATCTGACTTGAGTTTGAATTCTCAGATAATAAGCTAATTTCTCCTCATCCTTCCAGGGGTTACACCTCTCAGGTGTTATGAAGACAATTCCAGCCAGAGTTTTTACAGATTCCTCCAGCTCACATTCTTGGAGTTCAGGGTTCCCAACGTGACCACCTTCCTGTCACTCATCCCTTCTGATAGGACACACCAGGTATGAATTCATCAATAACTCAAGTGTTATTTGTAGTGTATTAATTCAACTAAGCTGATTCAGATGTATATTTCCCCCCTAGCTGGTGAACTCCATGCCTCCACCAGAACTCGGGGAATATCTCAGTCAAGTCGGGACTGTTGATGGTGGTGAAGGGCTCTGTGACATTTACCAAGTGTACGAGGAGCTGCTGGTTTTCCTTGAGACTGTATGTACCACGCTTCATAACATCAACACATGGCAAGGCTAACAAATGTAGAGATATCATGATACATTCTTGTATGCATTCATTATAGGTGGAAATTCCCGACCAAGTGCGACAGCCCACACTTCCTTGTGTCTGGCCAGGCGCTCTAATGAACACCAATCGCTCAGAGGTCAATCGCATCTTTGACCGGAGTCTCAGAAACTACACGCAATTCCTCACAAAATCTCTCATCAGCCCTGCGGTCACACACAACGCCTCCTGCCTCGCCTTCCAAAAATTGTACGGATGTTTATCACAACAATTCATGACCCCTTCATTTAAGATGTGTTGCTTTCACCCAGAGTAATGTTGTCTTTTTTTGGATGTTGTTCAGTGTTACAATTTTAGGTAGATTCGACTACACTGGTGCAGACTTTGTGAGTTTGGATGTGTTTGTCTCTGTCAAGGATTACCTCACCACAGGTTGGTCTCCAGAATAACCCAGACTGCTTTTTAATCTTTATCTTCTTTATCTTCAATCTTTCTCCTAGCTGGAATACATGCTTTTTGTTTCATACTTTTTGTTGTAATCATTGGATGTCAAGAATTCTAACCTTTCTTTTAAAGATAAAACTTTTTGAGCAAAATAATGCCAAGAATAAATTTTCTATATCCGTCCAATATTATTTTTATTTCTGATTTGGTAACACTAGCAGGTTGTAATTAAAAGAAGTCATTCCTCCAAATAAATCAAGTAAAGTTTCTTTACTAGACAGTACACCTTAAATGATGTTTCTTTCCTTGCATTTAAGAAACTCTCTCCGTAAATACTTGTCTTATCAGATTCGTCTCCGAGGTGCTACGATCCAAACAACCCTGACCTGAGCTCCACAGCCTGGTTTGTGCTGTACATCGGCCCTTTCATTTCTCACCTCACCATGGATGATCTGCTGACTTTTGGATCTCAAGATGTACTGAACCTAACATGAGAAAAATGAACTTTTCTGTACAGAGTTTGAAATCAAATGTTGCAATATTTAAGACCAACTGTTACATGGTTGTAACTTCCTCTTTTCCTTCCCATTCTTTAGGTCATCCAGCAGTTCACGGTGAACCCTGACAACATCGCCCTCCTCCACCAGAACGACTTACCAGCTAACCTCACCAACTATTACATTGAACTGGTGTATCTGCAGGACAGTAACTTCAACCCCTTAGAGTAAGTCTTCAATATGTTTTAATAAATCTTTAATGGGAGAAAAGTAACTGAGTGTTTGTACTATAGCAATTCAAATTTTAGCCACATGTACTTCAATCTCATATTTTAAACATGGGTATAAAGTAACAATGCTTGATACTTGTGCAAAGTGTGAAGATATTCAATCCACCTCATATTCATGTATTTTAGAAATCCCTAAATTTGTCAGTAAAGTGCTCAATACAGTCTGTTTTAAAAGAAAAAAAGACAGAAGATCTTCCCAAGACTTGCTGAAATGAGACTTCTTGAACACCAACTTCTGCTCATAGCTCCGCTCCTTACAGGCCTTTAGAGGGCTGGCTAATCAAAGACAGGGGGTTTGTGGATCAAGTAGCCTTAAAGAGACAGCAGCTGAAATGAAAAGTTTCAGACAGAGGCTGAAACACAAGCTGAAATAAAGGGAAAACACCAGCGTGAGGAAAAGCTTTTTTTTATTTTCTGGCTTTAAATCTTGTAAAACTGCTACAGAGATACCAAAAGGACTGCTTACAGCCTAAAACAGCACATTACCCCTCTTTACAGAGCACTAAACTCTAATGACGGTGTCGTAACCTATCTCCACTACTTGACAGCAAAAGTTTTTTTTCTGTTTTTTGGGGGCTTTTTTCTAAGAGGTGTTAAAAACGTATTTTACACAAAAAGCATAAGGTAGACAAAGAAATTCTGGGTTATAGTGGATATTCACACATAAGTTTGTCATTTGTTTAACCCTTCATATTGTTCACAACTCTACAGTCGTGTATTTAATACTTTTCTCATTTTGTAATGGTTGCAGAGCTTTAGCAGAGGTTTTATACATTCATTTAATTTAGTTTTCTTGAACAAACAAAAGGTAGTGTTAAAAAGAAGATCTGATTGCCATTCATTTATCAAAACAAATACTTGGTTTATCATGTCATTACAACAGTTTGTGTCAGTTCTCCAACCAAAGTTGCCGCAATCCACCTCAAACAGATAGTCCTCACGGTCCCTTTGAATACCAAAATTATCATAATTTCAATGAATGAAAGGAAACATTTTTTAGGAGCAGCTTTGTATGTTTATAGTTATAGATCAATTTTCTGTTGATACACTCTTTTACTCTCTGTCCATTTTTCTTGTTGCAGACTTCCTGCTAGAGGATTTTGTGTCATCCCTGGTAATGCCTTCAGGCAGCTGACTGAGGCACAAAGTATAACAGTTCTGCACAACGTGACTGATCTCTGCACAGACTTGGACCCACAGGTTAGAGAAACACAGTCACATGATGGTTTACTGTCCAGGCTTCTTATTGTATATGCAATTCAGATACGAGGTACAACTTTTTTTTCCACCTTGAATTTTCCACCAAATTTTAGGTGTTCAGAGAGCTGATCTGTCCTATAAACTGTTTCGCAGTGAATCACATCACCATGAAATTATTACTTTATTCTGAAGTAATCTAAAAGAGTACTCGTCCTCTGGAAGAAAAACTTGATATGCTGAAAGTCTTTATTTGTAAATATTGTTTTTCATCATTAAATTGACTGAGTGTCTATGTGATAAAAGGATCTTGTTCTCATGGGGCTGAGATATTAAGCCATTTTTTACACCATATGTCTTGTCAGTAAAGTCTTTTGTCTCTCCTCTTAAGATTTCTGCAGCTTTGGCAGGCAACCTTGGTGGAAATGTTGACTCTGCTGACATTTCTGCCCTGGGCAATGAGAGCACGAGCTTGTCCACTGGTCAGATCCAAATGATAAATCCTCGAGAGCTTCTCGCCTCTATCAACACTCTCGGCTCAGTTATGGGCTGGAATCAAGGGCAGGTCCGGGCCATCATCCTGTCTCTGATGTCCTCAGGGATGATGCAGGTAGTTTTTCAGATAGTGCATGTCCAAACTAATAAAAATTTGTGTATGGCTCAGTAAAAGACTCACTGTTTTACGGTTTTGTATTTTCTTTTTTTTTATCCCAATAGATCAACAATGCGTCATCCCTGGTTATGCTGGGCTCTCTTGTCACTGGGATCTCTTCGACAACTTATTTGAGCATCAGCAGCACAGAGCTCATTGCTGCTGGACAAAGTGCATCTTTTCTGTCATACTTTACCTCTGCGCCAACAATCATCAGACAAAGTTATGTCTCTCGGGTATGTCAGTTTGAAGTCTTCATGTAAACTTAAGAGATAAAAAATTAAGTCAGAAACTTTAAAGACAGATTTTTATAAGCATGTTTAGGTAGAAATACAAGTTGTATAAAACACCCCTTTAATTACGAATGATGACTTATTTAGCCCATTTATTGGTCGTAATTTTATTTTTGACTGACTTGGTTAAAAATCCAGCCTCTACAGGCAGCTTGAGGGATTGCAGCTCTTAAAAGGGGTAATCAAGATCTCTTCTCTCTTTCTAGATCATAGCTGCCAACAGCAACAGCGAGGTGATCATTGAGAACGTTGCAGACGAACTGGCCACAGAAATTCCTCGAATTCACATGGCAGCCCTCACAAACACTAGCAACGTGATCAAGATAGTCAACAGGAAGATATGGAAACGACAGCAAGTAGGAGGAGTCACCTCAAAACTTTTGTACATTATCCTTTTTCTTTACACGTTGATTCACAATGCTCACCTTTTTTCCAGATTGAATTGTTCTTCGCTCAAATAGCCACTGAAGAATCAACTGCAGAGCTAGGTAGTCCAGACAGGTGAGTTTCAATGAAGCTGCTCAGGAAAAATAAAAAGTTAACATGAAAGATACCATGCAGGAGGGTAATAATGCATGTACTTTTGTGTGTGTGTGTGTTTGTTTTTTTATTTTTCCATTCAGCTTGTCGTCCTCAGTGCTCCAGGGCTTCACATGCACAGGGGTGGCGACTATTTCAAGGCGCCAGGTCAGAAGGCTGATCAGAGCCTGTCGTAGGAGGGGCAGTAACAGAGTGAACCTGAGGGAGCCGCAGGTGAGCGTGTGTGTGCGTGTGTGTGTGTGTGTGTGTTAGTTAAGACAGGAAAAAATAGCAATGAATGAAAACGTACACTAGGGCTCAGCAATGAATTACAAATTAGATTAAATCACAATATGGCCTGCTGCAATATTCTGATTGCAGACAGCGCAATGTTTCTTTAACCTCAAATGTGTTAGAATACAAGATATAACTTTTGCAGTATATATTTTATGTTCTACCTTCACTCAACCCTGCTCAATCAAAGTGCCAAAATGTTGAAAAGTACCTTTGCAAGAGAAGCAATCTAAGTGGTGAAAAGTGGCAAAAACAGCAAGAAGAATGAAAAAATGGATGAAAAAGGGGGAAGCTCTCAGAGGCCTGACATTTCTGTTTTCTATTGATCTTATGTGATACTCAGAAAACACTGAATTTTGGGTTTTCGTTATCTGCAAGCCATAATTATGGGCATTTCAGGAAATGAGCTTGAAATATACTGCTTAGCCAAAAAATAAAAGTTGCCACCAAAAAAAGGTCACACTCTTATACTTTGTTAGACTATTTTCACTGTGTTTTTTTGATAAGCTTCTGCAACGTCACAAGATTTATTTCCATCCCGTGGTGCATTAATTTTTCACCAAGATCTTGTATTGATAATGGGTGAGTCTGACCATTGCACAAAGCCTTCTTCAACATATACCAAAGGCTCTCAATAGGGTGAAGGTCTCGACTCTGTGGTGGCTAATCTATTAGTCATGTCTATCTAGCCTCTATTCTTACTCTGATGCGCCCATCACTCTGGGCAGATCAGGGTCTGGACTCTGTCTGACCCCAGTTTGCTAGCACAATAATCACAATTAGAGTATTTCTGCAAATCATTCATCATAATGTACCCAGGGGTGAAAAGCAGTTTGATCATTTCATGGACAATCATGCAGACCTTTTAGGATGATATAAAGTGTCTGTAACTATATTTTGTGTTTTATTAAGATACTTAAGTAACTATGTGCAAAAAATAGCAGCCATTACCATTGAAAGGTGATTGCTTCAATCTGCTGCACACCTAAAACCAGTAACTGACTTGTGTCAGTTATAAAGGAACCTTAAAAAAATTAAGTATTTTTTGACAATGGCTAAAACATTTTTGGTATCTCAGGAGGAGGAGTATTTCAGCAAAGAATTACATAAAGCATTTAAAATTACTAAATCAAGACAAACAGTTTTTTTTTTTTATATAAAATGAGATTTCTCTGATTGAGGGGAGAGATAAATCTTAAGTTTTAGGTTTCAAACAAGTGAAATGTCCAAATGGCTTGTTGTGTTTTTTTTCAGTGCAGTGTCTTTTCAGGTCGTAATTATCAAATCTTTTCTCACCTACAGCTCACCTGCATGTACAACTACATTAGGCAAGAAACAGATTTCACCAGCTTCAATCTGTTCCCTCATGATATGCTGATGTACTACGAGTGAGTTTCATTGGCATTCAAGGGTTTAAAGTAAGGTTTTGTCTAAATACCGTAACTGTCTTATCAGTGAGTTAAGAATATTCCTTCTCTCTCCACAGTTATTCTCTGGTGCCACAGATCAGCTGCAGGTCTTACTTTGAAGAGCTGTCGGTGGCAGATTTCTCCCTCATCTCCTCTGTCCAAAGCTTCAGACGGACTGATCTGTTTATAAATGCCAGAAGCTGCTTGGTGAGTCCCCAAATAATAACCTATTAAAGGAACCCCTTAAAGGAATTGTTGACTGGGGAGCCAGGTTATATTTGGAAAACAATGGAAACTTTTGAACGTTTAAGCAAGATGGATGGTGTATTTTCATCTTCTCCTGATGTACAAAAGTGGAGCCGAACTGCAAACTGCGCATTTATTTTATTACCTTAAACTTACAGAACATTGGAGTCTCTGGGTCTACAGTCTGTTGTTTGTTAGATACCCTGCTCATGTTTCCCCTCTACTCTGATCCTCAAATTAACATGGCCCTGCAAGAGCTGCCTTTGTCAGAAGAGCTGTAAAGTGAGGTTCTTTACCACATTTTGAGCATGAAATAACTTATTAAACTTAACACTACACGAAAAGATTATCTAGCCTTGAATCAATACGAACTGTTTTAAAGAGATTTCCTCAATTTTTTTGTTCCGTCTGCTGACCCATGCTGTGATCAGCAATTACGGACAGCTTAATTATTTTGGATTCACTTTTGGACAGCTGCTACATCATCCATTTGTAAAATATAGCCAATCGATGATGCAGATATTATTGCCACAAACATCAGATTTTAGCCTCTCGTGTCAGAATAATTAAAGAGGGCTTTTGTCCAGTCTGATGAAGCAGCCTCTAAATCAGTGCTTTGTGTAACATTCATCTCTTTCTCTAATATCAGGAGTCATTCAAGTCACAACAAGAAAGTTACAAACAATCAGCGGAAAGATTCATTGTTCTTGTTGTTTATGAGGTGTTGTCTTCTGACTTTTAGTCTCTTGTTTTGCATTCTTTCCTTATCTATCTTGCTTTGTTTTATTTTCAAGGGCATTACGGGCACAAACTTGACGAAGGACAATATAGCTGTGTTGGGCAACATGTGCTGCACTCTGGACGGGTCCTACATCGAGGACTCAGACTCATCCATCTTGGAAAAGCTAAACAACTGCCCAGACCTCACTACAAGTCAAGGAGCTGCTATTGAAACCCTTCTGCGAAGTGGTCGTACACAGTTTGGGTATGTCAATAACAGATCAACACCTCACATAGTGATAGGTGAAGGTTACTTGAGATCAGTTGCCATCTGTGTTACTAAATCATACACAGCAATAAGTCTAACATTATTTTTATTTTATTTTCAGTTTAACCTTCTTTTGTCTCTTGTTTTTAATCAGGGCTTCCTCAACATGGAGTTTGCAAACTATGAAGGACCTCGGCATGTTAAACTTGTATTTACCTTCAAGCTTCTATACTGCCTTCGACAGGGTAAGATTCTCAAACACAACTCCACATCATTATAGAGTTTTTTTAAGATGTGGTTTTAAGCCCATGCAAATTTCCACAGCAAAATTGTGTCTGTCTTTAAAGTAGTGCTGTCTCAGGCCCTGAGATAACATCATCCTGTTTAAGTTTTCCACAACGATTTCTCCAGATTCTTTGAATCTTTCATGATGTTATCAAATAGGGAATATGATCATGACACCTCTAAGTGTCTTGTGAGTTTACAGTGGGAAAATGTTTCTGGAGTCCCCTTACTATTTCCTTACCTGGACTCTCATAATGGTTCACCCCTTCCCAATTTCACTACTCTTGAACAGTTTTTTGTGCCTGGTTAGATTTTTACATTTTAACTTATTGGTGAACAGAATTTCTTGGAGTTTTTTCTGTTTGCATGTTTTTTTTTGTTTTGTTTTTTTACCATTACAAAACCATTTTGAGTATTTTGTTTTCTCTTTCTCAGCTGTGTAGGGACATGTTGTTGGCATATCATTAAAATGTGTCAATATTTCTCTGTAACACTAATTTTTCAGATGATTTCAACACAACTGGGTAAACTAGAAACTGAATGGCCCTTCCAGGATTTATAAATTTGTCTGAATTCAACTGAACAGATTTAATTATGCTGATACATGCATAAGGGTTAATGTTTTGAAAAATGTAGTTTTAGTTAGTTATTTGATGTTAAAAGAGACGGTGCGTTGTCGTGATTGTGCTCTGTACGCAAGAGGGAAAACGTCACATGTCTAAAATGATTCACTTCACTCACTTTAGACTGAAATTAAGGACTCTCAACTTCAGCATAAAAAAATCTAAATTGCTTTCAGTCTGTTACAATTTTATCAAAAATAAGAAATTTGGGATTAGATTGAGGTTTTTGATTTAATTCTTTATGGGTTTCTCTTGTCTCTCTGCGAGCAGAAAACAAAGAGGTTGTTTCTGAGGTTCTTCCAGAGAGTACTAAGGGCTAACGGAGTGAGCAGACGTAAGAGGAGGGCGTTCAAGAGACAAATAAGGAGGTCTAATAGATCACAGTCAAAGCGCTCAATAGGTGGGTTACCCTGACTTTTCCACTCTCCTTTTTTTCTTGTCTTTTTCTTTCTCTATATTAATTTTTTTTTTCTGTGTGTCGCAGCAAACCAGTGCACCGTAGGAAACATCACTCAAGTGACAATCAGCGATGACGCATTCCCCATTGATTATGATGAAACACAGTTCAACTTCTGCCTCAGTGCTGCCGTGGTCAAAGACAACTTGGCTGCAATCACTGAGAAGGTTGACCTGGAGGAATACCTCAGGATTGTTCTTAATAAGCTGAATGAGGTGAGAGACAAGAGCCTGTATAGCTCTGATTACCTTGAAGATGTCAGTTTTTTAATGGTGTTATATAAGCTCAGCCTTTTTTGGCAGTGGTGTTCATGCAATAAACTGATTAAAGGTGTTTTTAACCATATGAAAGAACCAGAGACTACTCAGTGTCATAACAAATTGGTTTCTGAAGAGGTGTAATGAAACAAACATGACTAAACTCTGACTTGTGTTTAGTGTTTTATCTCTATTTCCCACCCAAGAAAAGACTGGCCTTGTGTTTCTGTAATGTCTTCTCCCTGATCTGTCTACTCACAGGCTTACGCTGACACCTCGATCATCCCAGAGAGTCAGGTTCAGCTCCTAGGACCAGCGTCACGTGTTGCCACTATTGATGACATCAACAAGTGGACGATCACGGAAATCGACACACTTGCTTTTTTGATGGACATGTCAGAGGGGAACGAAGATTGGGACCCAAGCCTGGTGAGCAAACCAGTCAATAAAGGTGCATATTCCATGTCTGTATTTAACTCTATTGTCTTCATGGATGAATATTCCTCTTGCAGGCTAAAGCAATTATCACAAAGTACTTGAGCAAAGAAGGGAACACACTGGGCACTGCTGAGCTCAACTCCATTGGAGGGCTGTACCTGTGCACACTGGACACCGACGTGCTGGGGAATATCACAGAGCAAAGCCTTAGGTGAGAGAGATCAGGGTCTGGAGGATGTTTACATTGATATCACGATACATGTGTCTAGCTGTTGTTTCTGAAGCTGTGAGTTTATCACATACACAAGTTTGTGAGGTTGCTCTGACGAAACCCCCTCAAGTTATTATGATGCTATTATGATGCTTGCTGCTGGGGTAATTTTAATCTTTCTTTCTTATTATTGAAGAGTAGAGAAAATTCAAAAGACACAATAGCTATATTTTTACCGCTTTGCCCCCATACTCAGTCACTTTTCAGTCTCAACACTAGCTAAATAATGTAGCTCTATGTTTTCACTTTATCAAACCTTTTCTTCATCAGTTAGCGTGGCGTTGTCAAAGAGACTTTGGCTTGCCGTTAATCAATCTGGTCCAATCAAATCCACCCAGTCCAGATCGGGCGGCCAGGAAGTAGTATTAAGAAATGACCTGTTTTAGCACTGATAACTATTTTGAATTGGGGAATATGAATCAGGTACCTAGCTATCAGACTTTTTCAAGATCATTTGAAGTCCTCACAGTCCCTTTAAGATCAACAGAGATCAGCTGAGATTTAAGGATGACCGTACCAGAATGTGTCACTTTAGGCTGAAGTTTTACTGTTAGAGCCCTGTTTGGGATCAGTGCCTAAATGTGCTGTGAGAACTATCCAGAATCTGTAGTTTCTCATAAGCATCATTGCTCACTGTTGCAAAGAGACAACACACAAAGCAAAGCGACAAGGTGATTTGTTAATGTGTAGTAATGTTGCACTATTGTTGAAAACGTTACTCACAGCCTACTGCTCTGAGATGTGTCCATAATGTGTGGTGTCAGTGGAATTGTTTCCAACCCAACCACAGATACTCGAAAATACCATTTAGAAATCACTGATTTTTTGGTCTGAATGGCTCATTTCTCCAGCCACACACTGTATGGGAGTGAATTTTCTGACACCCCACCTTTCGTTTTGTTAACTGAGTTAGGTTGGGTCAGCATTTCAAATCTAGCAACTACTCATGGCAGACAACGAAACTGCTTTAGGAAAAGATGGTTGATGTCCTAGAGGCTGCATACTTGTATTATAGAGTCAATGGTGCCAAATGGACACTGATAGAAGCTGATCATGTAATTATCTCATCAGCTGATGCCATGGACGAGACACAAAGATCATTGAAAATGCACCATTAAAAGGCCACTTTTAAAATTGTTGTCTGCTTTCTTTCCATCCCAATGTAAGATGCTCTTACCACTCTTTGGTGATTACCCCATTCTCATTCTCATTTTTTTGTGTTCCCTGCAGAGACGCAAATGTCTTGACTATATCCAACTGTACCTTAGAAAAAAAGCAAGTCCTGTTCAGCATTGCCAGAGAAGCTTTTGCCTCAGACACAAATACAAACACTCGAGCAACAACACAACCAGTCTCTCTCTCTGAGTACCAGCTCATCCAACCATACACAGGTAAGCAAATAAACCCACAAACATTTATTCAGCATACTGGGAAACCTGATATGATTGGCTCCTAATATACAAACTACATGTTTTCTTTCTGGCCTATAGGAGGTGCAGATTCAAGTTACGTCCAAAGATTGGCTGCTTCAAATATTAACATGGACCTAGACACCTTCATTGGTTTGGATGAGAGTGTGATACAGGTCAGTGATGTGTGCACTAGCATGTTATAAACAAGGATTTGGTCCTGTCTTATTTTATTTTTTCTTTTGATTATAAGCTACATGGCAGTCTTGGAACCTACTAACTGAAATCAAAAAGTTATTTCTGGTTGAAATAGTTTGGTGTCAAATGATTTTTTTCTTACTTTTGATTTCGTAAGTTATGTTTACAAGCTTTTCATGCATTTTATGGGAGAAGACAGTTGCAGTGGATAGAGTGGGAAAGAGGGAGAGATAGGAATGGCATGCAGGACACAGGGGTGATTCAAACCCAGACCACCTGCTGGAGGGCAAACCTCATAGCTCCCTTCTTTTTCATTTCTAGTGTAAAATTGAACCTTAACATGGATACGTGTTTCTTGAGTGACTCTAACAGCCATTTGTAGAACTTCAGTCACAACCATATTCACTCAGCTTCATTTTTGTTTTAGCTCTGCAAGTAGCTGCTTCAGAATAAATCCAACATTCAAACATACGCTGAGTAGTTAAGGATTTGTGCTATTCACACTGCTGGAGCCCTACTTTCATTTTGCCCAAACCAGGCAAAGGCTGTAGGTTTTTACATGGTGCCTTCAGTGAAAGTATTCTTGGGTTTTCGCATGGACTGTGACGGTGAACATGCACTTTAAAGGAGGTTTTATTCAGTTTTGAAATAGTCAGGGATAAACAATCAATCAGAAAATACCTCCTTATTATGTCAAGACCAGAAAAAAACCAATACCTGAACAAAGTATCTCTGCTCCCTTCAGAAACTGACCGTCACAGATGTTCAAGGTCTTCTTGGAAACAATCTGCAAGAGCTGAAGTCTTATGAAGACGTAACAGTGGTACAGGACTGGACCCGAAACCAGTTGCAATCACAACTTGATACACTGAACATTGGGCTAACAGGGGGCAGGGCTGGATCCACCAGCTCTCCTGCCACAACTAAACCAGGAGCCACCACTACCAAACCAGGAGCAGCCGCCACCACCACCAAACCAGGAGCAGCCGCCACCACCACCAAACCAGGAGCCGCTGCCACTACCACCAAACCAGGAGCTGCTGCCACTACCACCAAACCAGGAGCCGCTGCCACTACCACCAAACCAGGGGCGGCTGCCACTACCACCAAACCAGGAGCCGCTGCCACTACCACCAAACCAGGGGCGGCTGCCACCACCACCAAACCAGGAGCCGCTGCCACTACCACCAAACCAGGGGCAGCTGCCACTACCACCAAACCAGGAGCTGCTGCCACCACCACCACGAAACCAGGAGCAGCTGCCACCACCACCACGAAACCAGGAGCAGCTGCCACCACCTCATCATCAAACAACCCTACAACTATCTCCCCCTCTGGAACCACCAATTCCACGACAGGTAAGTGTTTTGTAATGCAAATAATAATTTTAACCAAAAACTTCACAAAGAAAGAATTCTGTTGTTGGCTGCATAAACTTTAATTCTTTAAGGTTTTATCTTTGAGGAAACCACAATGAGAAAATAATTGGTTATATGAAAGAAACAATGATGAATTCGACAACCAATCCCCAACAAAGATACGCCATAATACATTATTTGGAGATCTTATTTTATCATATCTAATCTTATCTTATCTTATCTGTTCTTATCTTATCTTACTTTATCTTAGCTTAGCTACACATGAACAAAAAATATGTTGTTATTATTAGTCGGGAGTTAGTACCCTCTACATCATGTTTTGTAACACTATTAAAGCATAAATAGTATCTGAAGGCCAGCTAAATGCTAACACAGGTTGTTTGTCATATCCAGTTTGTATTCCTATTCTCTAGACTTAGCGATCCAGCCTAACACAAACTTAGCAAGTCTGTTTAAATCTGATTTATTTGAAAACATTAGTTCCTGTCTTATACATTTTGAAGAAGCACTACCTCCTGTCATCCTGCAAATTGTTTTCATTTTTTGTGAATATTTTACAGGGACTTGAATTTATTCTGCCAGTTTGCCAGCTTGAGTCTCATTTTCTCAACTTCTTAGCGAGCTTTATGGGATTGTTCTCAAATGCATCTCTAATATAGTCTGTCCCTGTTTTCTAAAGTAAGTTTGTGTTTTTGTCCGTCTACAGGCAGCGGTACGAGCATACGAGCAGACGCTGGCTTTTCCCTGTTCGTTGTCCTCATGCTCCTCTTCACTTCACAGCACATCCTGGCATGAAGAAACACTCAGATTGTGGTGATTGAAATGTTTTACAAGCAAAAGAAAAGTGTCAAAGATAAAATGATGATAGCTATGATGTTGATGAAGAAGCAGCCTGTAAAGGGTACCTCAAACTAGAGGCAATACTGATGATTCCTGTGAAAAGTGGGCAGTTTCTCAACAGCATTACATTAAATGTAAATAATATTTTCTTAACATTGAACCCTTGAGTCTCAAATACTGTGAAACCTTTTCACTGATAATTTGAAACCTCACATATGTATTCACTGGCTTTTTTTCTGTCTGTTTCTTATCATTAATTTCAGGATGTAGAGTGAACGACAAGATTTTAACTACAAAAATCATCCCTTTTGTAGCCTTTTTAAAACTAACTTCTTCAAAACTCTAAACTTAGCCAACACTTCATCTATTTTTCATGGTATGTGACTGACACAAATTTTTTTAAAAATGTTAAATTGTTATCCATGATTGATGTATTTACTCCCAATGATCGAACATGTACTTGTGTTTTGGAAGGATTGTTTGCTTTTTAGCTGAATTTATCTGGAATCAAATGATTTGGCTTAAATTATGGAGAAGATATCATTGCTCCGTGTTCGGATGTGTTAAGAGTTTTGAATTTGTGTCATCAGCATGGGAAGCTTTTCATACCTGTGAACTAATCAAATGAAGGGGAAAGTTTGTACTTAATTCTTTCATGTAATTATATGTATTTGTGTCCAAAAAGCACTTACTTCAGACAGGCTCACTTTGAATGAAGAACAGTGGGCCTTGAGCTGTATGATTATTAATGAATGCACATAAATGTAGAAGCACAATCCAGGTAGCTTGGTCTCCTTTTTGTTACAATTCTTTCTAAGTAAAGAGAGCAACACGTCATGTAGAATCACACTTCTTTACTGGTGCAGTGGCACAAAATTTAACACAGTATTATGTCAGATAACTAAAAAGTTTGTGAAAGTGACGACTATCTATTAATCCAGTTTTTCTCTGAAAGACCTTTTGAGTCAGCAAAAGACTTCAGAATAAGAATTTAAACTGCAGCCATTTTTAAACATCTAATTTGTGCATAGAAATGTATCTTTTAAGAAGTCAGCAGTGGTAAGTAAAAAGTTGCTTTCTATGAGATGAGATGAGAATAAAACCATATTGAGGAGTTTTAATTTATTATTTATGTATTTTTATCATCAGTAGTACCACAACGTCAGATTCATATTCAAAATCTCTTTTACATGAGAGTCAAAACAAAGACAGCAGCATAAAATAAATAAATCCTGCCAGGACTTATTCTTACCTTATCTTTGCTGACTCAAACAGATTTTATGTCAATGACAAGTATAACAGAGGGAACTGTAAATGAACAAAGTCTAAGCGATACTGAAGAAAGTCAAAATGTTTGGGAATACAGATGTATGTATAAAAGGTGTCACATGATTGGGGGAAAAAAGTCATTTTTTTACAAGAATAGAGCCAAAATATTATCAAAGCTGCAACACTAAAGGATTTAAAATATGATCAGTTTTAAGGTTAGAAGACTTGAGTTCCTTCAAGATTTTAAGATTTAACTCACTTCATGACTTTGTTCTTGAAGTTTCTGTTTCTGGTTCTGTTTCTTTACCCTGTGGCCCTGAAACTATGCTGGTAAAAAAAATAGCATGAAACTGCAAAAATGACATGGCACTTATGATTCCTAGAGTTCAAGGTCATCCAAATGATTCAAGATCCATTATTTTATCACCAAGACATCTGATTGTTCATTTTATGTTTTAAGCAATCTGATTTTTTTTTCTTTTTTCTTTTGTTGAAGCCTTAATAGTTATAGGCGTTTATAGACACCAAATTCAGTCTTGCAGGTTGGACAGGTGTGCTTTGCATTTTTCAGTCGGTCCACACAGAACGGGATGAGGCAGCAGCCTAAAACAAAGCTGGAGAAGACAACACAAAAAGTTAGGACTATCTATTCAAGGCAAATATGATCTGGAACAACATATAATCACCTGTTTGCACATTAAAAAGAAGATGAAGAGTTAAATGTCAATCATTTCATCTTTTTTTATGGTTGAATTATTTGCATTCATCACCAACCTTTGGGATCTCTGTTATCGACTTCAACAAGCTTTGATTAATTCATTCAATTCGTTTTAGCTATTGACCCAATTTAGTTTCAGTAAGGCTATCTTTACTGTTCTTAAAACTTATGTCATATTTTACAGCTGTCGTCTGGATTTCAGATTTGTCTGCCCCACTTTAGCAACAAACCCCTCAGTCTCAAAGAATACTAAAACACCCTTTCTGAAAGTTATCTAAATAATTTAGAAAGTTAGAGAACAGACTGTTACATGTTAATGTATATCAAAACTTTGTGATATTTGACACTGAAAATAAAGACAGAGTCACTCAAAACAGTGCTGCAAATTCACTTTGACATGAGCCTTTCAAACAAATCTGCAGGTACACAAACCACTTTTCCACAAATCATTATAAAAAATACTAATCTGGAGATAATGAAAAGAGAAGAGAGTGACTCTCCTTCTTACCCACAGAGAAAGAGTCCTCCACAGAAAAGGTATGTGAGCAGACCAGAGGTGAAGTCCACCTTTGTGAGGACTGACTGATTGCATTTTGGACAGAAAATCTGAACTGGACCATCTCCCAAAGGACCGAGTGTGACTTGGTTACATGAGGACACAAACGTTTAGAAAAATTAGAAGAAAGTAACAGTTGGTTCTGAACGAAACATTGTTTAGACTCACCGGCAGGTACTTGCGTGTTGTCCATTGTTTCTGTGAATCAATTGTTAAAGACACATTAATAAAGAGCGCAACATGAGAGAGACAATTTCATGATGCACATGATGGGTTTGGTGCTTTTTAAGCATCTATGAGTGATCACACATGCTGCCTCTCAGTCCAGTTAGAATCATCTGGAAACTTTAAAACCTTCAAAAGTTAATAAGAAGTCCAAATATAAGAGAGAAAAGTGGGAACCCACCAAATAAAGACCTGCATAATGACTTTAACATCTGTAAAAGATCTTGTACTCACAGTTTCTGTAGGAGACAGTTTGACTGTAGCGAGATTTTTCCCAATCTGGCTTCAACAACCCTTTCAACCTTGTTTACTTCCCCACTAGTCATAAGATGGCTGAAATTGCTGTGTACAATTTCCTGACCCAGCCCTGGGACACACAGCGTGAGTGAGGATAATTATTTATAACAGCAACCATCCACAAATGCAGATTTCTCAGGGGACTGCTCTCAGCTTGACTGTCCTTTACATTCATTCAACTTTGAATATTTTTATCCTTTCTTATATTGTGCTGATTGTTGCTGCATTAGAAGATCATTTTTTATGATACAGAAAATAAAAGACTAACTTTGTAAAACAAAAAAAAATTGCGGCTAAAATTTTTATTAGTGAAACAAATATTAAAAATTATTTGGTTTGTTACAGAGCATGAGAACATGGGCTTGGCATTGCCTGAGGCTGAAGAGGAATAAACCTCAATTCAGCTGAAATTAACAGCACATGCTCCTGCTGCTGCAAATTAGATCTGCTGTTCAGTTCTTAACGTGGTGGAACAGGTCACAGTGACACAGCAGCAGTTCAGCAACAGTCTGCTGTCCTCATGGACTCAACTTGGCATCTTTCCCTTTTTTACATATATATTGGAAGAAAGTTGAACAGACATAACAATAGAAAATGATTTGAATGAAAAAGTCATCATCCTGAAAGAGCTGATTCCTCAAGTTTTTGAAAAGGAAAAAAAAAAACTTTTCTCCAACTTTTCAAGATCAAATTTACAATATTTTGCACCCTGTTTTTTTTCTTGTCTTGGAAAGTTTTCAAAACTTTCAATCACTTTGGCACACTTATTATTATTTTTTTTTAATGCTGGTCTGGTATCATCTATGATATTTCGAACACTTTTTTGTAACAAGCATCATCTGAAAAATGAAGGTAGGACAAGCATCTTACCTTTAAATGTTGAAGCTTCATCTTAAAATTTCTTGTAGTTTAATCTTATCTTATCTTCATTGGAATATCTACAGAAGCGGATTGGGGCCAATTTTGATGGTAAAAATAAATTTGGGCAAAACGAGATTAAAGTTGAACTAATGAGAATATAGTTAAGAATTGGAGAATAAAGCAAAAATATAATTGTGGGATCAAAGTCAAAAATGCAACATTTAACAGTCTAGACCAGTGATCCCAACCTTTTTAGGCTGTGATCCCATTTTGACAATAGAAGAATATTTTTTAATCAATCACTAGACACTTCAGGGGACCCCATGTTCTCAATCATGGGGTCACAATAATAAGATCAATAAAGTTTGCCGTTTATCACTTCAGAAACTTATGCCATTACATTTGAAGACTGTTGTTTGGGCCCCAGCAGCTGTTTCTGCTGTCAGTCTGGCCTGGAGGAGCTAACTTTACCATGCAAACTACTGGTTTACGTAAGGGCAGGGTATTGAAACTTTTTTTCCCAATGTTTTGACTTTTTCTCATCATTTGGACTTCAATCTTGTCATTTTGACCTTAATCTTGATTTGCTCAAACTATCTTCTCCATCAGAATTGGCCCCAATCTGCTTCCATTGATATCACCAGGTTTCATAGATATGCGCATTATGAAAGATAAAATTATAGAAAAGACACTGAAGTTTAAATTGATTGCATTGATTTTTTTTGGCTACTAATCCGAACACATCACAATCCAGTCCATCCCAATCACGAACCACAGTATCACACAGGAGAAAAATAAGATGAAAGATTTTTAATCAGTAAAAACAGGTGCAATATTTCACATGTAAACAATTGCAGCATCTTATTCTCAATACCTGAATAGTTACAAAGAAATAATATTTTAGTGACTCAACGATTCCTGTAAAAAAAAAAAAACAGTCAACAAGAGACCAACACCCTTTCAAAGACAAAAAAATGTATCTGATTATTTCAAGTGCTCCTTGGCTCACCTGCAGGTCGGTGAGCGAGTGCCTCATTTTTAGATCAGTCTCAGCTTCATTAGTCTCAGCCCTCTCTTCTTCCCATGCAGCCAAACTCTAATTCTCTAAGCTTTAATCAAGCATTTTCAGTAGAGATATAGTTCAAAAGCAACTTAATTATCGAAACAAAAATTATGTTTTTAGTAGCTCCTTTTTCAATAGGTGGACAGCAAAGACTGAGAATAACTGAAAAAGAAAAACCTGAAAGCAGCACAGGAGCCACTTTCACATGACTGATGTTGACTGGAAATTTTTCAGTGCTCCTTTTTGCTTTTGGTACTTGTTTTGGTGTATGAAACAATGTGCCATTATGCAATCCCTTGACTGGTTGGGTGGTCACTTGACACCATTTCACCTTCTGTAGTTGTTTCTCAAAAGCAACCCATCACGTTTTTCCTGGAGCCGTCAACCTGTAAACAACGGCTACACTTGATTAAAAAAATGAGTCTCAACAAAAAGTTCTGAATCTCTATCCTGAAAGAATTCATCCTCCAAGATTGGAAGAAAAGCAAATCCAATATAATCAAGATTAAACTAAATTCACTGTGAGTATTTTGTGGTTTCCACTCTTGACGTTTTATTTCATCCAGCTTTTATTTGTTAATGTCAGTAGAATTTGGCTGCAGGGTCTGTGTAGTAAGTATAACTTAAATTTAGTCTTCATTAATCAACACATTGAACTTTTCCTGCCAGCAGAACATCAGAAACGAGGACTTTGAACTGAACAGTTGGCACTTAATTCTTAGTGTGTTCCTCTGTGTGGATAAGCCCACTGTAATCACAGCACTTAAAAGTATTTCGTCTGCCTCTCTAATTTTCCACCTTTTTTCTCTCAGTTGTTTCCTCACTTAGCAGCAGTCTCAGCGATTCTGCTGACAGATGAAATTCTGTCATTTCTTCCTCATTTTCCTCACTGTCAACATTTATCAGGCCCACAAAAGCCTCATTTCAAACTCATCTCAGGGTCTGGCATCAGCTCCCTCTACCATTTCAGCCCCTCTCTGCCTCCTTGGCCCTCTCTCTTCTCTGTATCACACACTGGATCCCCTGCACATCTGGTGTCACGAGGTCATATGGCTGCGTTTCTGTTCTGACTCTTTCTTCTCCGCCTCTGCCTGTTCTCTGGCCTCTGTCCTGTCCTTCAGCGCCCTCAGCAGGACCCTGAGGAGAGTATTTTCATTCAACAGGCTTTCAGAGGTTTCTGCCAACTCCTGTAGACGCCTCACTGCCACCCCGAGCTGCCGACTCTTCTCCCTGTGCTGCTCTTCCAAGCTCTGCCTCTCCCGCTGCAGCTCAGCATTCTGTGCTTCTAAGCTGTGAACGTCAAAGGTCAGTCTGCGGTTCTCCCGCCATAGCTGTGCCAGCTGTTGAGAAAGACGTTCACGGGCATGGTGCAGAGCTTGGACCTCTCGCTGGAGAGCCAAAAATTCTGCTCGGAGGACGGTGTTTGTTCCTGGACCCTCGGCGTCACTGGGAGCAGTCACCGGTTTGTCTGCGTACTGCACAGAGCCCGAGTGCTGCAGCAGAAAGTGCAGGAGGTTGGGTAAGGTGATGGGCAGATTGTCAGGGAACTTCACGCTCAAATTTTTCCTTCAAAAAAAAGATGAAAGGGAAGAAATCACAAGAAATCCTAAACAGCAAATCTAGATCAGACAAATCCAGATCTAGTTTACTACATCAGGATAACCAGTGCTCTAGATGGGACAACATATCATAATGTGGGCTAGCAGCTTTATTAAGAAGAATAGGAAAAAAAGCCAACATTGAGCCATTTAAATGTGTCATATTTGAGACAAAACACAAAAATAACATTTCTGTTTTCTTATCGACTCTGAACAGGTTAAGCGGTTAAGAAGAAAATGTATGGATGGTAACAAACAAGGAACTGTGTTGTCATGAGGCTCTTTGCTCTTTAACACCTAGGATTAAATTACCATATCACTAATTTTAATCAATTTTCTGCTGATTTACTTTCTTTTCATGTTTTTGAAAGATGAAAGCATAAGGTGTCACTCTTACCTGTACTTGGGGAAGAGGAGAATGGAGGGAACGTGATCCACCATGAACTCCCACGGAAGGTCATTACGTGCAATATTCACCCTGACACACAATGTGGGAGCATTATTTTATCACCATGAAAAAAGACTAGAACAGAGAACTGGTATTGAATTACAATGGAAGATCTTGGCCTGAAATAAAACTGTAATATGGAAGCATATCACACTCATATGAGGGAAAGTTTGCTGTTTTTTTTTCTTAATTAACCAGAGACCGATATTTTCACCAATATTCTGACTGTCTCTTGAGTCACCATGAAACCAGCTTGAGAGCATTTACACAAACAAAGGATAATTTCATCAATGCCACTTAAAGGACACCAGTATCATCCAAAGCAAACAAAACTAAATTAAGCCTAACACCAGGTGCATGTTTGCGAGAGGTGCTGTTGATAACTTACGGAAGCTGTAACTTGTATTCTGAAAAACTGAGCAGGTTTTTTTGTTCTCAAGTGAATAGTTTATACTTAAATGACTTATGTACACACTTATCTCATGAAACCCACTGTACCTGGCCACAGTGATGCTACTGTTTCCCTGTAGCAATCTGGCCAGCTGGATGATGATGTGGTTGAGAGCAGAGCAGAAACCACACCACTGAGTGTAGTAGAACAGCAGCACGTCCTGCAGGAGAATAGAAATATTACTGAACATTTAACTCCTAGTGTATGAACCAAAGTGAGTTCAGACTGAGGGCTCTGCTGCCCTCTGCTGGTACACACAGGAAAGATCTGCTCTCTGTTTTTGAGACACTGCTCACTCATCAAACAACATCCCTCAGTCAAAATAATATGGTTTTGGATTTGAAGTGATAAAAGTCTGGCACTAAAAAGATTTGTTTCTTCACCTTTTGGAGGTCCATGACAGAGGGCAGGAAGGAGGAAGTGGTCAGTTCTGTGATGAGGAGGGGTCTTGTTGTTTGCTGCTGGTGTTGTTCTGGGTGATTGGTTTCTCCTTTTTGTCCTTCTTCTCCCACCAGATGTCTTTTCAGCAGGCTATAAGGTGCACTGAAGTTCCTAATGAAGGCCTCTTTAACACATGCACACACAACCAAAAACAAAGAATTACAATTAAGATCAACATACAACAACACATATGCTGTAAAGACAAGGAGATTTTAAGCTGCCATTTAGAAATAACACTTGAAAATAACACCAGTTTGGCACCTGAAGTTCTTAGGCAATATACACTAAAGTAAAATCTGATAAGATGACGTTTTAGATGTGTCATCACAAAATATATATGTATTTAAAAGAGCACATTGATGTGTTAACACTGGTACTGGACAAAGCCAGATGGTCATGGTGTTTGTGTGCAACATTACAAAAATAAATCTGGGAGCACCCAGAACATTCACCTACAAGATTCATAGCATGCGAGTAAAGTAGGGCATTTCTGTCTCTAATGAAACTCTCAAAGCTTCTTAGTATGACTTTCATACCTGTACTTTTCATTTTATTACAGGTAGAAATGTGGTTTCAGTTAAGTCTGTCAGCGTTTGCGCCACTACTTAGAGATACTTGTTGATGCAGTCAAGAGTTTGTCTCTATGTGATGTTTTCAAACTGGGCAGGTAAAACAGGCTGGGTGGGGCACCTGAATGATTTCAAGGACAAGTCGAAATGGAACAGACAGAAAGTACCACACACAAGTGCACACAGATTGTAAGCCAACACTGTTGAATAGACTCAAAGGAAATAAGATTTTGACCTGACCATAAGCATTTGTTGGATCAATACAGGTTTGGAGATGAAACACAATAGACAGAAGAGGCAGAAAACTAAGAACCAGGAGAGGACAGATGTTGAGAGAGGCCAAGCCCTATTGGTCAGATTAGTTTTAGGGTTGGATTTAAGTTGTTAACAAGACCAAATCACCTCTACATTGAATTCTTTTTTTTTACTTTCATAGTCTATAACAGCCACATGGAGGCTGTCACATTTTCAGAATAATGAGTAAGGTTTTGGTTGACTCCCATCATCAAGTTTGTTTTGTTCACAGGCCACAACATTTGCAAACTCGCTCAAGTGTACTCAATGCAAAACTTGTTTCTTTGGTCCTGGGAGCATTTTTCTACAGAGGGTTACTCAAAAAAAAATAAAAAGGGCGAGCCTATTCTACGACGGGAACAATCAAAAGAAACAAAAAGACCAAATCTAGATGGCACAGTGCTGAGGTCTTACCCAGAGATTCAGTCAGTGTGTCGGCTGGGCTGCGGTGAAGGACATAATGACTCTCATCCTTCAGGTTCACAATAGCTGCAAACGTCCCGTCACTGTTCCTGTCACCTCGTGCTCCAGTCTCTGGGTTAAGAGAAGCATTTCTGTTGTGTGTCGCTCCAAGCCTCACTGCCAGAGGCCAGTTCAGAGCAACATCCAGAACATAAAACCTGAGCGTCCTATTTGTCAGACACCGGAGCCCTGCGATGCCGTCTCCTTCCTGCAGAGGGTCGGACATGGAATGAGGCATTGGGGGAACTTTTTGAACATCTGGCTCCTCTTTGGCTTGTGATTCATTGTTGAGTTGAGGTTCTACTGTTCTGCAGCAGGCACTGTATTGACTGAACGGGCTGTAGCTGTCCAAAAAGTGGATACAAGGAAGAGAGTTCTTTATAGGGATGGGGGCAGGTAGTTGGTGCAGGCAGCAGTGTCTGAGATAAGGCTGCAACAAATCTCGGTCCTGAGCCACTGAAGGGAATGAGCAACGACCAGACGAGCTGGTCACGCTCAGCCGTGACAAGCTGCGACAGACCTCACACACACTCGAGCTGGATTCTGAGAGAAGAACTGACTGGCAGCACGGTGAGTGGGAGGTGAGACTTTCATCCAAGTTGGGGAGGCTATTAGGGTCACAGGAATGGTAGCGCAAAGCAATGTCTGCAACCTGGAAGATGAAAGAAAAAAGAATAACTTCAACAGAATTTTAAAGAGTCACTCTGTTACACCTTGAACTCAATCAAATTGGAGGGAAATTGGAGGAACAATAGTTTTTATTGTTGTTAAAAGTTGTAACTTGGTTTCAGTTGTAATAAAAGGCAAAGAAGTCTAAATGTCTCTTCATACCTCCTTATCTTGGCAAATTTGGGCAAAAGTAGCAATGGACACAGTTTAACACCAAGTACTTCGACTAAAAAAGAAAAAAAAAATAGTGCTCAAAGGGGCTGAAAGTTCAAAGTGTTTTATATATAAGAGAGAAACTAGCTAAGAAAACATGTTTGTCAATAATCAGGGCAATTTAGAAAGACTTCATACAAGGAACAAGTTACATGAAACAGAAGTTAAAGATGAGGTAACATGCAGTTCTCTAAATTAAACAGTTGGAGAAAAATATAATATGCCAACAGCAAGACGAAGATGACTGAAAGTCTAACTCAATGACAAGAGAACAAGACAGCAATATGTCAAAGAGTTTGAGAAATGGGTCTACTCTTGATTCAACAGTTCTGAGAGTAGATCAATTATATTCCTGTGGGATTTTTTATAATATCTGATGCAAAAGCACTGACCTTATCTTATGTTTGTGAATTATTCCAAACCAGAAGTGTGTTAACAGGAAACAGAGCCTAAAACTGAACCCTGTTGCACACACTAACCTAAATCACATCAATTCTTTGTGGATTCAGTTGGACTGTACTCTGGGTTAAGCACCATCAGAGAATCTCACAAACCTGAAGAATGCTAAGACAGATGTTTCCATCCATGGGCAAATTAATCTCTGAGGTCAAGTTCTGTGAATTACTCACCTGCTGTAGCATTGGACTGGGCTGTAAGGCGAGAGGATTGTGCGGCAGGAACAGCAGCAGTGCTGGACCTTTAGTTAACTCCTGCTCCAAGATGCGGGACTTTGTTCCTGGAGGCTGCAGCCAGTGGAGGACGGTCTCGTGGTGTTCAAACACCCAGCTACAGATAGCCTCTGATGTGAAGTTGCGTTCCCTTCGTGGGAAAATCTAATGGAAAAAAAATGCAAACATACAAATTTTAAGTTGAATTCATTTCTTTTTATTCACTTGTGTATCCAAATAGGTATAGGTAGAACATGTTAAATATGTCAACATTAGCATTTGTGTGTGAATTTGAGTGTGAAGCATGTCCTTTTAAAATCCTATCTTTTTCCATTTGCTCATTTAACTTTTGTTTGTATTACTTTGCATAATTTCCGTGTTAGAAATTCTAAAGTGTAATATGTTTTTTTGCAAGAAAACCAAAATAAAGTGGTCAAAAAATATAAAGCTACTGATCAAGTTTCCAAAAGCATGATTTTATGTATCTAGCAGCACAGTCAGGTCCACTTACCAGAGAGGAGTTTAATCTTCTGTTGAGATAAACAGTTTCATCTTCTTTAAGAGAGATGGCCTCTGCTACCTGTTTATTGGTCACGACCCCAAAACGTATAGCACCACGGAAATCTGCCCCCAAAATAAAGAGAGTCAGGGCTGCAGGTCTGAAAAGTTTTACTCAATATAGACAAACAAATATCCATATACATGGTGTGGAGATATTAACCCAATTCTACCATAACTGTACATCTTTAAAGGCAAATCAAACATGTTTCATTTTGGCATCTAAGGATAGATTTACACATCTTTTGCACGCAGATACAGGCTGCAATAACTCAATTAAACTAAATGAGGACGGATCCGGGTTTACTTGTTTACATGAATTAAAACAATAAAAAGTAAGATTGAGTCTAGGTTCTCTACACTGTGATCAGAAAAAATTTTCTGCTAATCTATAACTCAGGTAGAATTACACACATTCAAAGAGCGCTCAAATATGTTTGATCGACAAATGTTTCTTTCTTAATTGTAAGAAAAACTAAGATGTAGCTTCACAAATGTGAGCTCGAACAGCTTTATTTCAGTGAATTAAGACAGCCCCTCACCTTTTTTCAGGGCTTGCAGGGCAGAGGACAGATATGTGACATATCCAGGCGGCTGAGGAGAGGAGTTAAACTGAAAGAAACCCACCACTCGGGACTAAAAAACACAGAAGGGACACAGAAAATTAGAAAATGAAACCAGAAAGTGTTGCCTGTTTCAAAGAATACCTATGTGAAGACACAGCTACCTCACATCAGACAGCCACACACTAAAAATGTTACCTCGTGGTAGGAGAGGAACTCTTCCAGTGTGGCTCTCGACGGGAGGTAAGTGAGCGGTGTTATAACCCGGAGGATGAAATTTTCCACGTAATGGGCTACAAATGGACCTTTGTACTCTATGGGTCCAAACCTGCAGCACACAAATATAAAGAGTGGATAATTAAAAAATAAATCTGATGGTCTCCCATTTATTTATTTAGTATCATAAATTGAAGACTCCAATGATATAGTTCATGGAACGAATCTTCTCCTCATTGAAAATTCAGAAAACTGCATTTGATGATATCTGGTACAGTTAGAAATTATTTGCCAATGTGGCACTCTAAAGCTTTTAGTGAGAGAGAAAACCTCCTGTCTCTTTCATGGGCATGTGTGAAAGGCCAAGACAGGGGGAGCAGCAGCAAAGACCAGGGAGGGGACCAGAGAATAGTGCATATGACACTGGTAATCAGATCCAGCATAAAGGGAGATGAAGGAGTGGAGCAAAGTGGTTTGCAGGGGAAGCAGCAAGTGTAAGTAGGCCAAAGCAGCTAAGATAGAAACAGCCAATTTTGCCATTTGCTGATTGGATGTAAAGATGTGAGCAGCTGATTCCCAACGTTTTCAAAGCTATGCCTAGTGTTTGGCTGATTTCAAGAAACTAAGGAAAAAAGGTTTCTAACAAACATACAAGAGTTATTGTCACATTTTAACACTATTATTACCCAACATTTACTCAATTAGTTAAAAAGTAATTTAAGAGGGACAAGCACTGTTCACTTCACCTTCTATAAAACAGATGGATGATTGGGTACTGATAGAAGCGGTTCTGCTTCCTGCATTTCCCCAGACTCCACCAACAGTTAACGGCCACAAACTGCACCTGTGTTTATAATACAGAGAAAGAAACAGAGAGTCACAAACAAAATAGTTTCAGGGCCACAGACAGAGTTTGTTTGTGAGTGTTTAAAAATGAATGCAAAACCTTGGATTCAAAATAGTTTCATTTTCATTGCAAACAAGCTCCAAAATCAAATTAATTTATCCAACCAAGATTTCTGAGAATACTGTGCTTTTCCTCAGGCTGGTGCCTTGTGTCAAACAGTGAGTGCCCAATCTGAGTTCATGCAAGCTAAAACTGGGCATCTCTTCACAATTTTTAGGAGGCAGGTAAAACCCTAACCTAAAACTTATCTTTGCCTCAAATTGTTCTCAATTAAACAGCAACAGACTAAACATTAGGTTTACCCTAAAACAAACATCTTTTTGATGTTATTAACCACAGAAACACAGCACTGCGCTCCTTCACTAACATAGGATTGTGATTCCCATCATTACACTTGGTGTAAATTTTGAATCCAAATCAAGATCCTTCATCAGTAAGAATGGGTCTTCAACAGCAGTGTTTTGTTGTTTGAAATCTGAACTTTCTTTGTTTTTACATTTCAGTGATTGCAGTTTGGTTTAAAGCTATGAAAAATGGTCTTGTGGCTGAGACCAGAGACTTCCTGCAAAACTGTGCTCAGTGTGGAAAAATGACCATGTCACACTTTACAACAACAAGATGAATTCCTGCTTGAACTCTGCAGTCAAAATAACAACTGCAACAGATATTTGCAACCTTCAATATTGACTCAGCAAACTTTTCTGCTGCAGAGTTGCCCATGATCATGTGATAGATTGTCAGCAAAGGTTGGTGTTTGGCATTCAAACAATCCAGAGGGCTTGTCATTTACTCAGGTGCACTGTACCTGTTTGGCCAGCTTCTTAGCTACCTGCTGCACTTCCTGCCGGGCAGCCATGGAGTGAGCACACCAGGGTGCATAGAAGAAGATCAGAGACACCTCTGCCACACTCCGTAGGCGTTCCACCTGCAGAGAAAACATTGAAAGTTAAAGACTTAACCACGCTATCTGAGTTAGTAATCAGAATTTGAGAGAGAAAAAAAGATCTCAAACATCAAGTGTATGTGTCTGAATCTCACCTGGTCTAGCTGACCCATGTAAAGATCCACCACTGGGGCTTCGGCAGAGAAGAACCTCACAGGAGGCCGAGCTGCTGCCACCACATTCTTAGCACGACTGTAAAGTGAGAATTTGTCAATGAAACCATTGCAAACCATCACAAAATGAAGTTTTCTTTCCTGCTTCTAATTCAAATCCTGCCAGACTGAAAAGACAGGGTGTGACTGAGATTATTTGTCTAAAATTTGCCTCAAATTTTCATCTTAAACAGGCAGAACTATCTACTTCTGGTATCATTGGTGGTGTGTTTCGTATACTACAATGCTTTGATTTTTCAGTACACAAAGGACTTTTTATCAACAACAGCTGTGAAAATAAGTAGGAGTTGTGATAATATATTTGAGAAAAAGCCACCATTGTCTCACCATTTGATGCTTATTTTGTTGTTGTTTACTAAACTCACCCATGTTTTGGACTTAAATCATCAGCTGCTTGATTTGGATGAATGAATGAAAGTCCTATTTTTTTGCTTTGCATTGTGAAATATTGAAAAGTATTATTTCGTTTGCTTATCAAAACCTTAAAATATCAAATGTCTGTTTGAGCTTGCAAAGACCTGGAAAAGAAGATGAGCTAGTTTTTTTAGGGGTAAAATGAAGACTTGCTATACTCTCTGGCCATGGGTTGTAGAAGTTTATAGTTATTCAGTTTAAGATAATAGTTGTCACTGCCTCTCACAAGTTATGAATTTGGAGATCAATTTGTACAGGTGCCAAAAATGAATGAAAGATTCACACTTTTTAGAGTATCTTTACATTGGGGTAGCTGCTTTTCTCCTATAACAACATTTTGATAACTTCTTAATCATTAATCATTATAGGTGGTGTGAAGATAAGAGAGCAACAACAGCAGGCTGACAACAGTTTGGCTCAGTTAACAAAGTTACAGCTGTTAACACTCGCAGGCAGTAAGACTGCCACATGACTTGTTTGCTACAGAGCTGTGTTTGGCACACTGATGTCTGAACTTTCATCAACAGTCTAGTAACAGAGATGAGATGAGAGATGTGGACGTTTCTGAGTATAAGTTAATCCTCTTGTTCAACAGTACACGTCAGTTTTAGACAGGCACTCACCATTGAGAAGACCCTGTCTGGGTACAGATAATACGATTATTGTAAGTAGCAGCTGATTTCCCATAAAGCTCTCACTCAAACAACTACTCACATAAGGATATGAACAGAAGCTGTTAATGTTTACAGTTGTGAGTGTTACCTGCAGGTAAACTTGACGGCCAGTACGAGCAGGACGCCGAGCACGATAGCCCCGCAGAGAACACCCGGTCTCCGGGCCATCAGAAACAGCACCTGCCGGAGAGACCGCCGCACCCGGCGCAGCATTACAGGCTGTCGTCGGCTCCCGGTCCCATTTATACGCCCCGGCGGCTGCTCAGCGCGTCCATTTGCCTGGAGGGGCGGGGAGGAAGAGTGGTTCGACACGGGGACGGAGCTAACCTGGATTGGACATCGATGCAGTTGGTGTGTGATCGCGGTCAGACCAACCTTTCTTCCCCACGTAGACTTTTCACTTCCGCAACAGTGACGTAAGGGAAAGGGTCAAGTGTATTCTTTGACGAAAACGTTTAATACCATTATAATAATCAAACAACAGAACAGGATTTATTCATAATATTCATAAACCAAAAAATTTTCACGTCTTTTAGAATAATTTTTGCTATCTATGTGTTTTGGTTGGTTGTGCATAAAGCTATTGTTCTTTGACTTCTTAAAAGCTTTTGTATGACGGTCCCTACATTATTACAGTGCCGCTGTGTCAGTCAAACACCGGAGGGCGCTAATTCAATGCACTTGAAACAATCAACTTTGAACCATAGACAATGGGACAAATAAACGCCTGGAGTACATACAACCTTTCTTTCTCAGTTTAATTCACGGTGTTTGTCACTGTTAACGGTCTTTTCAATCTCTGCGTATCTTTTAAAACTGTTCAAATTCGCGGTCACACCAATGTATTCCCTTTGGTAAAAGAGGCTTATTCGTTTTGAGATAAACATGGCTCACACAACCTGTGATTCAATGGAGTGGTTTTTTTATTTTATTTATTTATTTATATTTATTATTATTTATTTATTATTATGATTATTTGTCCGTATAAACCGTATCTAAAATATCAAGAAACCCAGTTCCGTCGAACAATAAAATAAATGAATAGATAAATTATTAATGCTTTTACTTATCCATATGACCCATATAAAGTCGTCATTTTTGAGATAAAGAATCAACATTACAACATGGAAGGGCAAAATAAAGACTTCAAACCTCTAAATTTCGTTTATCTCCAAGTTGTCTTTTTTCCCCCATACTTTTGACTCTTTTATTTTCTCAAAATTTTGACATTTAGCCCATAATCTTAAGTCCTTGTCTCAGAATATCAACTTTTTATCTCAAAATTCAAGCTTTTGACTGTTTTATCTCATAAATTTGACTAAATTTTCTCAAAATTTGACTTTTTTTCTGATCTTGTTTGACCTCATTGTTTTAAAATTCTGACTTTTATCTCAAAATGTCCTCCTTATAACTCAAAATGTGGATATTTTACCTCAAACTTGTAACCCCCCCCCCCAAATTTTGACTTTATCTCCCTATTTGATCTTTTTATCAAAGGATTTTGACTTTTTTTTCTCACAGTTTTGACTTTCTATATTAAAATTTCACATTTTTATTCATAAAAAACCTCTATAAAGACATTTTTATTTTTAGTTTTTTTTAACTGGTGGAAATGGGCTCTACTAAACCAAGAGTGTTAAGTTAAGCAAAAATAAACTCAGAGATGTCAACTAAGAAAACACACAACCTCACTCATATACTAGGGGACTGCACATCCATTTAGAAATTACATTGGACCAGTCAAGCCTTTACACTTTGCTTTGAGGATGATAAAACAATATTGTACTTTTCAAAACTAAAAGAACAGATGAAAAGTAATGATAAACTAGAAAAGCAATTTCTGAAGAAATTGCGCTGTGAATGCAGAAGCTGAAGCAGCTTGCGCTGAACTGCTAATGCAGAATCCTGAATATGCTGAATGACTGAATTTATCTGAAAATGGTTGAATGAATCTTGAAAAAGCTTGCGCTGAACTGCTGAATGCAAAATGGTGAAGGAGAACTCTTGGACATGAACATGAAATCTTGGATGAAAGGATGAATGGAATAGAACAATGTCCAAAATGAAAATATAGATGGATGAATTAAAGAATCATCTGAATTAAAGGAAATGGATGAATCACAATGAAAGAATATTTTATCCCTCAAAGTTGTGTAGGAATTATCAGAATTATCAGATGTTTGAGACAGTGAAGTGAGTGTTTTTGCTGTTGTGATTGTGTATGTGTGTGTGCTTGTGTGTGTTTTTGTGTGTACATGGTTAATATGCTGGTTTGTGCTGTGTGTGAGTGTGTGTATATGGTTAATGTGCTGATGTGTGTTTGGTGTGTTTGTGTGTGGGTATATGTTTGGTGTACTGGGGCCTGTTGCACAAAACTAGGATAAGGGATTAAACCGGGATATCTTGGTTATCCTGGCTAAACTTATCCTTGATCCGGTTGCACAAAACTAGGATAGTGGGAAGTGGGATATGTTTTGACCTAAGTTACCATGGAGATTTATCCTGAGGAGCTAGCCTGCTCCAGACCAGGATAAGTTCCAGGATCTATTTAATCTCATCCCTCATCTCAGTCAGTAGCCACTACAAATCTAAGCCAGTAGTAATTTCAATGTCCACTACACAATGTTTTCACAATCTACTAGACCCACTGTCATAATCTAAACATTTATGATAAATAATTTATTTACTTATTCACTTCATAAATAAATAAGTAAAGATACACAGTGAAGTGTAACTTGATGTTCCTTTATTAAATAAGGATAAATCAAAGCAAGTAAACCATCATCTCTTTTCAAAACTGAACTCACAAAGTGAAACTACAAGACAGAAAGCACAAATTTAAAGCATATTACAGAATATAAGAATAACTACACATTCAAATATCTCTATATAATACATCCACGTCTTCACATTGAAATAAATGCAGGACAAATCCGCACACAAATGAACAGACAAATAAATAATGCTGTAGCCTCCCTGCTTACACACAGTAAACAACAAACATCATGAGAGGCCAAATCAATTTAAATTGGATAAGATAAATAACTTCCTTTGGGGATGAAGGCCAAATTTAACTGAAATTAACAGCACCTGTCTCTGCCACTGCACAACATATCTGACTAAATTCAAAAGATGCTTGGTGAGTAAAATAATGTAACACGTACTTGTCCCTGACCGGCCTACCACTGTGGTCATCAGGGAGGAGACAGGATTGTCTCAGTCCATGTGTGATGGTGCTCTGGGGGTCCTCCCCTTCTTCAGGTCCACCACACTAAGAAGAACAGCACAGGCCACAGTGATGTGATGTCACAGTGATGTCATATGCCCTCACAGGGCTGACCCCTAAGTTTTGAAGATGGTGAACGCGTGCCTTCAGGGGTCAAAGGTCATTTCACCCTTGGCCCTGGTCCTGGCCTGATTGTAGGTCTGCTGTGATTCCTGGGGTCTGTGAAGGATGTCAGGAGAAATGACTGGCAGGTTTACATCTGCAAGTATAAGAGGAAGACTATTAATATCAGTTCACATCACAAACAGTGCGCAGAGTTCATCAATATCAAAAAGTCATGTTTACCTGAACATTAAGGTAAAAGTATTAAAGGATTTTCTTTACAAAAAATCCTTCAGGGGCACATGAGGGGGATTTTATCAATCTATCTATCTATCTATCTATCTATCTATCTATCTATATATATATATATATATATCGTGTCTGTGTGTTTCTGTGTGTCTGTGTGAGTGTGAGTGTGCGCGCGCATGTGTATGTGTGCGTGGCGCTAATTAAACAGCATTAGGAGCAAAGATACGATTTTACAGTCTGATGAAGCAGCATATTTCACTCATATCTGTTGTCAGTTCCACTCAAAATTTAAACTCATTCACAATCAAAGAAACAACTCAGTTTTTGGAGACGTTAATTTTTTTTTTTTTTAATTATTATTGTGAAATTTCGGAGAACCGCGTGCGTTTTTGCGCACTACTTACGCATTGGGCGCTGTGCTTTTCCACGCTTTCTGCCGTTGATTCATAGCTGTGGTGGTGTTGTCTTTCTTCTTTAATCGGTCCTTTTCCTCCTCATAAGCCTCCATGAGGATTTCCGCCCCTGACGCCGCTCTCGTTGCCATGGTGAATCGGTGAATCTGTGATCGACGGCATGGTCTATTTAACAAATCCGGTGCGCGCACTGATCCAGGATTGGTTTCACCTGGCTTGATGAATCCGTGTCCGTTCATCCTGGCTTAGTCTTTGTGCAACCGACTGAGCCTGGGTGCTCCTGTTTTGGATTCATTGAACCAGGCTCAAGCATTCATCCTGGATATCTTAATCCTACTTTTGTGCAACGGACCCCTGGTGTGCTGTGTGTTTGTCAGTGATGCAGATAAACAATCACTTGAGTATCTTTCTTCATCAGTTTTTTGATCTGTAGGTATAAACAGGTGTGTCAGATCACAGGTCTCCATGGTAACCTGCTCGTTAGGCTGTTTGAAGCTGCAGCTGTTTGATTTAACTGACAGACAGTTGATGAGGAGCTGGATTTAAGGAGTTGGACAGGGTGTGAATATCCTGAGGCTGCGCAAAATCCTTAAGGGCGAGTAGAAAACCAAAACCACAATGAGATTCCCAAGGCCCAGAAGTATCTATTGATGTAAATTTCATGTCTGTGGACTCACAGGTTTTACCAGACATTTTAGTTGAAAAAGTGTAACTTTTTCTTCATCTCTCAGAAAGTCCCCTGAAAATTAACATGAGAGCAGATGGGGACAGATAATGACTTTCTGTGACAGTTGGCCACCTGTAGGCTTTGTCCTTTGTCCTTTTGGTGTCAAGTGTCCTTAATCAGAAGCAGAACAAGATTACCTACGTTTTGAGCCCAAATTTGTGTATGTGGAGTGAAATTTGTGGCCCCTAGGCCTGTTTATCTAAAAGGTTTCCAGGTCATTTCTCTCCTGGTCCACACTCTAAAATTCAAATCCTCACTCTACAGTTTGAACATTCCACCACATACACACCAATGTTAAACTGCTGCAAGGGCTGATAAACTTCTTGACCTTTGAAGGAGTTTTGTGAAGAAACTATAAATGCGAGAAAGAAGCTGAAACATGCTGAAGAAAGCCAAATGATGGCTGAACATTTTGCAGGTAGAATGAAGTTTCTGGCTGAAAGTATGACTGAATGAGAAGGGTCTGAATGAGGCTGAAGAAATTCCCTGAATGATTCCAAATCCAATTCATTCTCTATGCGTGTGAAAATGGTGAAAAAAGTGAAATATCTCTGAAAGTATTAGTGAAACCAGTCTGAAAAGTCATAGCACACCAGTCCTGAACGAGCCTGTCGTGTCGAAGTTTGAACAGTGAAAATCGGTTGAAATTTGTGGAAAAAGAAGCGATCCAAAAAAGTGGGCGGAAGAAGAAGAAGAAGAAGAATCTTAAACTTTTTTGACATAGAAAAACATAAGCTGTGAATGCCTTGCTGCATTCACAGCAATTACATAGATAGTGCCATTGGATCTCATTGATCTAAGCTGAGGCACAGTCGAAACTGCTGGAGAAAGCACATGCTTCGAGCGGGAGTTGAACCAGCGACCTTAGGATCACTGCTTTTAATCAGTGTCTTCAGTCCTCCACTCTCCCAACTGAGCTATCAGAGTGGGTGTACATTACAGAAAGCAGGAGATCCCTTTGACAAGCCTACAAAAAAGGAAACAAGAAGGGCAAGGGAAAATCACTGTACCTTTGTGTTGGCTCATTTCATCTCACATGCCAAAAGTCTTCTCAAAAGTCACAAAACACACCTTCAAAATGAAAAATTTCATCTCTGGTCTAGAGGTCTCTTTTCTCTAGGCAGACCAACAATTTAACATCACATAGATAGGGCCATTGGATCTCATTGATCTAAGCTGAGGCGTAGTCGGAACTGCTGGAGAAAGCACATGCTTCGAGCGGGAGTTGAACCAGCGACCTTAGGATCACTGCTTTTAATCAGTGTCTTCAGTCCTCCACTCTACCAACTGAGCTATCAGAGTGGGTGTACAGTACAGAAAGCAGGAGATCCCTTTGACAAGCATACAAAAAAGGAAACAAGCAGGGTAAGGGAAAATCACTGTACCTTTGTCTTGGCTCACTTCATCTCACATGCCAAAAGTCTTCTCAAAAGTCACAAAACACACCTTCAAAATGAAAAATTTTATCTGGTCTAGAGGTCTTTTTTCTCTAGGTAGACCAACAATTTAACGTTGCTTCGAAAGGGCATTTGGATCTCATTGATCTAAGCTGAGGCACAGTAAAAACTGCTGGAAAAAGCAAAAGCTTCGAGTGGGACTTGAACCAGCGACCTTAGGATCAATGCTATAATCAGAGTCTTCAGTCCTCCACTCTACCAACTGAGCTATCAGAGTGGGTGTACAGTACAGAAAGCAGGAGATCCCTTTGACTAGCCTACAAAAAAGGAAACAAGAAGGGTAAGGGAAAATCACTGTACCTTTGTGTTGGCTTACTTCATCTCACATGCCAAAAGTCTTCTCAAAACTCACAAAACACACCTTCAAAATGAAAAATTTAACTCTGGTCTAAAGGTCTTTTTTCTCTAGGTAGACCAACAATTAAACATCACATAGATAGGGCCATTGGATCTCATTGATCTAAGCTGAGGTAAGTACGAAACTGCTGGAGAAAGCACATGCTTTGAGCGGGAGTTGAACCAGCGACCTTAGGATCAATGCTATAATCAGTGTCTTCAGTCCTCCACTCTCCCAACTGAGCTATCAGAGTGGGGGTACATAAAAGAAAGCAGGAGATCCCTTTGACAAGCCTAAAAAAAAGGAAACAAGAAGGGTAAGGGAAAATCACTGTACCTTTGTGTTGGCTCACTCCATCTCACATGCCAAAAGTCCTCTCCATATTCATAAAACACACCTTCAAAATGAAAAAATTTCTTCTGTTCTGGAGGTCTCTTTTCTCTAGGTAGACCAAAAATTAAAAATCACATAGATAGTGCCATTGGATCTCATTGATCTAAGCTGAGGCACAGTCGAAACTGCTGGAGAAAGCACATGCTTCGAGCAGGAGTTGAACCAGCGACCTTAGGATCACTGCTATAATCAGTGTCATCATTCCTCCACTCTACCAACTGAGCTATCAGAGTGGGTGTACAGTACAGAAAGCAGGAGATCCCTTTGACTAGCCTACAAATAAGGAAACAAGCAGGGTAAGGGAAAATCACTGTACCTTTGTCTTGGCTCACTTCATCTCACATGCCAAAAGTCTTCTCAAAAGTCACAAAACACACCTTCAAAATGAAAAATTTAACTCTAGTCTAGAGGTCTTTTTTCTCTAGGTAAATCAACAATTTTACGTTGCATAGAAAGGGCCATTGGACCTCAGTGATCTAAGCTAAGGAATAGTAGGAAATTGCTGGAAAAAGCACATGCTTCATGCGGGACTTGAACCAGCGACCTTAGGATCACTGCTTTTAATCAGTGTCTTCAGTTCTCCACTCTACCAACTGAGCTATCAGAGTGGGTGTACAGTACAGAAAGCAGGAGATCCCTTTGACTAGCCTACAACAAAGGAAACAAGCAGGGTAAAGGAAAATCACTGTACCTTTGTGCTGGCTAACTTCATCTCATGCCAAAAGTCTTCTCAAAACTCACAAAACACACCTACAAAATGAAAAATTTTCATCTGTTCTGGAAGCCTTTTTTCTCTAGGTAGACCAACAATTAAACATAACATAGATAGGGCCATTGGATCTCATTGATCTAAGCTGAGGAATAGTAGGAAATTGCTGGAAAAAGCAAATGCTTCAAGCAGGAGTTGAACCAGCGACCTTAGGATCATTGCTTTAATCAGTGTCTTCAGTCCTCCACTCTACCAACTGCGCTATCAGAGTGGGTGTACAGTACAGAAAGCAGGAGATCCCTTTGACAAGCCTGAAAAAAAGGAAACAAGAAGGGTAAGGGAAAATCACTGTACCTTTGTGTTGGCTCACTTCATCTCACATGCCAAAAGTCTTCTCAAAACTCACAAAACACACCTTCAAAATGAAAAATTTCATCTGTTCTGGTGGTCTGTTTTCTCTAGGTAAATCAACAATTTTACGTTGCATAGAAAGGGCCATTGGATCTCATTGACGTAGTCTGATCTACAATACAGAACTGCTGGAGAAAGCACATGCTTCGAGCGGGAGTTGAACCAGCAACCAAGGATCACTGCAACAACCATCATCTGCAGTCCTCCACTCTACCAACTGAGCTGTCGAGGAGGGTGTACAGCACAGAGAGCAGGAGATCCCTTTAACAAGCCCACAAAAAATAAGGAAACAAGCAGGGTAAGGGAAAATCACTGTACCTTTGTGTTGGCTCACTTCATCTCACATGCCAAAAGTCTTCTCAAAAGTCACAAAACACACCTTCAAAATGAAAATTTACCTCTGGTCTAGAGGTCTTTTTTGACTAAGAAGACCAACAAATAAACATTGCATAGATAGGGCCATTGGACCTAATTGACGTAGGCTGAGTTACAGTACCGAACTGCTAGAGACAGCACATGCACGAGCGGGAGGTGAACCAGCAACCAAGGATCACTGCAACAACCATCATCTGCAGTCCTCCACTCTACCAACTGAGCTGTCGAGGAGGGTGTACAGCACAGAGAGCAGGAGATCCCTTTAACAAGCCCACAAAAAATAAGGAAACAAGCAGGGTAACGGAAAATCACTGTACCTTTGTGTTGGCTCACTTCATCTCACATGCCAAAAGTCTTCTCAAAGGTCAAAAACACACCTTCAAAATGAAAATTTACCTCTGGTCTAGAGGTCTTTTTTGACTAAGAAGACCAACAAATAAACATTGCATAGATAGGGCCATTGGATCACATTGACGTAGGCTGAGTTACAGTACCGAACTGCTGGAGAAAGCACATGCAAGAGCAAGAGTTGAACCAGCGACCTAAGAATCACTGCTACAACCATCACTATGTCAGGAGGTGAGATGGTTGACTCGATAGCTCCTCCCACATGTCGTGTCTCTCGTCCTCTAGGGAAATTGTTCGGGTGTTTTTTATTCCTTTGTTCGTCCCGTTCCCTTTTAGTGACATGGAAACACAACCGAGTGAAGTAGAGTTTACGGTTTTCAGAAGAGTTTTCAGTGTTTTGTGTGGAAGTTTTACTTTTAATACCTCTGGTCTAGAGGTCTTTTTTGACTAAGAAGAGCAAGAAATAAACATTGCATAGAAAGGGCCATTGGATCTCATTGACATAGGCTGAGTTACCATACAGAACTGCTAGAAAAAGCACATGCTTCGACCGGGAGTTGAACCAGCAACCTAAGGATCACTGTTACAACCATCATCTACAGTCCTCCACTCTACCAACTGAGCTATCGAGGAGGGTGTACAGCACAGAGAGCAGGAGATCCCTTTAACGAGCCCACAAAAAATAAGGAAACAAGCAGGATTAGGGAAAATCACTGTACCTTTGTGTTGGCTCACTTCATCTCAAATGCCAAAAGTCTTCTCAAAAGTAAAGAAAAACACCTTTAAAATTAAATTTACCAGTGGCTTACAAGTCTTTTTTCTCCAGGTAGACCAACAAATAAATTGGGCCAATGGATCTCATTGACGTAGGCTGATCTACAATACGGAACTGCTAGAAAAAGCACATGCTGCGAGCGGGAGTTGAACCAGCAACCTAAAGATCACTGCTACAACCATCATCTACAGGCCTCCACTCTACCAACTGAGCTATCGAGGAGGGTGTACAGCACAGAGAGCAGGAGATCCCTTTAACAAGCCCACAAAAAATAAGGAAACAAGCAGGGTAACGGAAAATCACTGTACCTTTGTGTTGGCTCACTTCATCTCAAATGCCAAAAGTCTTCTCAAAAGTAACAAAACACACCTTCAAAATGAAAATTTACCTCTGGTCTAGAGGTCTTTTTTGACTAAGAAGACCAACAAATAAACATTGCATAGATATGGCCATTGGATCTCATTGACGTAGGCTGAGTTACAGTACCGAACTGCTGGAGAAAGCACATGCACGAGCGGGAGTTGAACAAGCGACCTAAGGATCACTGCTACAACCATCATCTACAGTCCTCCACTCTACCAACTGAGCTATCGAGGAGGGTGTACAGCACAGAGAGCAGGAGATCCCTTTAACAAGCCCACAAAAAATAAGGAAACAAGCAGGGTAAGGGAAAATCACTGTACCTTTGTGTTGGCTCACTTCATCTCANAAAAAAAAACACCTTTAAAATTAAATTTACCAGTGGCCTACAGGTCTTTTTTCTCTAGGTAGACCAACAAATAAATAGGGCCAATGGATCTCATTGACGTAGGCTGATCTACAATACAGAACTGCTAGAAAAAGCACATGCTTCGAGCGGGAGTTGAACCAGCGACCTAAGGATCACTGCTACAACCATCATCTACAGTCCTCCACTCTACCAACTGAGCTATCGAGGAGGGTGTACAGCACAGAGAGCAGGAGATCCCTTTAACAAGCCCACAAAAAATAAAGAAAAAACCAGGATTAGGGAAAATCACTGTACCTTTGTGTTGACTCACTTAATCTCAAATGCCAAAAGTCTTCTCAAAAGTCACAAAACACACCTTCAAAATGAAAATTTACCTCTGGTCTAGAGGTCTTTTTTGACTAAGAAGACCAACAAATAAACATTGCATAGATAGGGCCATTGGATCTCATTGACGTAGGCTGAGTTACAGTACCGAACTGCTGGAGAAAGCACATGCAAGAGCAAGAGTTGAACCAGCGACCTAAGAATCACTGCTACAACCGTCATCTACAGTCCTCCACTCTACCAACTTAGTTATCGAGGAGGGTGTACAGCACAGAGAGCAGGAGATCCCTTTAACAAGCCCACAAAAGATAAGGAAACAAGCAGGGTAAGAGAAAATCACTGTACCTTTGTGTTGGCTCACTTCATCTCAAATGCAAAAGTCTTCTCAAAAGTCACAAAACATACCTTCAAAATGAAAATTTACCTCTGGTCTAGAGGTCTTTTTTGACTAAGAAGACCAACAAATAAACATTGCATAGATAGGGCCATTGGATCTCATTGACGTAGGCTGAGTTACAGTACCAAACTGCTGGAGAAAGCAGATGCACGAGCGGGAGTTGAACCAGCGACCTAAGGATCACTGCATGTTGGTAGTAGATGTCAGGAGGTGAGATGGTTGACTCGATAGCTCCTCCCACATGTCGTGTCTCTCGTCCTCTAGGGAAATTGTTCGGGTGTTTTTTATTCCTTTGTTCGTCCCATTCCCTTTTAGTGACATGGAAACACAACCGAGTGAAGTAGTCACATGCCAAAAGTCTTCTCAAAACTCACAAAACACACCTTCAAAATGAAAATGTACCTCTGGTCTAGAGGTCTTTTTTGACTAAGAAGAGCAAGAAAATTTGTAACGTATCTATCCCGGTAAGCTAGAGTAACTGCATCCGACTCAATGTCATGGCTTGACGACCTCTTTCGTGTACGTGCTCGCCCTCAACTTGGTCGCTGGATTCCTAGTGACGATGTTGGTAGTAGATGTCAGGAGGTGAGATGGTTGACTCGATAGCTCCTCCCACATGTCGTGTCTCTCGTCCTCTAGGGACTAACAAACCCACAAAAAATAAGGAAACAAGCAGGGTAAGGGAAAATCACTGTACCTTTGTGTTGGCTCACTTCATCTCAAATGCCAAAAGTCTTCTCAAAAGTCACAAAACACACCTTTAAAATTAAATTCATCAGTAGCCTACAGGTCTTTTTTCTCTAGGTAGACCAACAAATAAATAGGGCCAATGGATCTCATTGACGTAGGCTGATCTACAATACAGAACTGCTAGAAAAAGCACATGCTTCGAGCGGGAGTTGAACCAGCAACCTAAGGATCACTGCTACAACCATCATCTATAGTCCTCCACTCTACCAACTGAGCTATCGAGGAGGGTGTACAGCACAGAGAGCAGCAGATCCCCTTAACAAGCCAACAAAAAAAGGAAACAAGCAGGGTAAGAGAAAATCACTGTACCATTGTGTTGGCTCACTTCATCTCAAATGCCAAAAGTCTTCTCAAAAGTCACAAAACACACCTTCAAAATTAAATTTACCATGTCCACAGGTCTTTTTTCTCTAGGTAGACCAACAAATAAATAGGGCCAATGGATCTCAATGACGTAGGCTGATCTACAATACAGAACTGCTAGAAAAAGCACATGCTTCGAGCGGGAGTTGAACCAGCGACATAAGGATCACTGCTACAACCATCATCTACAGTCCTCCACTCTACCAACTGAGCTATCAAGGAGGGTGTACAGCACAGAGAGCAGAAGATCCTTTTAACAAGCCTACAAAAAATAAGGAAACAAGCAGGGTAAGGGAAAATCACTGTACCTTTGTGTTGGCTCACTTCATCTCAAATGCCAAAAGTCTTCTCAAAAGTAAAAAAAAACACCTTTAAAATTAAATTTACCAGTGGCTTACAGGTCTTTTTTCTCCAGGTAGTCCAACAAATAAATTGGACCAATGGATCTCATTGACGTAGACTGATCTACAATACAGAACTGCTAGAAAAAGCACATGCTTCGAGCGGGAGTTGAACCAGCGACCTATCCTAGTGACAATGTTGGTAGTAGATGTCAGGAGGTGAGATGGTTGACTCGATAGCTCCTCCCACATGTCGTGTCTCTCGTCCTCTAGGGAAATTGTTCGGGTGTTTTTTATTCCTTTGTTCGTCCCATTCCCAAAATCACTGTACCTTTGTGTTGGCTCACTTCATCTCACATGCCAAAAGTCTTCTCAAAAGTCACAGAACACACTCAAAATGAAAATTTACCTCTGGTCTAGAGGTCTTTTTTGACTAAGAAGACCAACAAATAAACATTGCATAGATAGGGCCATTGGATCTCATTGACGTAGGCTGAGTTACAGTACCAAACTGCTGGAGAAAGCACATGCACGAGCGAGAGTTGAACCAGCGACCTAAGGATCACTGCTACAACCATGATCTACAGTCCTCCACTCTACCAACTGAGCTACCGAGGAGGGTGTACAGCACAGAGAGCAGGAGATCCCTTTAACAAGCCCACAAAAAAAAAGGAAACAAGCAGGGTTAGGGAAAATCACTGTACCTTTGTCTTGGCTCACTTCATCTCAAATGCCAAAAGTCTTCTCAAAAGTCACAAAACACACCTTCAAAATGAATATTTACCTCTGGTCTAGAGGTCTTTTTTGACTAAGAAGACCAACAAATAAACATTGCATAGATAGGGCCATTGGATCTCATTGACGTAGGCTGAGTTACAGTACCGAACTGCTGGAGAAAGCACATGCACGAGCGGGAGTTGAACCAGCGACCTAAGAATCACTGCTACAACCATCATCTACAGTCCTCCACTCTACCAACTGAGCTATCGAGGAGGG